>JAEQBH010001942.1:0-136012 GCA_016808115.1 Tetrastigma voinierianum | reverse complement strand
GCCATGTTTAGACATTATATGATGTCCAGTTTTTGGGGCTGATTTTTGGTTAGCGAAAGGGAGAATTTGGACTGGTGTCCTCCAAGGAAATTGTAGCCCTATTTGAGAACTTGATGTTAGGCTTTTGAATCACCCAAATCAAACCTCTATAACTCAAGTTATGATCCATTTTCCGGGACCGCCCCAAGCTACCTTGTTTTGGCTGAACCTATTGTCCAGGTTTTTGGGACTGATTTTTGGCTGGGAAAAAGTGAGATTTTGGACAGCATCCTTCAAGAAACTTGTATCTCTATCTGAGAACTTGATGTTAGGATTTTGAATCACCAAAATCAGGATTCTATAACTCAAGTTATGGTCCATTTTCCGGGACTTCTACAACTTAGGCTGTTTAATGATTTGTGTCCAAATTTTTACCACAATTGGTATATGATTGTAGTATATCATTGCTTGAATTGAGTGAGATACTTGGTTGAAATTGTGTGTTCTAATGGTTTGGCTTATGATGTGCTTGTATGAATAAGGCCATTACATGGTTTATTGTAGGCTAGTTGTGGACATGTCTTTATCCTGGTCGGCTGGGGTTGACGGATGTCGCTACTTTCGATGTAGTGACTATTGATGTCAATGTATGCATATATTGATATGATGACATGAATTGTATGATATATTTGGAATTTGTATGCTTTTTGATATAAATGTCCAAATGATGCATGGGTAATTATGCATGAGTAGGCATGCACATATAGCACTCATCCTATATGTAACATGGTATAAATGAGCAATGGCATTATTGCATTGCATTATGCACTAGGACATCACATGACATGGGTGTGAGTGCATGGTAGAATCGAGCAATTATGTTTGGTGTTCGATGGTATATCGGTGACATGGTTGATCGACTGTGTTTGGTGTTCAATGGTGAAGCTGGAGTAACATGAGATGACGTCAAAATAAGTCTCACAATTTAAATAAAAATATGTGTGTTGGCATATGAAGTTAGGTACATCCCTCCCCTGGTGAAAGACCCGACATTTGCGTTTAGACATGATCAATGACGGTGAAAGATAGTAAAAATGTTGGAAAGGCGTGCGGCGTTCTATTGTGTAAACCCAAAAATCGGTGGCCCACAAATGTATAAACACACAGAACTTGGGAAATGCAAGTTGATATTGGGAACCGTCCAATGAATTTTGATTTATAAAACAAAAATCCTTTGCTTAATGGCCATTGATGGAGCAAAATGACGGTTTGGTTTAATATACATGTGTGAGGGAGTCGATGAGGACTCGGGACATGGGATAGGGTGAGTCACATTCTCATCCATGGCATGTAGACATTTGAGTAGGAATGTGTATGTTTTTACTTGAATGTGTGAAATGGCATTGCATGTGCACTTAGGTGGGGAGTAGCCCTTGTAGAAATTATTCTCTACTAGGCATTGCTCATCCGTCGTGACTCGAGTACGTGGCTAAGTTCACAGAGTTAGCACGTTTCGAGGATGATTATGTGACCTGAAACATGGCGGGGTGAGAAGTCAAGGGATGGTCGAGTTGTCCATCCGGGGTAAGATTATGGGGATTTCTCCTATAAAATATGGATTCTATGGTCAGGACAACTATGGTTATAGAGAGAGAGAGATTGATGGCCCGAGGCGTCAGGGATGCGAGTCTTGTGGGAAGAGAAAGGAGAGCCAACCTTCTTCTAGCACGGGGAAGAAGTAGAGGACTTCTACTCCACATCAGTTTCAAGGGCGGGGCCGCGACTATCAAAGCCAAGGCCGGTCGGGCTACACCTAGCCCGGACCGGGGCCAGATGACATGTTAGCTTTGCCATCGGTGCGGACATATGGAAGGCGAGATTATTCCTCGGAGGTAGGGATCCCGGGGTTATGAGACTGACACAGTCCTAGTCCTTCAGATGGGACAGCCACCGAGAACCACAATTTGTTTGTTCTTATCCCAGTGTGGGCTAGTGGAACCAGTATTAGTCCTAGGGTGCTACACAAGCGCCTTCTGCTTCACAAACATGCTAGAGAGGTGATAGGCCGAAAGCGTGGTGTGTATATATGTACACCTATGTGTGCAAGTGCACGTGTCGCCTCAAGTAATATAGTGTACCTAAGTACGGATATCGATCCACGGGGAGAAGTGTGCTGAGTACTGACTTTACTCTTTAAATATTATTTGGACCTAAAATCGTAATGAATTCCGAATAATAAAAAGAAAAACTAATCCTATATTATTTGCTAAATCAATTAATTATGAAAAGTAGGGTTTTGCCTTCACCTACCACACTCGATGAATTTTAACCTAGAGAAATTGTTTATTTAATATTTCATATGATTTACGCTAGCGGGTTGATCATGCCTACAGATATTCTCGAGATATATCTGCCTATCTCGCCAGTGGGGTGTATTGCATCTCTGCCTTGGCCCCTCGACTCAATCGTAAATGCTATAAACCCCTAATGCCACACTTGGAACTGGGATATCTCTATTTGCAGATTGACCCGATTGTTGCTTTATTCATGTCACAGGAGTCATCATCTCGATCTCAGACTCCCCAGCAATAGCATGCAAAGTTGGCCAAACCCTAACATGTAATTATTGCAGAAATAAAGCAAGTCGATAAAAATCATACTTATATTAAATAAAAATGAAAATTAAACTAATCCATACAAATGCAGTTAGGTTTTGACAAAACCTAGAACATCTCTATGTGGAAAACCATCAAAGAAAGAGAAAAAAGAGAAACAGAAAATAAACAATTTTGAGTGGCCCATCTCCTCTTCTTAAAATTTCTTCTTCTTCAAGCTTTTCCCTTCAAGATGTGTTCCTAAGTGTTTCCACCCTAAGAGAGAGGCTTCTCCTCTTAGCTCAAATACATCACCGTCCTCCTCACTCTTGATCCCTACGGTTTTTTAGCTTTAAAACCCCTCCATTATGGGCTCAAAATGGCCTAAAACCCCACCCAAAACCAACCCCGAACGTCGCGACGTCGATGCAGCAACGGCTCTTGCGATGATAGATGCTGACTACGCAGCGTCAACGACGTTGGTTACCAGCGTCGCGACGTTCTTTGCCAGTCCATTTTTGCTCAACCGTAAGGCCATAACTTTGTCGCCTGAAACTCCGATTTGGAATTGTTCTTGATGCGGATTAGGAAAGATCTTGAAGTGTAGAATCCATCCATATATGACTTGATGCAATATGAGCTCATATTATTTATTAAAACGTCAAAATACAGTAGCCTCTCCTGCTGAAGGTGCTGCAATGTTTGCTGATTTTCTTCAAGTTTTGGAACTTGCATAACTTCTTTGATCGAACTCCAATTTTGGTGTTCTTGGTATCCCTGGAAAGCTCTTGAAGTTTATAATCCATCCATATATGGATTGATACAATAGGAGCTCATATGATGTCTGAAAGCGTCAAAATTCAATAGCCTCTCCTAGCACATACGTAGCGATTTTCCGCCAATTTACTGAATTCCACCCAGATGGATGACCTGATCATAAGTGTGAACTTTTAGAGCATTAGGACACTTGTTTAACATAAAAGAACTAGAAAAACTAACTAAAGCATAGGGATAAAATGAGTATTTAAGATACTCATCAAGAGGCCAGAGTATGGGTCGAGGCCGGGGACAGGGCTTACAGGCCAGGACCCAAGGGACCCAGGGGAGTGTCTATGCCATTACACCACAGACTGAGCCTGTAGATTAGTAAGTTATACAGGGTATGTTTCTTCTATCTCGCCTATGGTCAAGGATACTGTTTGATTATGGTGAATCGCATTCATTCATCGCTGCATCATGTGTGAGAGAATTGGGCTTAGAGGTTGAGACCTTGGAAAAGTCGTTGTATGTGAGCTCTCCCCTAGGAACTAGGGTGAGTGTTAATATGATATGTCAGGGTTGTGAGTTAGAGATCTCGAGTTCTACCACTATGGATCCCTAAGGGTCATAGACATACTCGATTTGATGTCATCCTCGAGATGGGCCAGTTGGCAACTTACGCCCAGTCATCGTGGCGCTGATCGGCTGGAGATTATTGCCTACACCGCCGGATCAGGTTTGTATTTATGTTTTAGGGGATAAACACGATGCTTTACCTAGAATGTGTCTGCGACTCGGGTGGCATGGACAATTGATGGATTGGCTATGACCTTGCCCTTTTGGTTTTTGGGTGGTTTTGTGAGTATGAGGATGTCTTTGGATGAACTCACGAGTTACCTGCACTTGCGGGGATGTAGACTTTGTTATTGAGTTACACCCTGGTACATCGCCCATTTCTATGACTCCTCATTGGATGGCACTGGTTGAGTTGCAGGAACTCAAGATCCGACTACAGGAATTGTTGGACATGGGTTTTATTAGATTGAACACTTCACCTTGGGTCACTCCAATTTTTTTGCTAAGAAGAAGAACAAGACCCTTTGGCTGTGCATTGACTAATGACTGTTGAATAGTGTTACGATTAAGAATCGATATGCATTTACCTAGGATTGATGATTTGTTTGATCAGTTGACAGGGGCGCGAGTCTACTCTAAGATAGACCTTCGCACCGGTTACCATCAATTGAGAGTTAGGGAGGTAGATACCCCTAAGACAATGTTTAGGACACGGTATGGGCCTTTCGAGTTCACAGTGATGCCATTTATCTTAACGAATGCTCTAACAACATTCATGGATCTCATGCATAGGGTATTCTAACCCTACTTAGATCAGTTCATCGTAGTCTTTGTGCACAAAATTTTTGATCTCTTTCCCGGTATGAGGGAGGGAGCATGAGATCTATTGAAGTTGTTCTCGGAGCCTTAGGAGACATCAATTGCATGAGTGCGGTAAGTGTAAGTTTTTGGCTTGCGGAGGTGAATTCTTGGGACATGTAGTGTCGGTTTACGGTGTATCAATGGACCGGAGAAGGTCGGCGGTTATGAGTTGGGAGAGGCCGAAGTCGATCTTTGATATCTGCGATTTCTTGGGATTGGTATGATAACCCAAGACATTCATTGGGGACTTCTCTCGATTAGTTACCTATCATGAATTGACTCAAGGCCAAATTCGTGTGGAATGACACAGCTATGAGAAGGCATTCCGGGGAATTGAAAATGAGGCTTACTACGGCTCCTGTGTGATAGTCTCGAAGGGGACGGAGGGTACCGCGGTGTATTGTGATGCCTCGGGTCTGGATGAGATATGTTTTGATGTAGTCTAGGAGGGTAGTAGCTTATGGTTCCCGGTAGTTAAAGAATCATGAGCATAATTACCCCACGCATGACATGGAGTTGGTGGTCATAGTCTTCGCCTTGAAGATTTGGCACCACTACCTATATGGTGAGTAGTTCGAGGTGTTTTCAGGCCACAAAAATCTGAAGCATATCTATACACAATGGGACCTCAACATGAGGCAACACAGATGGTTGGAGCATTTGGAGGATTATGACTTCACTTTGCATTACCATCCTGGTAAGGCAAATATGGTGGTTGACGCGCTTAGTCAGAAGTCAAGGGGAGTATTGGCTAGTGTAGCTTCCCGGGAGTGGCAAATGCTCGAGGTTGTAGGACAATTTGGGATATAGTACAGAGATCAAGCTCAGAGTGTCTTAGGGAGTTTAGCGGCCATGCCTTCCTTACTGAGTAGAGTGATTGAGTCCCAAGGGTAGGACGCAGAGAGAGTGTTCATCAGGGACCGAGTACAGTCAGGTGTGGGTGATAGTGGATCGGCTCACTAAGTCGATGCATTTTCTGGCTGTGCGAATGACCTTCACATTGGAGGAATTCTGCAGGTTGTACATTCGAGAGATTGTCCAGTTACATGGAGTGCCGGTCTCTATCGTATCGGACTAGGATCCTAGGTTTACGGCTCACTTTTGGAAGAGTTTCTAGAGAGCCATGGGAACACAGTTGATGATGAACATTGCTTTTCATCCATAGATAGATGGCCAGTCGGAGAGGACTATATAGGTTTTAGAAGAAATGTTGCGAGCATGTGTCCTAGATCTTAAGGGTAGCTAGGAGGAGCATTTTCCCTTGGTGGAGTTCGCCTACAGCAACAGTTATGAGGCGAGTATACAAATGGCACCCTATGAGGCTATGTATTGGAGGCCATGTCAATCTTCGATTTGTTGGACGAAGGTGGGAGAGAGGTCCACCACGGGCCCAGATTTCATTAGAGACACCTTTGAGAAGGTGGATTTGATACGAAAGCATCTTCTCACAACTTAGAGCTGACAGAAGAGCTACGCCGACAGATGGCGTCGACCTCACAGAGGTATGGGTAGGTGATCATGTCTTCTTAGAACAGTGCCTAAGAGATGAGTAGTTAGGTTCGGTAAGCGGGGGAAGCTACAGTCGAGATACATCGAGCCCTTCGAGCCCTTCGAGATACTAGTGAGGGTGGGAAGAGTTTCATATCGATTGGCATTACCATCGAGTTTATTGAATGTCCATGAGGTGTTCCATGTCTCCATGCTCCGGAAATACACTCTAGATCCGACTCATCTAGTGGATTGGGGTGAGCTTATTGTTGATATGGATTGGACCTTCGAGGAGGGGCCGATGCGTATCATGGATAGTCGGGATCAGGTTTTACGACGCAAGACGGTGAGGCTAGGGAAAGTGTTATGGCAACACCGAGGATTGGAAGAGAGCGACATGGGACGAGGACACGATGGCGCACTTATCCTTTCTTGTTTAGGATGAAGGTATGTGATTTGGATTGTTTTGAAATTTGAGTTAAAATGACTTCCAGTTTTATATAAATGTGTGATTGTGTACGATTGTATATGTGATTTGATGTGTATGTGTGTATTGGGAATTTCGGGACAATTCTTTTAAGGGAAGAATGTCCCGCCCAGGGAAAATTAGAATTTTCAGGAAAAATGGAAAAATAATAATAATAATAATAATAATAATAATTATCCATAATAGATTCGGAAAGCCTAGAAAATTCTCTAGATCTCGGATGACAAAGCGAGCTGCGTCGTTGGATTAGATGTCTCCTAAAATCTACGTTGCTTAGAAAACTTTCGTCGAATTTTTGGGAGCCGGTCGAGATTTTTCTGAGATTCTTTACGGGTGGTGAGTCAGGACGAAAGTTTGAAAATCTCGGAAGTTAGGAAAAGGCAGGCTAAGTTCCATTTTAAAATAAATAGAACTGAAAAGAAATAAATTGTTTCGGGGCAGAAATGGACCCGAATGAGTGATGGACACATGGCACAATGTGGGCCATGTATTTAAACTTAAGGATTAAGTAAAGAAAAGTCAAAAGGGGATTTAGGAGGCAAACATCACATTCACGCAAGAAAAAAAAAAGAGAGAAAGAGAGAGAGAAGGAAAAAAAGCTTAGCTTCTCTCTACAATCTACAGAGATCGGGTGATCGGATCTCGTCGGGCAAAGAGTTAAAGCTCATCTACTTGGTGAGGGCTACTCGTGCACACCGAAATCAAGGAGTTTCGACGTAGTTCAATATTTCAGATTTTCGGGAAGCCAAAGGTTTTGGGTTTAGGAAGTACCCACAAGACTTCCTAGAGCTTCTTCTATGCCTCAAGAGGTAGGGGTTTCTTCCTACTCGGGTTATTTCTAGCCTAAAGGCCATTTAATGGCATGAGTTTTCTTTAGGTAGTGGTGACCATGCGGTTCGATCGAAATTTTTGGGACTGAATGTTGGAATGTTTGAGACTGTTTTCAGGCAATCTAGGACTATGTTTGAAGATTGTTTTTGGTCCCGGGACTGATGCCTTCGGGTTTTTGTTGAGTTTTAATGCCCTAAGGGGCTGTTTGGCCATTTTTTCCCTAAGGGGTTGTTTGGCCTTTTGCCACTAATCATTTATTTAGCGAAATAATGGAGTTATGTGAATAGTGCTCTGTTTAGACCCTTTATGATATCAGTTTTTGGGGCTGTTTTCCCGATTCGAAAAGGAAATTTTGGACTAAATCATCCTTCAAAATTGCTAACCCTATATTAGAAATTGATGTTAGGCTTTTGAATCACCCAAATCAGACCTTTATAACTAAAGTTATGGTCCATTTCGGGGCGCCCCAGCGAGCGCCTATTTTGGTCAAACCTATCCGGGGTTTGGGACTGATTTCCGACGGAAAGCGGTGATAATTTACCATTCGTAGCATCCTTCAAAGGGAACTATTATCTCTCTCCCCTAAGAACTTGATGTTGGAAACTTTGAATCCCACTTTCCAGGCTGAGGACTTCTATAACTCGAGTTATGAATTAATTTTCGGAATTTGCTACAACTTAGGCTGTTTAATGATTTGTGTTCATATTTTTACCAAAATTGGTATATGATTGTAGTATATCATTGCTTGATTTGAGTGATACACTTGGTTGAAATTGTGTGGAAGTCAAATTGTGTGTTCTAATGGTTTGGCTTGTGATGTGCTTGTATGAATAAAGCCATTACATGGCTTATTATTAAGTAGTTGTGGACATGTCTTGTCTGGTGTGACGAGTTGACGGATCTCGCTACTCGTATAAGTAGTGACTTGTGATGTCAATGTATCGTATAGTGATATGATGGCATAGAATTTTATGATATATTCTGAATTTGTATGCTTTTTGATATAAATGTCCAAATGATGCATGGGTAATTATGCATGGTGGCATGCACATATAGCACTCAAATATGTAACATGGTGTGAATGAGCAATGGTATGATTGCATTGAATTATCTTTCGTTGGGACATCACATGACATGGTTGTGAAGTGCATGGTAAGAAATCGACATTGTGTTTATTGTTCAATGGTATCTTTGAGGTACATGGTTGATCGACCTTTGTGTTTGGTGTTCTATAGTGACTTAAGTAACATGGAATGACGTCAAAAAATGAGTCTCAAGGTTTTAAAAAAAAGAAAAATATGTGTTGGGCATAGAAAGTTAGAATCAAATACCCCAAGGTGAAGACTCGGCATTTTTCGGTTAGACATGATCACCGTGGTGAGACTGTAAAATGTTAGAAAGCGTGCAGGCGTCTGTAGTGTAAACCAAAAATCCGTGGCGCGAATGTAAGCACGAACTTGCGGATGCAAGTTGATATTAGGGTGTCAATGAATTTTGATTTATAAAACAAAAAGCTTTTGTTTTGAAAAAATGGCCATTGATGGAACAAAATGATGGTTTGGTTTTCACACTCGGCATATACATGTGTGAGAGAGTCGGTGAGGACTTGGGACATGGGATAGGGTGGAGTCCTTTCTCATCCATGACATGTAGACATTTGATAAATGTGTATGTTTTTACTTGAATGTGTGAAATGGCATTGCATGTGCACTTAGGTGGGGAGTAGCCTTTGTAGAAATTATTCTCTCGCAGGCTGCTCACTCGTCGTGGGACCTCCTTTACCAGTGCAGGAGTGCGTAGGAGACGGCGGCTCACTCGAGGTCATGATTTTGAAGGAAGCCAGGATGTGGCTTTGATAAATATTTTTGTAAACTATATTAGAACAAGATAGTTTTAATTTATGTTCTGTATAAAAGCATTGTAATAAACTCTTATGGACTATTGGGATATAGTTGTATGTAGACCCCGGATGGGCGAAGTGAGGTCATTACTACCCATGTTGAGAGACACGGATGGGTTATGGATATATTGTTATCACGGAGTTGTATATTGGGTAGAGTTCCTCAAACAAAGGAGATTCTGCTCGATTTTTGTGAAAATATGGATCTCGATAAATGGGACACAATAGTGTGATATTGAGTTACCCGACATCCACAAGAATTCCATGGGTTGACGAGTTGTCAATGGGACCCCCGGGTTTTAGGGCGTCACAAAGCTATTGCAATGACTTTTCACATGTTATCCTAAGCTTTTTATCTTGCATTCAGACTCATTAATTAGCCATATTTAGAATACTACTACACTATTAGTTCTAAAATAGATGCTATGTTATAACCTATCAATAACTTGAAATGGCTTCCAAGCATCTTTGTCTGCTATTACTACTTTCTTCAAAAGTGACATTACTTCCATCCATATATAACACAAATCTTACCTTTAATAAATGGCAATGACAAGTTTGTGAGTTTTTTTTCATCAAGTTATAAAATATTCTTCTCAAACACATTTGGGTGAGTCACATTGATCATATTTGCAGTTGTTTGCATAAAGTCATTTTTCTGCGATGATATGGTATTTGTAGTTGTGCATTTCCAAGTTGTCCAAAGTCAGCTTGTGTTCAGTGGTTCCAACATGTTCACTAACATACTGAAGGAGACACTGGGTATAATTATTTCATGTAGATTGCTAACTTTGAAAACTTTATTGCATAGGGCAAGTCCATTGTATCTCTCAATAAAACAAAATAAGGACACTGCTTAATAACTTGCTTTATGGTTTTCAATAATACTGTAGCATTAGCAATAACATAATGTAATTAACAAGAAAGTAATTTTCATCACAGGTTGCTTACCACGAAGAATGCTCATAGAAAGCCCGCAAGATTTTTAAGGAGGCGACTTCACAGGGCAGTATACTTGGAAGAATGTTCCTGAGGACACTAAGAATTTGTAGTTTGATTAGTAGTTAGTATATTGTATTTAGTACATTTGAAATTAATATTAGTATTTTGTTATCTATGTGTACTATTTATTTTATAATTAATGAAAAATATAGTGCTTCAACTTATTTAATAACATCTATTAATTTAATTCTTAAATCTAGAACTTTATGATTACATATAAGTGAAATCTTAAGCCATAATAGAGCTCAATTAGTAATAAAAGCTAAAACACGCTTGCGTCGAAAATTAGCCCAGTATTTACAAACAAAATGGAGATGAATTTTTCCATCTTTGATTAGAATAGAGATGGAAAAATTCCATCTACGATCGAGCAATCAAATGGGTCTCGAATTAGGGCGAATTCTCATTTCAAGTTAAAGACGGAATGAAATCTGGCTTCAGACCAAGTGAATGCTATGGGCCTTGTCTTTAAAACTTAGGATACATTAGATAGAGTCGAATTTGAGAGAGGAGGCGATTTCCTAGTGTAGTTCTTATTGGGAGAAAGGGGAGAGGGAGAGTTTCCAAAACTTCTCTCTTTGATCTCTGAGTTAAGGTCGGTTGGAATTCGACGGGCCAAAAACGAAAGTTCATCTACTCGATGAGGGCTACTCGTGGGAACCAAAAAGGAGGGATTTCACCGAAGATCCAAAAGAAGAGGTTTTGGGAAATCGAATTTGTGAGGAGCTCACTCCCTAGTATCTGACCCGACCCAAATCTAGGATGCGATCCTCTCTTTTACGAATCCTGATACAATTCTTTTTCTCAATAAAACACATTTCAAATACTCATTTGTAAAGGATAATTATCCTTATGAAAATATATCTATCTTGTCATATATATCAGTTAACTTAAAGGAACATTATCATTTGTTCTCAATACACATTTTCTTTCAATATGGCATTATATGCCCATTTATATCAAAAACATTATTTGACATTATATGACATTATAAGTCGTTCTAAATATCAAAAACATTTATAAACATTTATCAAAGTTCAATTTTCACAACATAGTTTGAATACAAAAAGTATCAAAAAGCGATCATAGGGTTTCATGTATGCATGGTCGGAGCTTTACTTTTACTTCGTGCGTTTTTGACAATGACTCTACACTTGCACGGTCTTTGCTTTTGAACTTGTTCACTTGGTACCTAGGCGATGATAAAAACAACGCACTAAGCATTTTCATGCTTAGTGGTTCTATACAGTTCTCTCTTCATTTTATTTTAACACAAATCATGCGACTTTTCTAAATCAATGCTTTTGAACCTTATTGATGATCAATACAATACAATATGTATATATATTCATTTCATATACATTCAATGATCATTCCAAATATGCACTTTCATATGCAATAACTCATTCAAAACTCAAATCATGCATTTCACAAATATTCTTATCATTTTGCCCTTAAATGAATTTAGCCAATGTTTTCGGTGCGTAGGATAACGGAATCACCGGCACGATCCCGCTAGGCTGCAGACCGGTATAAAAAGGTTTTATAACACAATACGGTCCCGTTGGGCAACTGACCGGCTATAAAAAAAATTCATTTTGTGAACACTACCAATATTGTCCCGTTGGACTACAGATTGGAGTGACACCACATTACGTTTGTTCATAATACTGCTAGTTTGACCCTTATTGGTATACCAATCTATCCTTAACTCGAATATGACGGATAACATAATATTAATGGAATTAAAAATCAGTCATAGAAATATAAATTTACACTCAAATAGCACATTTCAATACTCATGCAATTTTTTTCATGGCAATCATTTCATAATCAATTTTCTTAAATCACCAGAATTAATAATATACGGTTGTGAAAATAATTTCAATAATTGCGTAAACAATTTTGATATTTGAAATAAGAAGAAGAATAGAAAAGAATCAAAAGGCCATCGCACTTCAAATTCCCTATCCTCGGAATCTCGACTTCAGTCGGGTTTCCTCGTTATGATAGCAAAACCCGAAAAATCAAGTTTCTAAGAAAGGTAAAAACGGTAATTTTAGTAGGAAAATATGAAATTTTCTAGATCTCGGATGACAAATGAACTTCCTTTGACTGGAATCGTCTTGAAATCTAGCTACATTGAATTTCGTCAAGTGCAAGAGGCAGTTGGAGTTTAACATTTCTCGAGGCAAAGTCGCTGGTGACACTTAGCATTGTTGGGTGGCTCTCATTGAGCCACATGTCAAATGCGACCAGTCAAATAAGAGAATAAGTGGGGCCCATGTGTGACATGTGTCACCACTTGATAAGAAGGAAATCCAAAGTTATGGATAAGAGGATAAGAAAATCCAAGGGAGCAAATAGGAAGTTGACATGTGGCAAGAGAAGACACTCCCACTTGACCCAAGCTTGACCAAACAGGTTGGGGGAGGGAAAAAGAGAGGGAAATAGAAAGAGAAGGAGAGGGAAGAAGAAGTAGAGAGAGAAGCTCTACCTTATCTCTATATTTTTCTAACAATCGGACCGTCAGTTTCCGGCGAAGAAAGAGGAAAAGTCCTTCCTCGCGATAAGAGCTGGAAGTAGGGATCGAAAATGGGGAGTTTCAACAAACTCTAAGAGGTAGGGGTCTTTCTCCTATTTGGTTTAATTCTCGTTTAAAATACATACAAATGGTTTCCAGTGTTTGGGGTAATAATGTCATAAACACTGACTCGGCGCACGATTAGTAAGCGAGTGTCATTTTTATTTTTTTTTAATTTTATAAACTTATAACCTTTAAGCTTGTTCATTCATATAATGTTAAACATTTAACTTGTACTATATTCTGTAGCAATGGATTATAAAATATATACAAGCTCCATATATGGAAGTGTTCAACATTGACAATATTTACATTGTTTACAAAACAAAACATATACGAAAATAGACCCAGAAAAGGTCTTTAGTGGGCACCTACTAGTGTATTTGGCCTTGGTTGCTGATGTGAGTGTCAGGACTTCTTGTTTGACTTCTCACGTACCTACTTCAATGAAACACTCGTGCTAAACATAAGCAAATGAATTAATACATATGGATGACCTCTAATACGGGTCATCACACTTCTATACACATGCATACACATCTAACATATATCATTTAAACATGCTTATACATATTTCATATTTACTTATCATACCATGTTTCATTTCTTATCATTTTACACTTTGCTTCATGTTCTTGTCACAATATACTTGTCATGGCATAGCGGTACTATGCTTCTTTTATCATATCATATCATTTCATATGTTATATTCAAGTCATTTGTTTTATGTTTCATACCTGCATAAACCTTAGAAGTGGATAAAGGAAACTATAAGGGCCCGAAGGCGTTGTTATCATTATGCAAGACAATGACCATCAATAAGGGCCCGAAGGCGCTGTTATCATTGTACGAGACAATGACCATCAATAAGAACTGAAGACAGTAATGATCAACGGGGCGACCCAGTCGATTATGTTTGCGAGGCACCAAACACTTTCTAAAATCACCTTCCATATATCCCTTTACCAAGTTCTAAGTAGACAATCCATATGTATTTTATGTTCAGTACATATCTCATATTCCAGAATAATTATTGTCATCAGGTAATCATATGCGATATTTACAGTCATTTATTCATATCTTTGCATTTTTCATATCTCATTATATGCATGAATAAGTATGGTTAACATGTATGCTTATGAGATATTTACTATCATTCTAATATCAGCAAACTATATGTGGATGGATTCTAGACTCAAAGGGCTTTCCATAGCGTCCAAGAACATACGAAGCGGGTTCGGATGAAGAAATTATGGCCGTCAAGTTGAAGGCTTCCCGTGAGCAGTGGCTACGAGCAACCGGCGGGAATACTATATTTTTGTGATTCGGACCTAATTTGAGTTCCAATATTATCAATATATATTAATGAATTCTAAACTCAAGGTCTTTCATAAGAGTACAAGAACATCGAACGGAGTTCGGAAGAAGAAGTATGATCGTACGAAGTTGGAGGCTTCCCATGAACAATGGCTACAAGCAACTAGCAGGGCCTACTATTTTTGTGATTTATGGACCACATTTGAGTTCCAATATCATCAAGATATATATGAATGGATTCTAGACTCAAAGTTCTTTCCATAGAGTCTAAGAACATCCAAACTGAAGTTCAGATGAAGAAATTATGACCGTCCAAAGTTGGAGGCTTCCCATGAACAGTGGCTACGAGCAACAAGCAGGGCTTATTGTTTTTGGTTTCTATACCTATCCCCAGGTTCCAATATCATTAATATATATATATATATATATATATATATATGAATGTATTCTAGACTCCAAAGGGCTTTCCATAGAGTGCAGAACATCAACGGAGTTCGGACGAAGTATGGCCAGGTCAGAAGTTAGGGCTTCCCATGAGCAGTGATTACGAGCAACCCGGTAGGGCTACTATTTTTCCTAATTTATGGACCTAATATGAGTTTAATATTATCAAGATATATATGGATGCGATTCTAGACTCAAGGGATTTCCATAGAGTCTAAGAACATCAAACGAGTTCGGACGAAGAAATTGTAACCATCCAAAGTTAGAGAAATTTTGATAGCATCTCCCCTCACTGCAAATATCGGTTCATACTTTTGTGATTGCCGTCGTTTACCTGAGACCAAGAAACCCATTGCCAATTCTAATGCAGCGGTTTGGGAGCTGATGCATTTGACCCCCGTTGCAATAGGTTTTTGCAGCGGTTTGGCGATGCAAATGCAACAACCAGAAAATTGTGGCAATAGGCCATCTATTGTAGCGGTTGCCTCTAGATTTTACGCACCGGTTATTTTTTATCTAATGCAGCGGTTTAATAGTGATCTTATGCAGCGGTGTATTTAACCTAATGCAGCGGTTTATCAATGAGCTTATGCAGCGGTGTATTTAACCTAATGCAACGGGTTATCAATTATCTCATGCAGCGTTTTGTTTAATCTAATGCGTGTATCAATGATCGTGCAGATGGTTTATTTAACCTAATGCGGTGGTTTATCAATGATACTACCGCAAGCGGTTTATTTAACTGTCTGGTTTATCGGTGATCTTACGTGGCGGTTTATTTAACACGATCGACAGTTTTAGTACTTATTTAATGCAAGCGGGTTTGTATTTTCATGCGTGATTGTGCCATGATCTTTTACCAGCGGTTTATAGTTTTTATCACGAGTGGCTTGCCATGCACTTTATAGCGATTTATTACCTCTTATGGCGGTTCAATAGCTATTTTATGCAACGGTTTTTCTTTCTTATGCGGATCGCATTTGTTCCAATGCAACACTTTTCCTGTTTATGCGACGAATTGAGCGTATTTTATGCGGCCAATTATCATATTTAATCGCGATTGGATTTTCATTTTATGCAGCAGTCGTTATATGGTCACGATAGTTTTTGTTTTGCATAGCGGATCAATTAATTCTATGCGCGATTTTCTGCTATCCTTTCTGAGATAAAAAAAATTTATTTTACATAATATTTTTCATGTTATCTGTGATTTCTACTACAAATTTGTAGTGGTTTTAAGAATTGTAATTGAAACACTTTCTATTTAAATGGAACACTAGCAATTCTCATATCTGCAAATGATTTTAATGCAAGAGCCACTAATGTTTCAGGAGGCAGATAATTGTTCTACTATTGGCACCGTTACCAAATTATCATGAGCTTCCTAGTTGTGTGGGTTATTGCAAATCAAGTAAAAGCGAGTCAAAGCAAAGAATCATCACGAAAGAGTTTGATAACGAAATGAACATAATATCCATGAACATAGGTACAACCCTAGTCTCTCCAAAATCAAGTTTCAAAATCAACAATGATTCTTTTACATACTTAGATTCTAGAGTAAACAAATATAATATCCATATAACATAACTCCTCTAGAAATTTGAAACAAAGAGTAAAATACATATATGTTGTCCATATAAAAGCCTCGAACTCAATCGACATAAGCACCTGAGGTTAAAAAAAATATATATATAATGTACAAAATATTGATTCAACAATTAGTATCTAAGTAAAGATCACATGTAAACTACCTGATGACGGTGAAGTCCTAGCATGGCTCACTTGATTTAGAGCACTATTAGCATCTCTAGGAGATCTAGAAACCAATGCCCCAAATAGTTCTTGATTCAAATTTAACCCCGGGTTCAAACTTTGGAGTTGGGAGAAGACCGAGAGAATTTGTTGATTCCAAGTTGCTTGTCGTTGTTCCATTTCTTTTATCATTTCTGTTCTCACCTCTTCTTGCCATTTTGTTTTCATTACTTGTAATAGTTCTTCAGGAATTTTCACTGATGACTCAGTCATGTTTGGATGGAATTTAAGATCAATTAGGTGTGTACCCCTCCCATTATAACATGGCGCGTCGGTCGCGTCCTCAATAACTACCGGAAAATGGATCAACGGATGAGTTGCTCTCACTTGTGTGTTGAGACTGCACTTTATGCATTTGAGCCTATAATTGAAGAGTAATGTCATTAATAATAAACAAATAAACTCCAGTAAAAAATCCTAGCAAAACTATAATCCCTGAAGTTTGAATTGGATATATAGCAATTACTTATAGTGGAGAATGAAACAAACAAGTAGAGGAAAAGAGAAAGGAGAAGTGAAAAGGATGGCAGCGACATTTTTTTTCAGATGATCGCAATAGAGTGAAAGATCACAACTACTTTGAAGATAAAAAGTATATATACATTGCTTCCAATGGAGGTATCTTTTCTCTATCACTATTTTGGCTTCTAACTTAACTCACTCAGTCTCATAGCTTCCTACTTTGCCAGTTGCAGACCTATTCACTTCTCAGCTCGACCGATAACATACAGCTAGAAATGAAATGTAAAAATACTTGTTAGTTAATTTAAGTTCACAAAAGTGAAAAAAGCTAAATTCAATAAATTACAATTAGCATCTTTCACTCTATCATACTTATTTATGATGGAATCGGACCCACTTTTAGTCATAGAAAGCTATTAGGAATTCTCTGAAATCACACTATTTTTGGTTGATTCTTTACGTACAATGCCGTTTTGCTCCCTAAATGAATTCTATTCTTCCCCAAATCTATTGTTTATAATTTCCAAACGTGATATTTGGATTCAATTCTATCCAATTGAATTGAATTCCATCAAAATAAAGGGATTCCAAACATAGTGCAAAAGTAGAAGTTCTTACAATCTTATTAAGAGTATCCTCATATGATTCCTTGTAAGTATGTCATGTTTTTCTTTTTCGAGTCTCAATAAACATTTCAGTACGGGTTGGTTCTTCCTTGTTTTCCTTTTGCTCTTGCTGAGATTTGAAAGACAAAAAGTTACAATTCATATATCATAGTGGTTAATCAGCTATAAAACAAATCAATGCTATCTTACCAGTTTCTTTCGTATCCTAGCAAAACTTTTTTTGCCTGTTGTATGCATATTCTTCTGTCGTTTGCGATTTGCAACATTGATCTCAGTTATTTGCTACATAAACATTATAATCAATGATAAAAGCATGCAACATATTATATTTAATACCAAAATATAGGTAAAAAAACTTTGTTTGCTTGTATATACAACATTTGGAGAACATGGTAAAAATTCTAAATTACTTGTACCTTAACATTATTTGAATTCCAGTACTTGAGCAACTCTTTGAATTTATCCTCTGGGAAGTTTTTTGGACGATTTAGGATTCTTAGTTTGTCAGTGTTATACTTGTAATAATGATCCTTCTTCAACCTGCATTTGTATATTCTCCAATTATCACCTATAATTAGATGAGAAAACCCATTTTTTGCCTTCAGTTGGGACAATGTATTTTTTCTGCAGTAATAAATAAAGTTTGAGTAATATTATCCATGTAAAACTATTTTCATGTAAATGGGATTAAAAAGTTATGTAAAAAGCTTTATAATGTAGAAGTTGACTAACCAAGACATAATCCCATAATGCATCCTTAGTGGGCATCTTGCACAATTGACATCGAAAATGCGAGGTTCCATTTCGAGCGATGTTCCTAAAAACTCTTGAATTCTTTCAAAGTCTTATCATCGAGGTCCTATTGGCTAGTTTCTTGCATTTAGGATAATGAAACTCGTTCTTCAAATGCTCGTGTATGTACCTCTCTCATTCTTTGTTGGTCCCTCTTGCCCTTCGACTGAAGATCTGCTCAAAATAGCACATTCAAATAGTGTTGTTTAGGCAAAGTATGACAAACAGCAATGTGTAAATCAAAGAACTTCTTATTTTGTAGGTTTATAACAATAAACACTAATCTTTCTATGTTCCACATACCACAATTTCCAAACTTTACTATCCACAGGCTCCACTAAATGGCATGACATCGTTATCTTTCTCCATTGATATTCAAAATTTGTACAATTATGAAAAAAACACGATGATTAATACACATTTCATAGATTGCTTTCATTAATCTCACCAGGCATTTGTTGGTTGCATTTCATGAGTTGTTCATTACTCGGAATACGCTTTTCAAAATTTGATTATCTTCATTCAATGCTTGTTGCTTTCTTGTTGAGTTAATGCGCATCTTCTTGAACCTCTTTCGTACCCGACTTGTGGTATTTGTTCTTTTCATGCCCGACTTACGGTAGTTGTTCTTTTCATGCATCTTGTTGTTGGGCCCTTAAATAGGATAGGATCGATCCACAGTGGAACAAATGCTCTTCTTCCTTTCTTTCCCTTTCATTCTTAAATAGTTTGATAACCTCTCCGATCTTTACAAAATTTCAAATTGTATATAAATAAATAATTAATAGTAAATTATATATATATATATATATATATATATATATATATATATATATAAATATAAATACTCTATATTGCATCTTTTTAATTTTTAGGATTATATTTATTTATGTATATAAACATAATCTAAAGCATTCAATTAAGTTTTAAATACAAATTTAAATAAAAACATACATCATTTTTCATAATAAAGATTCTTCATTTCTTCATCATCTTGCTTCTTGATTGCCATCTATTACATTACACATTTTTTCAAGCTACAACCAAACCTTGACAACCAGCTTGTTTTTATCAGTTAAAATGCTGTAAACCACCTCTGAAGACAGATGCACATAAGATGATATCTTTCACGACCCGACAACCCGATGACCTAATAAAACAAAAACAATGACGTTACAACTTTATGAAGACAAAAGGTTAGCATATGCGAGATCGGGAAATTTGTTGATAAAATTATATTTATCATTACATTTCTCTACAATTTCCCTAAAAATTTGATCCTATAAATAGATTGTTGCTTTTGTTTTGACAAATAATTCCATCGGAGAATAAGTCTGAAACAAGTGATATAATATAAATATCGATTAAATTATAAATATTTCAATAAGTACAAAGCAATATTAAGTATTCTTGAATGAATGCCATTAAACTCTAGTACATTTAAGTCATTTCATCACCAAATAAAAACGGCATTTAAGTTAAACTAGGTAGTGTCCATCGATCCCATTCGATGTATCCTCCATATCGAGTCCTCTTACAGTATGTCATTAATCTGTTGAGCTTCAAACAACTTGTTGGCAATTGAAGAGTTTCAGCGGGTGCATCTTCCCTAGTCCACCTAACGGGATCATCATTAAATACTGCATATGTGTCACTACTTGAATCATTGAGCTCTCCCCAAAAGGTCTCTTGAATATTTGAACAATTGTCTACTTGAAGGTTATACAAATCTGTAGGAACCTTTTTCATGACATAATGGAGGCCTTCTTTAATAGAATCTTCTACATAAAATACTTGATGCACTTGAGATGCCAAAACAAAAGGATCATCCGAGTAGCATAACTTATTAAAATTTACACAAGTAAGCCCATAATCATCTTTCTCAACTTGAAACCAACCACATCTAAATAAAACAACACTAAATTTTCCCCAATAATCAATTTCAACAATTTCATGTATTGATTCATAGTAAGTGACATCTCCAACAATAGGATTTTGATCCTTAGCACTAGCAAAACTAGGAGTTAATGCTTGCAAAGTGACTCCACTATTCTGCGTTTTACATCTTGCATCACGTTTTTTTGTGTGAAAGCGGTATCCATTTATGAAATACCCAGTATATCTAGTTGCAACAGGATTTGGTCCTTTAGAAAACGCCAAAATAATATGTCAGAGACTTCCCTCATTCTTTATCTTTACTTCAAACCAAATATAAATCTGTGTGGTTTTGTGCCCCTAACCCATCTACTTGTTCTACCTTGACTATTGATAAAGTAAATTGCTCCTGCATTTAAAAAATCATCGTTTAATTTTTAATCTTGTATGGAAACTAAATTTATAATTAAGTACAAAGAAACTATAATAATTAAATCTTACTGGATATACTCCTCTACGCGTTTGTCTCCACAATTGAATACGACATAACGATGTGCTTGTGCCAAAGATTGATAATCTAAAGTGAATGACTTGCCTTTCCTCCTTCTCTTCCCCTACATAAATTGACTATATTAGGAAAATAGGTGATGAATCATTACTAGTTGTGACCATATCATCATTCCTCCAATATCTACTGAATCCTTACATCTTTACCATCATGCATATATCTTGACGAATATTGACATTCTCTTTCAACATCATACCTTGATCCTTCGGGACAACTCGATTCTGCAGACATATGACTTGACTTACCTGAGTATGGCTGATTGGATACATATAACGACAAATGGCTTGGGCATGGATTTAATTTCATCTACTAAGTGAATAGGCAAATGCACCATTATATCAAAAAAACATGGAGGGAAATTCATTTCAAGTAGACAAATTGTTTCAACAATTTCTAAGCGCCCTTTCAGATCTTGTAGTTTCACAACTTTACTACATATGCCCCTGAAGAAGTCACCTAACTTAATTAAGGCAATTGCAACATTCCTAGGCAATGTTCTTCTCACAGCAACTTGGAGTACATAATGCATCATAAAATGAGCATCATGGCTCTTATACCCAAAAAATTTCTTATCTCCTGCTTGAACACATCGTGCAATATTTGATGCACACCCTTGTAGATTTTGCTTAACTCTGACACCTTGCAAAAAAGTGCTTTCTCTTGTGGAGTCATAGAAAAACAAGCTTTAGCCAACCGAATCTTTCCATCACAATTCAACAAAACGGGTTGAAGCTCTTTCCTAATACCCATTTCTTGCAGGTCAAACCGTGCATTTAGATGATCTTTTGTCTTTCCAGGAATATCTAATAATGTTCCTAACACATTATCACAAACATTTTTTTCTATATGCATCACATCCAAATTATGGCGCAATGCGTTATGCCTCCAATAAGGTAAATAAAAAAAGATTGACTTCTTTCTCCACGGACCACGACTATCTAATGTCTTCTTCTTTTGTGTCTTTCCAAACACATTCTTGAAAGTAGACAACTTTTCTAACACCTCGACTCACGATAAAGAATGATTGCACCTTTGACTCCACATCACCATTGAAAAATTTCTTGTCAAATCACCAAGGATGATCCTTAGCTAAAAATCTCCGGTGACCCATGTAACATGTCTTTCTATTTTGTTTCAGATACTGAGAGGATGTCTCATAATTGCATGAAGGGCATGCAAAAGCCCCTTTAGTGCTCCATCCAGATAGCATTGCATATGCTGGAAAATCACTAATTATCGTACTTAAGGCCACACAGCATGATAAATGTTGGTTGGTTTGCACGATCCTTATGTTTCAACACCAATTTCCCATAGCTCCTTTAATTCTTTAACTAATGGCTGCATGTAGACATCAATGTCTTAATCTGGGACTAGGACCGGAATGATCAAACACGAAGACGGATATTCGAGGCTTCATAAAATCCATGGCGATAAGTTATAATTCCACTAACACAAGCGGCCACGTGCTATGAGCAATGCTCATGGTTGAAGTGGATTAAAACCATCACTAGATGAACAGCCTCACATTCTGAGGTCTTGTGCAAATTCGGGATCTGAGAATCAAAATATTTCCATGCTTGCCCATCTGGGATGCAGTAGATTTCCATCATTAGGGCTGACTCGTTTGCATGCCGTATCGTAGCATTAAATTTGTTTCTTCACACATGTATAATCTTTGAAGCCTGGGTGTTATTGGAAAGTATCTTAACACCTTAGCTGGAATTTGATTTTCACTACTGGAATGATTGTTCATATCTCCACACTTCCTCATCCAATTTCACCTAAAGTACCACAAAACATAAACAACTAGGTGCTTGCTGCATTCGTTCAAAAGCATGCAATCATTAGGACATGCATGTATTTTTGATAATCAAGACTTAAATCTCAGCTGTTTTTCTTGCATTGTTGGATTACGGAAGTTTTGCATATGGGAAAGCCTCTCTCAATAACTTCAAAAGATCACTAAATGCTTCATTGCTTAGTCCATGGAGACACTTGAAAATAAATAAACGAACGGTGAAAGAAAGTTTTGAGAAGTTATGACATCCCGGATAAAGCTCTTGCCTCCCTTCCTCCGCCCAACTTAAAAATATCTTTGCCTCCTTGATTGGACCTCCAACCCCTTGGGTAACTACTATTCCCATGATATTCTATAGCGTCATGCAAAATGCCATCCATGTCATCCTGAGGATCCAGTCCTCCATCATTAAATATATGGTCTTCATTTTATTCTTGATGTATACCCTTCTCCATGAAAAACCATTCACTATATCCTTTCATAAACCCATCAACAATCAAATGTTCAAGTGCATTATCCTCTTTTCCCAATAACGATTACATGATTTTTCGCGAGATGAGAATCTCTTTCCCTATAGCTTCTCGCTCAAAAGCTTTATCTAGAAAATAGTCAACTCCATTCATGTACTGATCTTCAAATCTTGGAAGGGCCATCCAACTCTTACCTCTATCGTCCATGAATTTAATTTTCTAGAATAAGAAACATATTTCTTTATTAAACTAAGATACACAATAAATAAGCATATCAAATATTATATCTTTAAATTTCGATTTCGAGTTTCGAGTTTATATATTTGTTTAGTTTAGGTTAATATAAATTTCAGTTCAATTTGTGAAATTAAATCTATTTTGTGTGTGTTCGGAAAAACAGAAGACATCAACAACACAAGCAATATGCACCATACAACCAATAGGTAATAATAAAATAATAACAAGAAAAAAGAAAAAGGAAATTATGATCAGAATTTCTTACGGCACTATCAATGATGTTTGTGGCACTATCAATTGATATATTACTTGCTGATAAAGGATTTCCTACGGAGGACATGGCATCTATTTCAATATCAATACAGGATTATATAAATTAAAATGATAATAATGAAAGAAATGCTAAATATTCATTTTAAGCCTGGTACTAATATGCTTTGCAAATAAAAGCTGTGTTAGGGTGTGTTCATGTCTGATGGTAACAATTGTTCTATTAACAGTTTGGTATTTAACTTAGAGATGGTATGCTTATTTATTAAGGAATGTAATTTAAATAGCCAGCCAATTATGGATAATATTGATATTCCAGCTATTCAAAACATTCTTTTGCTCCAAATTAATTACAATTTTAGACCATAACATAGTTAGAAGAAAATATGCTAGAGAATACAGATATAATATTTATATATGTAGTTAAGAGGTGATCCTCATTCTCTTGATTATTGAGTGGGGAGATCGAGGTTTAGTTGTTATTAGAAAGAGGGGTAGCTATATTCAGTCGTGGGCAGGGAACTCTCCTCTATCAAGGAAGTTCCTCCTCGCTCCTAGAGGGACGATGCCATCCTAGAATATTCTTTATTAAACTAAGATATAAAATAAATAAGCATATCAAATACATATTTAAATTTCAGTTTCAGTTTCAGTTTATATATTTGTTTAGTTTCAGTTAATATAAATTTCAGTTCCAATTTATTGAAATTAAATCTATTTTCAATGTGTTCTTAAAAACAAGAAAGACATCAACAACACAAGCGTATACCTGTCTGACCAATAGGTAATAACAAAATAACAAGAAAAAGAAAAAGGAAATTATGATAAATTTCTTATAAGTCCCTAAAAAATAATTGGAAGATCACATTTATCCCTTGAGTATCACTCATCTATCCCCTCCCTATTTGAAAGGAAAATGTAAGTAATTAACCGCACCCAAACCCATTTCTTTCTAACTCGTTGATTGTAGGGATGTCGGTTATCTTTTTTTTTTTCTTTTTTAATGGAAACTAGATTAGAAAAATCTTACAAACTCACCCCAGGTGAAGAGCTACAATAACCTTGAAAACTAATTTTTATAACATCATTAGGAAAGTTATACCACCAAACATTAAAATTAATGCTATTCTTAATTAAACAATCTGCTACTCTGTTTGCCTTCCTATAAATAGGATTACATGCCCTAGTACTACCCTATTTGTCTTTTTTTTTTCAATTCCTACGACTCCATTATGAACATGAGTATTTTGAGCTCTTCTTAACCTTATATGCACATTTTAGAACCATTAGGAGCTTGAAAAACGGGCTTGAGATAATGTCGGAGCGAATGCTCACACTGGCCCTCACGGTGGTCGCAGTTTCCATGGTTGGGAAATTGTTGAGCTTTGTTGATTTAATGTTTTATCATAGTAATTCTTCTATACATTGGATTTGATTAAATTGCTTTACCAGGAACCAGATGCAATGGGCAGGTCGGAAGCGATCAAAAGGGTTCCCTCAATTTCCCAAAGAGATACGTTCTGCAAGCCCTCAACCCCCAAATCACCTATAGTGTTTCCATGTCATTTTCCCAATGTCCCACTTTTTCCTTCACAACTTTATTTTATAGATTTCCATAGCAAGAATATGAATTCTTTTTCCTTGTTTTACTATCACCAATGATCAAACATTAAACTCCACATACGGACCCTGACTTACTTTTTCGATTCGAATATCAAACAACCTGAAAACATATATAAGAAAATAAATATGAAGAAACGAGCCAAATACACCGATTTCCATGGGTTTAGGCCATGTCTGGACTTACAGCAGAAAAGCGAAAACCTTTTTTTCCTTGATCTAGCCAAACTCTTCTCCATAGATCGGCCTTGAATGCTTTCTTGTTTAGAATTGAAGTCGGGGTTATGGATTAGACAGTGCTTGGCTTGAGGAGTGGAGTGATTCTTCATGTGGTTTTAGTTTCTAAAGTGAATGTGTGAGATACGAGTTTGAGGAGAGAACCATATATGCAATGAGAGAGAGAAGAGAAATAAGGTATGAGACATCTGAGAAAGAAGAAGGAAGGGAGTTATAGGTTTATTGGGGGCGCGATTTGATGGTTGATTAGGGTCCCAAAATAATGCTCAAAGTGCTCAACCCATACCGTTTAACCATTTTTAATATTTCATTATGTACTTACTTAGCTACAATTCTAGGTTAAATTAAAGTTGAACTTTTTTCCTCCTTTATTATCTTTATCACGCACGATGAAGCCAATAGTTCCATTTCACACTTGAACATAAAAATTCATATTCATATTTTTATTATTTGAAGCGATTGTATACCATGTGTATATATGAATTATCACTATATAATTGAATTGTTTCAACCGATACCCATTGCTTGAGACTATATTGAGTCATAGGTGGCGTTTATTTTTTTAATTAATCTGGATAGATTTTTAACAATGTTTAAATAGTAATTAATAGCATTAAGTATTAAGTTGTTTGTTTTTTAACATTGGGTAGTTAGTGAGTATGGATGACAATGGGACGGGTTATTTCTAGAGATTGTAATTTTTGCGATAAGTGGAGCTAGCCCGATCCACATGGAAATAAGATTCAGTGGTAAATTAAATTATTGGCCCGATTATATTTAAAAAATGTATTCTTTTTATTATTTTATTTTATAATTTAATATAAATAATAATAATAATTAGAATGTTTTTTAATAAATAATTTATAAAAATTCATAAGATTTTTTATTTTTATGAAATAAATTAATTTTAATATAATAAAAAAGTAAATATAAAAAATTAAAAAAATCAAATGTAGACAGGTTTGAAATTTTCCCATCCATGTCGGCCCACCGCCCGACCCCGTTTAATTTTAAAATAGGATGAGTTTGGGGTGGAAAAAATAAACGGTAGGGTCGGGATGAGGGTGCCTCGTCAGAACCCCCCCGCCCATGTATCATCCCTAGTGCGAATGTTGCTAGATCTCCTCTTGTTAGGCAATATTAGAGTTTTCTTATTTTGGTGGAAGATGACTTTTTTACGAATAGAAAAAAAGTCAAATATTTTAATTTTTTCTATTTAGAACTTTTTAAAAAAAATTCAGCAATAAGTCATGAAAATTTTAAAACAAAAAGTCCCATAGTCTAACATCAAAATATTGCATGTTTTTAAAAACTTACATGAAAATGACTACCATGATAGGAAGGTTGAGATATCAATGAGGTTACACGTTTTGGAAATATTAATTGCATTATAAGATGGGGAGTTGGGAGATGGGTTGTTCACTATCATATAATTCTTTTGGGCCTTTAAGTGGCCTTTTGTCATTTAATCAATCGGGCCCACTAAATCCATTTCGAGCTGTTTGATTTTGCTGCATTATTTCACTGAAACTCATTCCAAAACACTCTAACTAATTTCATAAACTCTATCTTTATTTTCCTTTTATTATCTCTCATGTCCACATTGGATTTTGATCGAATCAGGGACAAAATAAATTTTGTTCGCGATTTTTCGGATACAGTAACATTTCACTCGGTTAAGGACTCTAACTCAGGGCACTAATCGTATATCTGAATTCTCACCGGTTATATCTCTATTTTTATCACTTAAAACCAATAGAATATCAAATAAATAAAATAAAATTTTATAATAGCAGAAAATGCTATATAGTAAAATAATAAAACGAAAAGGCTATTTTTGGGACAGTAGATCTTAAATTTTTCCTTTTAAATAAATGAAAAAGTTTAAATTTTCCTTTTAAATATGTGAGTATTACTTCCGGTGACAATACTTGAGAACTCTGCGCCTCTCCCGGCCTGAGTCATGACATAATCATAAAGTGTGAGCGAAGAGGCAAAGCTGAATGGGAAGTGCGGCGTGAGGTGGGAGTGGGTCGATGGAGCTGGCTTTGGGTTAGTGAGAGCGAGAGTCAATATTAGGGATTTAAATTTGTAGGGATATCGAAATTTTGGGCACTGGCGGCTTCAAAATAGAAAAATGAAATGGTGGCTTAGTGAGAGTGGGAGCCTGTATTAGGGATTCCAATTTTCATGGATACCAAAATTTTGGGCGTTGGTGGGTTCAAAATGCAAAAATAAAATGGTTACTCTTATCTACGGCGGTTTTAAGGCTGCTTTGCATGAAATCGATTATATCACGTAGTTTTAATAAAAAGCTGCTGCATTAAACTTTATGCATCAATTTATACAGGGTTGACTAGGTGAGGACCTGATTTTGATTTTTCTTGCAATGGTTTTAAATCGCTGCAAAACTGCTGCTATACATGGCCTAGTGCAACGGTTTATTAACCGCTGCTAGGTAACCGCTGCATAAATCAAAATATATGGTAGTGCCTAAAACCCCAATATTTCCTTAATACAAATATTCCTCATTTGAGGATTACAATCAACCAACCCAAATCCAAAACACCACCAATATACCAAGTAGGGTTCTTTTAGACCCAAATTCATCAAAAAAATGGGTTTATAGTTTGATTTTATACAAAACATAGACACCATCCAAGTTCCATACACAAATTCCAAACATTCCATACTAAAATCCATAATTTTTCCATATAAAAACCTAGACTTCCATACCTTTGTTCTTCTCCCTTTTCTTCTTCCTCTTCTCTTCTCTTCTTCTTCCTCTCTTCACGTTTTTTTCTCTCCAAAAATGAGAGACCACTTGATCTTATCCTCTTTTGGTCTTAATTCTCCTTTTATTTCACTTTAGTCCTCAAACTCTTTTCTATTTGCAAATCAAGTTATGCATATTTCACTTTAGCCTATAACCTTCTTATCTTATGACTTTTGTGTCCCTTTTTGATAAATTACAAATTTACCCTTGCTTATCTTGTACAAATTCCGGGTTTCTCCATTTTCATGTTTGCATTTAAATTACGAAAAATTCAAATTATACCTATAAAATACCCTAAACATGTTATTATATTGTTAGAGGGCATATTTCAGATGTGTCGACCACTTAAAATTTCGTCCTCAAAATTTTTACCTGTAGTGAAGAGTTGTGGATACTGCACTTTCATAGTTGCTTCTGGCTCCCAAGTAGCTTCTTCCCTTTCATGGTGTTGCCAGAACACTTTCACTAATGGTACTTCCTTATTCCGCAACTATTTCACCTCTAGAGCTAGAATAGCTTTTGGCTCTTCATCATATGACCATCTCGCGGCGCACATCACGCATTGGTAGTATGCGACTCATTCGGCGGTATCTCGAGCATCGACATGAAACACATTGTGTAATTTGGCGATTCGGAGGAGTGCCAGCGATAAACCACGAGCCAGTCGTTGAAACCTCATATGGTCCTATGAACCTTGGACTAAATTTTCTCTTTTTACCAAACCGTAGAATTTTCTTCCACGGCGATACTTTCAAGAAGACCTTGTCTCCCACTTCATATGCAATGTCTCTCCTCTTCAAATTGGCATAATATTTTTGTCGATCACTAGCTGCCTTTACACTCCCCAGAATAACAGCATTTTCTATTTAAGTATCATCACCTATATGGACCAAATCACTTTACCTCATTAGACTCCAAATCTTCTACCTTTAGACGTACAACCTCGTATGGTTCCATACCAATGCTTGACTTAAAACTATTGTTATAGGCAAATTCCATCAATGGAATATACCTATCCCAACTTCCCAAAAATTCCATGACACAACCTCGAAGCATATCTTCAAGTACTTGAATCAACCTCTCTCTGTATCCATACATTTATGCATATGGAATGTTGTACTGAACTTCAACTTAGTGCCTAAAGATGACTGTAATTCCTTCGAACGATGTAAAACGTGGATATCATGACACAATGAATAGCGATTTTACCCGTACAATCATACAATCTCCTCCACCGAATGCTTCGGCTAGTCGATCCATAGAATAGTCCATCCTAACCGGTATAAAATGGGCCAACTTTGTGAACTTATCAACAATCACTCAGACAGAGTCATGCTTCTATTGTGTGAGGGGGAAACCTGACACAAAATCCATGGTAATGTTATCCCACTTCCATTGGGGAATTGGAAGGGGATTTAACAAACCTGTTGGGACTTGGTGTTCATGGCTGACTTCTTGACACGCTAAACATAAGCCTATATTTAATCCACATCTCTTTTCATTCCTTTCCACCAAATAAAAGCATTTCCAATTACAGGTACATCTTATTACCTCCAGGATGCATGGTAAATACCGTATTATGAGCCTCAAATAGAAACTTTTTATTTAGGGCTTTATCATCTGGCACACATAATATGTTCTGGAAATACAAACTTGAGCTTCTTTCTCTGAAAACTCGGTCTTGTCACCATCTCTAACCATCTGAAACTTTTTCTATAGCTCTTCATCAATTTTCTGCGCATCTATAATCATTTGCTTCAAATTTGGTATAACTCTCAATTGAGCCAACAAGGCTCCATCATAATCAACTCTCCAGTTCTAATATTTCAAAACCAAAGCAGAAATCACTTTCCTACTCAAGGCATCCGCCACTACATTTGCTTTCCCGGGGTGGTAATAAATTATACAATCATAGTCTTTAAATAATTCCAACCACCGACGTTGCCTCAAGTTCAAGCTTTTTGAGTTAGCAAATATTTTAGACTCTTATGATCAGTAAAAATTTTACATTTTTCTCCATATAAGTAGTGTCGCCATATTTTCAAAGCAAACACTACCGTAGCCAACTCTAGGTCATGAGTAGGATAGTGCATTCATGTGGCTTCAAGCTAATGCGGAAGCATAAGCCACCACTTTCCCATCTTGCATTAACCACATTATCCCAAACTAATGCAGGCATCCTTGCTCCTGAGGTATACTCTTTTCCGAGTAGGTTCGCATCCCGATCATGAGTGCTTCAACCAACATCCCTTTCAATTGTTCAAAACTATTCTGACATTTTTTTGTCAACTCAAACTTTATTCCTTTCCTGAGTAACTTGGTGAGTGGAGAAGTTGTGACAAAAAAACCTCTCATAAATCTTCTATAATAACCTTCTAGGCCCGAAACTTCACTCGATTATTTCAGGTGGTTTCCAATTCACCACGACCTCAATCTTTGTGTGGTCAACTCTTATACCCTCCGTTGACACAATATGGCCTAAGAAGGAAACTTCCTTTAGCCAAAAATCACATTTGCTGAGCTTAGCATATAACTTCTTTTCTCTTAGCGTCTATAGGACTATTTTCAGATGTTGTTCATGTTCCTGTGCATCCTTAGAATACACCAGGATGTCATCATTAAAGACTACTATAAACATATCCACATAGGGTCGGAATACCCTATTCATTAAATCCATGAATGCTGCCGGTGCATTAGTCAACCTAATTGGCATTACCAAAAACTCATAATGGCATGCTCGGGTTCGTGGTCGCCGATTTTTATCCCACTTCTTTACTCTCTTGATAATATCGGATCGCGGTCGATCTTGAGAAAAGACACTCGCTCCTTTCAGGCGATCAAAAGATCTTGATTTTGGGCAATGGGTACTTGTTTTTCAGCTGTCACCTTATTGATGCGCCAATGAATCGATGCACATGCGTAGAGTGCCATCTTTCTTTTCACAAATAAAACAGAGTGCACCCGAGGCGAGGAAACAGCAGATTCGTCTGAGCCCTTTATCTAAAAGCTCTTGTGTTTGAACCTTTTAACTCAAACTCTCATTTGGAGCCATCACAGTAAGGTGCCCTAGCTAGGGGCCCATTCTGGTACAATTTCTATGGCCAAGTCCACCTCCCTCTTGAGTGGAATACCTGGTAACTCTTTAAGGAATACATCTAGAAATTCTTTACTATTGGAATCCTTGGACTTCTCAACGCTAGTTTCCACCAATCATATGCCTCACTTTGCAATAGTGAGACTGCACATGATACTCTCTAATCGAGAGGGCATCTAACTTCCTCCAATATTCTTTATAACTTTTCTAACCATAATTCCGCTTTATCGGACTCATCCATGTTTGATCGGAATTCCCTCGACTCACATTGTCTTAGCACCGCATATCTAATGGGGCTTTCGGATGTTTGTCAATCTCTCAACCTCGAGGCCATGTCTGAGATATCCTCGGCCAAGACTTCATTTGGTTCAGGTAGGGCATGACTCCGCCGGCAGTTAGGAAGGATCTAAAGTGGGCAACCCTTGATCTCCTGGGTTAACACTCAGCGCTAACTGACTAGATTGAGGACGATCCGTCTATACAAAAACCACGAGGACATCCAGTCAGGCCCAACATATTACTAAACACATGCTTTTCTATCCTTATACTCCATTTAAAGCCACCCCTAAACATTAGCTTTTCCAGAAACCTATAACCCTAGGCTTTGATACCCACTAAAGCGTGACACCCCAATCGGCACACGGTGTCGACGAGGGTGTCATTTTTTTTATAAACTTACTAACCTTTAAGCTTGTTCGTTTCATATAATGTTAAACATTTAACTTATACATATTACATGCTTGATTACAAAATATATACAAGCTCTATATATGGAAGTGTTCAACATTGACAATGGCCCCATTGTTTATAAAAACAAAACATATCTGAAAAATAGACCAAAAGGTCTTCAGTGGGCACCTAGTAGTGTGTTAGCTTTGGTTGCTGATGTAGAGTGTTTCAGACTTCTGGATTACGCTTCTCTGTGCCTATACGGATGAACCACCCGTGCTAAGCTTACAATTTAATGGGAATTAATACATATGGATGACCTCTAATACGATTCATCGCACTTCTATACACATGCATACACATCTAACATATCATATCATTTAAACATGCTTATTCATATTTCATATTTACTTATCAGACCATGTTTCATTTCTTATCATTTTACACTTTGCTTCATGTTCTTGTAACAATATATACTTGTCATGCATATAAATGTTCTATGCATCTCTTATCATATCATATCATTTCATATGTCATATTCAAGTCATTTGTTTTATGTTTCATGCTTACATAAACCTTAGAAGTGGATAAAGGAAACTATAAGGGCTCGGCGCTATACTCAGCATGCGAAGCGTTGGTCTATAAGGGCGGCGTTATCATTGTGCGAGACAATGAGCCATCTATAAGGGCCCGGCGCTGTTATCGTGTACGAGACAATGACCATCCATAGGGCGGCGTAGTAATGACCCAAGCAGGGCGGTGATCGATATGTTGTAGACTTATTTTTCCCTAATAGGCATGCCCATCTATCCCTCTACCAGGTTTTAAGCAGACAATCCATGTGTATTTTATGTTCAATTCATATCTCATATTCCCGAATAATTATTGTCATCCGGTAATCATATGCGATATTTACAATCATTTATTCATATCTGTGCATTTTTCATATCTCATTATATGCATGAATAAGTATAAGTTCCATATATTTGCACATGAGCTATTTATTATCATTCCAATTTCATTAAAATATATATGGATGGATTCTAGACTCAAAGGGATTCCATAGAGTCCAAGAACATCCGAAAAAGAGTTCGGACGAAGAAATTATGACCGTCCAAAGTTGAAGGCTTCCCATGAACAGTGGCTACGATCAACCAGTAAGGCTTACTATTTTTGTGATTTCTGGACCTAATTTGAGTTCCAATATTATGAAGCTATATATGAATGGTTTCTATACTCAAAGGGATTTCCATAGAGTCCAAGAACATCCAAAATGGAGTTTGGACAAATAAATTATGACCATCCAAAGTTGGAGCTTCCCATGAACAGTAGCTACGAGCTACCAGAAGGGCCTACTATTTTTGTAATTTATGGACCTAATTTGAGTTCCAATATCATCAAGCTATATATGAATTGATTCTAGACTCAAAGGGCTTTTCATATAGTCTAAGAACATCCAAAACAGAGTTCGGATGAAGAAGTAGGATGGTCGAGTTAGGCTTCCCATGAGCCGGTTGTTACGAGAAACCGGTAGAGACTACTATTTCGTTCTTTCTGGATCTATCTGAGTTCCAATATTATCAAGCTATGTGGATGGATTCTAGACTTAAAGGGCTTTCCAAGTCCGAGAACATCTGAAACAGAGTTCGGACAAAGAAATTATGATGATCCAAAGTTGGGAAATTTTGACAGCATCTCCCCTAAAACCCCAATATTTCCTTAATACAAATATTCCTCACTCGAGGATTACAATCAACAAAACACCACCAATATACCAAGTAGGGTTCTTTTAGACCCAAATTCATCAAAAATGGGTTTATGGTTTGATTTTCCCATACAAAAACATAGACACCCATCCAAAGTTCCATACAATTCAGGCATTCCATTTTTAAATCAATGAATTTTCCATACAAAAGCCTAGACTTCCATACCTTTGTTCTTCTCCCTCTTCTTCTTCCTCTTCTCTTATCTTCTTCTTCCTCTCTTCACGTTTTTTTCTCTCCAAAAATGAGAGACCACTTGATCTTATCCTCTTTTAGTCTTAATTCGCCTTTCATTTCACTTTAGTCCTCAAACTATTTTTGTTGCAAATCCAAGTTATGCATATTTCACTTTGCTATAACCTTAGCATCTTATGACTTTTGTGTCCACTTTTGATAAATTACAGAACACCCTTGTTTATCTTGTACAAATTCGGGTTCTCCATTTTCATGTTTCATTTAAATTACGAAAAATTCAAATTATACCTACAAAATACCCTAAACATGTTATAAAACTGTTAGGGCATATTTTGGGGTATTACAATGCGTTCCAGTCCCAATGAATTGTGACCGAATGCTAGATTTTGGACTATCTTTAGACAGTTTATGTGCTGAAATTCTGGGTGGCTTCGGGCAGCTCGGAAAGTGAAACTCCGAGACTGTTTTCGGACAGTTTGGGGTTGAATTATGAAATCGATTTGTTTCGGACTATCCATGCGCACAGTTCAGTGTGTTATTGTGAAAATGAATGACATGATTGTTTGAATTGTATGAAATTATATTGTAGAAAAATACAATTGTATGTATGAATTGGCAAGATTGCATTCATATGCACTGTAGCATCGCATTGATTCGGGTGTGGGTGCATGGAGATGGTAAATTCACAATTCTTGGTGAAAGTGTGGTGAGCTCGAAAATGGGACAACGTCCAAGGTCGAGACTCATGATCCTATAAAAATGAAAAATGAAAAAGAAAATACATGTGTTTTGGGCATAGCAAGTTGGGAAAATCCACCCCCACCCGAGTGAAAAGACCCAAATTTACATGCGGTTAGACATGATCCTGCCAGACGATGAAAGCACAATAAAAATGTCGAAGGCATCTGACGATCCTACGGTGAGACCACAGAAAAATGGCGTAGCCCGTAAATAAATAAACACCTGAATTTGATGATAATTCAAATTGAGTGTGGGCTCCAGGTCTAATGAGTGAGTCACTGGATGAAGCACCAATGGTTGGTTTTCACACTTGCCTTTGCATGTGTGAGGGAGTTGGTTGGGACTCGAGGTATAGCATGAGGAGTCTCATCTCATGCATGATATAAAACCATTCCATGTGTAAGTTGCATTTGTATTGAATGTGAGTGATTGTTGTGTGCCATTGCATACGCATTTAGGTGGGGAGTAACCCTTGTAGGAAAATTCAACTACTGGGCATTGTTCACCCCGCCGTGGGAAATATTTTCAGGCATTGATGGTACACCAGGGGACGGAAATCATCCGAGACCTTAGCGGTGAAGGAAAGGCTAGATTTGGCCTTATTTTGTATTTGTAAATTATGGGTGGAAAACCCAGAATCTGTAATTGTAATTAAAGACAAATTGTAATTAAACTCATTTTTGTATAATTAATACAATTTGACAAGTTTTCCAGACTTCCTATTGTTTTTGTAATGAAAAGATTAAATTACATTGAATTTATGGTGTTTTGGAAAGGAAATGAAGAAAGAAAAAGGGAAACTCAAGGTGCAGGAGGACCAGGGAGGGCTACTGCCCATTTTTGGTCCTCTATCATGACAGAGAAATTCTGTCGTGACAGGATTTCTCAAACCTTATGTTGTGATAAGGTTTCTCCAGCCTTGTGTCACGACAAGGTTTCCTATGTCGTGACCAGGTCCCAGGCCTTGCGCACGACATGGTCTAGGAGCGAGCAACGGGCGGGCGTGCGTGGCAGGAAGAGCGTGCAACAGCAGTCCATCACGCACGACAGAGCCTCCTAGCTCTATGTCACAACACGATCTTCTTGTTTCGCTATATGGTTCCCAGGCTTACTAGGTGACTTGGGTCGCGACAAAGATTTTCTCTGTCGTGATAGAGCTCTTTTGGGTCTTATGTCGTGACACAGCAAGTGTGTCGCGACAGGATGATCTGTAGGAGTTACGTAGCAACGAGAGAATTCTATGTCATGACAACTTCTCAAAGCTTACGTCGTGATAGAGAGAGTCTCTATGTGACGAGAGAATCAGACACAGGGTTTCCCATGTCGCGACATAGCCGTTGACAGCCATGACTAGGGCCGCGACCCGATGCATGCGGCGATAGAGTGCAGCAGGCGCTCGATGAAACCACGACCAAGTACGGCGTGCGCGACAGAGCGCTTGCACTTTCGTATTGACCTGGGATACGGCGCAACCAAGCCAGCATTAGGTGGAGTGCGACAATTGGCTTGTCGTGACGGAGACCCTCATCTTCACGTCGCAGCGAATTGATTAGTAGCGAAAAAAAGTCCGAATTTCAACCTAGGTGAAGGGCATCACGGGCAACCCCTAATCCATCACAATTAGAGAACAATATCAATTGGCTTATTTAGGTTTCTAGTTAGGGTTGTTTTGTACCAAAATTCTTTCAAGTCCATTGTTCCTCTATAACTCTATTTTATTCATAAATTGGAATCATCGATTCGAACCTTGAGCTCAAATATGTCCCTAAAAATAGAGGCTTCACTTTGAATTCACGGGTCCAATGGGATCAAAATTTGAATACACTTATTTCAAGGAGGTTTGTTCTCCTAGAAGTATAGTGTACCTAGAAGTTTGAATCCTCGATTTGGATGAGTGAAACTCGACTTATGGCACAAATACCAAAATTGTCTGGAACCGTAACCAATATTTGGCCAAAATAGAGCCTCATTTGTAATTACGGGTACAATTTGGTTCAAATGTAAGATACACTTATTTCAAAACATTTGTTCCCTAGAAGTCTAGTTGCAAAATTTGAATCCACTCAATTTGGATGAGTGAAGCTTCGACTTATGGCCTAAATACGAGAAACTATTAAAAACACAAAAACTATATCGGAAGCTGAATATAGTGACCAGAACAAAGCGCAACTTTTGGCAATTTACGGGCCCTAATGGGGTCCCAATTTGGATACACTTATTTCGGGGAAGATTTATTCTCACAGAAGTCTAGTTGACCCATAATTTAGATATCAATTTAAGATAATGGATGGCGAGTTATAGCGAAAAAAACATGGGTTTGAAAATTAAGCGGCATCTCCTAAAACCCTGACATTTCCTTTATACAAACATTCCTCATTTGAGGACCACAATAATCAAAACAACCAAAACAACCCAGGTATACAAAACATACACAACCAATAAAAACATTTTATTCCAATTTGGGATTTTAAATCAAACCCAAACAATAGGAAAGATTTGAGTTGGTTCTACCTTTAAATCTTTGATTCTTCAAGACCAATCTTCCTTCTTCTCTTGATCTACCTTAATCCTTGATTTCATGAAGCAAAGACACTATCTTTCTCCCTCTCTCACAACGAAAAAGCCACTAGCACTCTCTCCTTTCTTTTGCCAAATGTACAAAATGCCTCACCAGACCAATATTTGGTCTTTAATCAAAATCCTTCACTTCAGCCTTGTTTGGCTAGCCCTGAGTCCGCTTTTCTCATTTTTGTATTTTTAAGGCTTCATTTCAATACACGTTATCACATTTTCATTTTGACATTTACACTTCTCATTTATGACCATTGGGTCCTCATTTGACATTTTTTCCAAATTTATCTGACTCCTGTATAATTTTCGGGTTTTTATCATTTTTCGTTTTTAGCAATTTAAACGTTGAAAAAATACAATTTAATTTATTTTATGCCCTAAACATATTATAATTCTGTTAGGGTATTTTCAGGGCATTACAAAATTTTTCGGGATTAGGAGGTGTTCTTGAAACCTCATTCGGTTCTTCTACGCTCCAAGAGGTAGGGATTCTTCCTATTTTGGTTTATTTTCCACGGTAAGGGCTATTTGGTTGTGTTTTATGCCCTAAGGGGATGTTTGACCCTTTTCTTTTTTCCCTAAGGGACTATTTTGAAAAAATTTGGGATGAGGGAATAGTGCCTTGTTTGACTCATGATGTCCATATTTTGGGGCTTGATTTTCAGTTAGAAAAAGAGGGCATTTCGACTAGTGTTCTCCATGGAAATTATAGCTGCATCTATAAACTTGATGTAGGATTTTGAATCACCCAAATTGGACCTGTACAACTCAAGTTATGGTCCATTTCCCGTGACTACTACAGCTTATGTTGTTTAATGGTTTGTGTCCAGATTTTGGGATTGTTAGGGAACTAGTTTCTGAACTGAGTTCGGAACTATTCTGTGGTTTATTATGGCTTGTTGTGAGGAATGTTTTGTGGGCATCTCTATGCCACAACTGGTCTTAAGGATCAAGTTGTCATTTCTTGAGTTTAAGTGACATGCTTGGTGGTAATGGATTGGAGGTTAATAAATGTGTTTAATGTATTTACATGTGATGAGTTGTGTGTGTAGACATGGCCATTACATGGCATTTTGTAGGCTATTTTGTGGACATCTTATGTCATAATTTAGCGTAGAGGATAAAGTGCGTCATTACTGGACTAAGTAATGATTTGATTGTGATGTTAATATATGCGCATATGATATATTGACATGAATGAAATTTTGTGGAGATTATATGCATGTTTGATATAGTTGTCCATGATGCATGGAAAATGCTTGATTAAATTGCTTATATAGCCTTCATCATATATGTGGCATGATATAGCATAGCGCATCGCATTGCATATGCACGGGGACATCACATGAAATAGGTGGGAGTGCATGGTTATAATCAACACTGCGTTTTGGTATTTGATTGGGTGGGCTCAGTATGGTGGGACAATGTCCAATAGGGTCACACGGTTGTATACATGAAAATGAAAATATGTGTCAGGTATTAGCAAGTAGGGATAGACACCCCCTCGTGTGAATGCCCCGTTAGTTTTGGTTATACATATGTGTCCAACGATGAAAGCCTGTGAAAGTGTAGAAAGACTTATGAAGCCTGCAGTGAGACCCCAGAAATTCACAACCCACAAAAAGACACATGATTTTGAATATAAATGATCATTGAGGTGTAACATTAAAAAACCTTTTGGTTTGGAAAAAAAATGAATTTTGTTGTAAACTGATAATTGGATGTAATTCCCAAATGATGGGTTTTATCACAATTTGACATCGCATGGTGTGGTAGGAGTCAGCAAGGGCTTGGGTAAGAGGAAGTCGGTAAGGACTCAGGTGCATGGTACATGATTGAGTCTCATCTCATTTCATGGCATGTAGGATTCCATAGTAGAAATTTCATGTTTTTACTTGGAATGTGAATGTGAATTGTGAACATGACCATTGCATGTGCACTTAGGTGGGAGTAGCCCTTGTAGAAAGTTTATTCTACTGGCGTAGCTCACCCTTTATAGGACCCCCATTTCAGATAGAGGGAGTACACCGATGCACATCGCTCACTTGAGGCCGCAATTGTGATGAAAGCCGGGTTGTGGCTTTGTATTCATTTTTGTAAAAATGTTTGGAACAAACTAGTTCTAGCTTGTATTTTGTGTAAAAATAATTGTAAATTTTTATGAGACTGTTTTAAATATAATTTTGTATGTTTTAAATGAGTATGGATAAATGGGCCCGGTTAGGCCACTTTTACTCATAAATGGACCCGATGCGGTCATTGTGTTATATTGGGCTGATGGGTCATACTCTATTTGCCATGTCTATCGGTTTGTATTTTGGGTAGAGCTCCCCGTACAAAGGAGACTTTGTCCGATTTTTGTTAAATTATGGGTCTCGGTAAAGGGGACACAATAGTGTGGTATTTGGCTACCCGACATCCACAAGTTTTCCGCGGGTTGACAGTTGGTTAATGGACCCCCGGGTTTTGGGACGTCACAGTTTTATTCCTATTCCAATGTTTTAGAGGATCATCTCCTACAATTCTTATTTTTTTTCTGCTTGAGCTAAAAGCTTTTTTAATTTAAATGTAGTTTTTCTAAATAATCATTAATTATACTATCCTTTAGTTCTTCTATTTTATTTGTATAATGTGAGGCTATATTATTGGTTGTGTTCAATATATTTTATGTGTTTGTATACACAATTGTTGTCGTTTTGGGGTAAAAATTAACTTGGTTATTTTGTATAACTTGCAAGAAACTGTACAAAATTTAAACCTAAAACAAAAGGACATAAACCTACATTAGGAACTAAATAGGTTTGAGGTAATGTTAAGGTTATGTTATTAATTATAATTGGGACATTAAATTTATATATTTGGTTAGTATAGGCTTTCTGGTTATATTGTACTAATTCTATCGGCTAAGTTAAAGTTTGTTAATCTTCTTGAGGTACTAAAGTTTCAACTAAAGGTTTTACTATCACTAGTATCTAACATTGCTTACACTTTTATTTCGGTTTTCTTTAATTTGGTATTGTTTTGGCTGCTAAGAAGCCGGAATTAGAGACGGAATTTAGAGACGGACACTTGTCCATCTCTAAATAAAGACGGATTAGAGACGGATTGAATACAAATTAATTAGAGACGGAATGATTTTCGTCTTGGATTTGAGACGGAATAAAATCCGTCTTTAATTAGAGAAGAAAATTTTGTCTCTAAATAGAGACTAAAATTCCATCTCTAAATAGAGACGAAAATTTCGTCTCTTAATAGAGACGGAATGATTTCTGTCTCAAATCAGAGACGGAATAAAATTCGTCTCAAATCAGAGACAGATAAATTCGTCTCAAATCAGAGGTGGAAATTCTGTCTCAATTTTCGTCTTTGATTATTGACCTCTTGAAAAAAAAGTATGAAACTAAAAAATTCAAAATCTCTTTATCCCTCAAAGCAATCTAGGTTTTTTCCCTGATCTTTGTCCATCTATCTTAGGCCCTAATATCTATGTATTTTTTTCTATTTTTATATATAATGTTTGTAAAAAAACATAAAATAGACAAAATAAATAAATAATTTTTAAAAATAGAAAGTAAAGAATCACAAAATATACTAGTTAGTACAATCATTTGATACTTGACAATAAATATTGTATCCTTATCTAAGGAAACAAAACTCTTGCAAATATGCGCAAATAAATATTAAATTAGTCCTTTTAATTTTAAAAAATGAATTAATTAAGCTTTCTTAATTCAAAAACCAATAATTAAGTTTTCTGTCTACTATTGTTGACTATGATTAATTTAAAATTTGTTTAATTTTTAAAACATGTCAAATTTTCCCATCAATCTTTATATATATATATATATATATATATATATATATATATATATATATATATATATATATAATGTTTTATAAAAATGTTTGGGAAAAAAATAAAATGAATAATTAGTTTTTTGAAATATAAATGACTAATTAATTTACTCAAATCTGAACTTATCTCTTTTTTTCGAAAAATTAAAATAGTGAAAAAGAACCTTTAAGAAATTAAGGGGACATATATTAGACATAATTAGAAATAGCAATGGAGGTAGTAAATGATTAATTAGTGAATTATAACTAATTTTTAGCAAAACAAATGTATTTTGAAATAGTTAAATAAAAAATAAAAACTCTTTATTCTATTGAATATAATCAAAATCCTATTGTTGTCGAAAAGAATAACGAGAGAGGGTGGTAGAAATAACATGACACGAGAGAGGGTGGTAGAAATAACATGACACACCTTCCTCATGAATGCAAAAAATGGTTCAAGTGGAATCAACTCTTAAAATTATAGAATTCTAAACTTGATATCGAGTAAATTATAAATTAAGCCTTTAAGTTTTGAAAAACAAATCAATAAATTCCTTCCATTTCAAAAACTAATTAATTAGTTCAAATATTTTTAAATATACTTGTAATTTAGTCCATTTTGATATTTTTCAATTTATTTTGATTTTTTTAAGAACTAGTAAAAGAAAATAAATAAGTAAAAAAATAGAAAGATTATATAAGAAAAGAAGATATTTTTGAAATAAAATAATATTAAATTAAGTATGATAAACATTAGTCAATTAGAGACTAAATAATTAGTTTTTGAAATAGAGAAAACTAATTAATTCATTTTTCTAAACCAAGGACTAATTTATAATTTACTCCTTAATCCCATTGATTTTTATTTTCCCTAACCAAAACAAAAACTTTTGTTGTGAAGTATAATAACTTTTTTTTTCCAATATCACCCGTTCATTAGACAAAGATAATCATTTTCTACCACCATATTCAACTACATTCCCTACGGAAAAGGAATTCCCTAAAGGCCAGCTTCTCATTAACAAGAGTTATCTCATGACAAAATTACATCCACCACGGTTGAAATAGAAAATATATTTTGTTTTTACCCTTCTTGGTTTTCTTGGGGACTAACTACCGAGCAGAGTGTATTATAACCTGGGAATGATTTTCTTGGAAGTTTTGAAAACTAGGGTTTTGCAAGTTTGGATTACAGCTAAGACTGAAATTTATTTTAGATTGACAGTCTTTGTTGTTTAGGAATGTTTTCTGCTATACAAATAGACTATGTTTGGATGTAATTTGAGACTAAGTTTATTCATATTTATTTGATTTTCCTTTTCCCTTGCACTTTCTACAAAGAATTTGAAGAGTTTACCTACTTAAACAAGAATTTGTAGAAATTAAAAATGAGGTTTACTTATAGATTACCTACTAAATTGGCAATAATTAATTTTCAACAATTTACCTACAATTTACCTACTAATATTTACCTATAAAACTATTCGATTAGTAAATATGTGATTCGTCGCCCGTAGGGTATTAATCAACAAAATTTATAACCTAATACCTCATACTAGCGTAGCATAGCTACTATAGTATAGTGGTTCTAGGATTGTCCATAAAGATGGGTTTCCTTCATGGAAATAGTTGTCTTATGGCTCCAGCCCCAGTGATTTCATTTTGGATATTTGGGTTGTAATAAAAAGAGGAGATTTTAGTGATTAAAACTAAAAGTAAAATTTTACTAAAACATGAAAACAAATCCTTTGGAGTGTCAAGTCACTAGGTTTTAGGTTCCTTAGGCAAAAGAGGGGTTTTTCGGGTCTTTTCCTCGCATTGGGGAGGATAACATATAGTTATCTCCTGAATTGGTTCTTAGTTTAGCTATAATAACTGACCCTAAATAAATATCCTTGAAAATTGGTATTTGCTTCCCATTAATGGTCTCGGAAAGTGAAGAACATCTCCTTGACTCACCTTCCAATGGTCTATAAATGATAACTGACGAACATCACTAGATCTAGCGATAAGTATCCAATGAGCCCTGAGAGCTTACGAAATACTAACCATTTAAGGTGAATCGAAGGGATCGAACATAGGATTTGAAGGAAATAAAAACATCCTTAAATCACCTTCCAATAACTCATAGATGATAACTAACGAATGTCAATGGATCTAGCAATAAGCATGATGAACCACAAAGCTTATCAAAATCACCAGATCAATTTCTAGAAGAGTAACTTAGAAGAGAATTAAAACCCTTCAGTTTGAAAAGAAACCATTAATGGTGGAAAATACCTCCATTAAAACATGGAAAACCCCCATCTTTTCATTCGAAACCTTCACCTAGTTCCCTTTACTCCAAGGAAAAGAAGGGTTCAGCCGCTCCTCTTCTTCTCAGAGGTTGTTTGGCTATCGAGAAAAGATGAGATAACGAAAGAAAAAACGAAGCTTCTTGTGGAAGCTTTTACTGGATATCAACTTAATGTCTACAAAGTCTTGTTTGGGGTGTTTCATACCACCAAACCCATTACAAATTACCAAAAGATACAAATAAAACACTATTACATAGGGAGAAAGTGGGAAAAACACCAAAAATAAAAGCGAAGGTGCAAACATTTTATAGGGGTTGCAAATTTTTGCAACCCCTACGAAAATTTCGTAGGGGTTGCGAAAAACTCACAACCCTTGTGAAATTGGCAAGGTTGCTACTACCTTCTGTGCTCTGTTTTATGCTTCTGCTTTCTTATAGGCTTTAAGCTACACTTGGATTATTCATGCCTTTAAGTTGAATCCCTGTCTTAAAGATATAACCTCGAAAACCCTGAAAACTTGCCTGAGCAAGCGATTAGTAGCATTAGGTTAGTGGGCCAATAGCTACACAAAAAGTGCTCAAAACATAAAGTGTTGAAGGTATAAAACAACACTTTTATGGGTAGTAATCACTCCCCCCAACCAACACATTGCTAGTCCCTTAGCAATGAAGGAAGAATGAAATAATCTAAAGCAAGATGGTCTATATAACCACAAAACAAAAAGTTTTTTTTTTCAAAAGTAATGAGGGGATAAAACCCAACCTTCAACAAGAGTCATCAAAATCCTGCCCAATGACTGTCTTAAGAAGAGTATGTACTATGCAAAAATTCAAATATCAAAAAATTTCCACTCCTAAAGGAACCAGCACATGCTTAGCTAGCATTAACCTACATGTTAACATGATTAGATTTCAAATATAGTCTACCAAACTATCCTCTCCCCCCAACCTAGCTCTTTTTCTATACCTAGCAGACTGACCAACCCCAATAGATCAGGAACCACTTTTATTTCACAACTTCTTCTTTTTTTTCATTGTAGGGGTGCAATGCTAAGGGTATCGAATTCTCAATTGTCCATGTAATGGGGGTCCATCGATGACTCCCAACCAATCAAGGTTTAGGGCATCAAGTCATAAGGATCTTTCAACCACTAACTCTTCATATTTCACCCCGGACTTTTAATACGTTCAATACTCCAGCACCTACAATTTGCTAAACTCCACCTATTCACCCATGTAGCGAGCATCAAAGTCGGTGACTCCCAACTAGTTGGCTTAGGGCACTAGGCTTTAAAGACTTTCGCCATATACCCCTCGGACTGTGCTCGGGTTTCAAGGTAAGTGTACCAATTTTCTTTGTCTTTTCTCTTTTTAGGAATCCAAACCTATTTAAGGTGGTCAAAGGTACTAGGCTAGATTTTTGCAAGGTTTAGGAGGCAAGGCAGTTTTTCAGCTTATAATCAAAACCTAATGTGCACAATGTGTGATTAGCTCAAAGTAGAAGAAATTAAGGTTGAAAGCAGGAGATTTCCACACTTCACTTCGACTTTTATAAGCATAAAACAACTCTAAAATAAAGAGCATTGAAGCACAGTTTCAATTTCTCCCATTGCAGGCTGAGAATTACAAAAAAAAAAAAAAAAATTGGGAAAACCAAGCAAACATGTATCAAACTATTCAGAAACTATTTGAACCAAAAGAAATTTTCTAAATGAGCAAATAAGCACTTCCTTCCTTAACTCAACCCCCAACCAAATTCGACATTGTCCTCAATGTGGTTATGGAATGGAAATTTAAGGGAGGAAGTGATACCTCTTGGTTAAATATGTTTGGTGTTGGAGAAGAGGACCCACATGAAACAGGAAACAAAAGAGATGAAAAGTGTTAAAAATAAGCAAAATGGGTATTTGATTAGCATTTAAAACTATAAAGATAAACTAATCATAGTTCATAAAATACCCAAAATATGAACACAAAATATGATCATGCTATAAGCATGGAAAACAACAAGATAAAAATAGCAGCTATCAAGCATCTACAGGAGGTGGAATAGCCTCGGTATAGGTAGTAGCCAGAGGATCATTAGTTGGTGGGGCTACTATTGTATTTGAAGAAAAATGGATACAATATGTATATGGATGGATAGGAGACTTCTCAGGCTTTCCAAAGAGACCTTATTCACTCCATTTGGGCTTCAAATGATCAAGTTATGACTCTTAGCAGTTGAAGGAAGAAGAAGAGAGGTTAAAAGTGACCAGTTGAAACATTTTGAAAGTTACGTATTTATCATAATTTTTAAAGTGTTCTTTATGGATATATCTAGATTCTAAACTCTCTAAGCTTTCCAACGAGACCTAGATCACCCAAATTGGTGTTCGGATGAAAATGTTATGGCAAAAAAACTAAAGATTTGCGAAATTTACAGGGAGTTGCGAAATTATCAAGGTTCACAAATTTCCGTCTTGAAACTTTTAAGGTTACGAGGATTACTAAAATTTTGCAACCAACTGCAAGAGCCCACCATAAGGTTGAGAAAAAGTTGTTTCTCTGTATTTATGACCTGCAGAGCTTCCCTCTCCCAGAAATGCACCAATTTCTTTGTAATCTTAGGAAAAACTAAGTCCATCCAACCCAATTTTATCTCCTTGCTAGCTAATATCTCTTGAGTAAGGAGTTCCATTGTGTTCAAATTCAAATTTCACTTCAAGATTTGATTCAGTGGAATGTTAACTTTAATCTTGCCTTGAATCCTCAAATCCACTAAACATATACTCCTACCAAAATACATGACAAACACCCAGGCAAAATAGAAACAATTCTGGGTTAAAGAGTTAGCTTAAAGAAAAAAAAAATGATATTAAGCAAACTAAAAGTATAATGCTAAAAAAAATGATAGGAGAAAAATCACCAGTTTATGATGCCAACTGGGTTAATTAGGCTAATTACTACACAAAAAGTGATCAAAACATAGTGTTAAAGGTATAAAACAACACTTTTTGGTAGTAATCAATATGGTGCCAATTTTTGGTGGAACATATTACCTACTAATATTTACCTACAAAACTATTATGTCGGTAAATACGACGTTATTTTTTTGCGGAATATATTACCTACAGATTGCCTACAATTTACCTACTAATATTTACCTACAAAACTGTTCAGTCGGTAAATACGATGCCAAATTTTGACTGACAATATTAGCGATAACTTACCTACTATTTACCTACTAATATTTACCTTAAAACTATTCAGTAGGTAAAAATATATATTCTTATTTATCATTTTTTTTACCTACTATTGTGGTTTGTAGAGGTAAATAAGGCTCTTTTGAGGAAACATAATAAAAATATAAATATTAAAGTGATGTTGGTATGGAGTGCCTTTTATTTTTATATGGTTATTGTTATTTTTAATAGTGATAAGGCGAGTTCAAATGGTTAAGAGGTCAAGTTGGCATTAAAAGGGGAGTGGTAGAGCGGATATATTTTTGAGGAACAAAGAAAAATGGTCTATATTTTTAATATCCTTTTATAACAATTTAATAAAATATATTAGATCCTTTAAAAGGAGAAAAAACGTATTAGATTTAAATTTAAAATATGATAAAAAGATAAAAGGTGTGTGGTGGTAAGTAGGTGGTAGGATAATAGTGACTTGAATAAAACCAAATATGAGATTTTATATCTTCTTTTATTTCAAAGTGAAAATCATTTTTATAAATTGTCTCTAATTTTAAAAGATATACAATGCCTTTGTAAGACCCGAGAAATTCCAATTTCTGGAAAAAGAGTAAAATCGTAATTTTGATAAAAAAATTCTGAAATTTATTCTCTAGATCTCGAATGAAAGCCAGTTTCACACGTTAAGGATCGTCACCATGAGAAATCTAGCCGGCACGTCGGTCAGAGACGATCCAGATTTACGTTTTTTCAAGGCATCGAGTTTCGAGTGCCGAAAAACGACTTGAGATGTGAAAAAAGTCACATATAACATGTACACATGTTATACATGTTGCATGAGTAGAGAGATGATGGAAATAGACGACCGAGAATAGTGCCAAATGTCGAAAATTCAAGCTAAGGGACAAAATGGGCATTATTAAATTTGTTTAAATGAGGAAAAGACAAAAAGAGGAATAGTGTCATCCTCTTAAAAGACCAAAAACGTGAGAGAACCAGGGAGCAGAGGCAGTAGGTTCAGATTTTTGTGTTTAGTGAGAGAGAGAGTCACTTCTCTCTAAAATACCGGGAGATCCGACCGTCGGAATTCGTCGGAGCAAGAAGGAAAGTCACTCTACGCGGCGAGGCCTACGAGTGGGCTCCGGTTTTGGGAGTTTTCGACAAACTCTGTGAGGTAGAGGTTTCATCCTACTTGGGTTTTACACTTTATTTAAGTGTTATATGATGTTTCGGTTGGCATGAGGCCTTAAACGGCCATTTAATCGGTCCCAAAACTTGGGGCCGAATTATTGAAATTTTTGGGAGCCATGGAGGAGCCGTAACAGTTTTATGGGCTCTTTAGGTTGTTAATTATGAAATTTATGCTATAAATCATGTATTGATGTGCATAGGACCGGAAATGGGCAGCGAAATTAGGGTTCCGCAAAGTGAGCCAGATGATTGGTGATTTGCGGGACGATAACCGAGGATTTCCTTTGTTCATAGGAATAGTGTTCTAAAATATTTTGTGAAATAATGTGTTTAGTTGAGTAATTCAAGTTGAATTGCTCGTGTTTGATAATTAGCAAGTGAGCTAATTTTGGTGCTAATGAATTGTGAAATTACATGACATGGTTGTGTGATTAATTATGTGAATATATGCATGATTATATATTTACATGTATTATATAATTGTATTGAATTGGCGTGTCGTTCCATATGCAGCTGGGCGCCCCTAAGACAATAAGTGAGTGCATGAGGTGATTCTTGAAGAATGATTTCGGAGGGTTGACTAAAATAATTATTGGAGGGGTAGTTCATATAAAATATCAATGTCGTCGGTCGGTCAATTGATATATCTCGGAGTAGTCCACTTAAATATAACATGAGGAGACGGTCCATACTTATATAAGAGGGTTGTCAGCAAATATAAACAAATATCTTTATTTGAAAATAATGTTTCTCATGCATGGCAGAGCAAGTGTGAGGAGTCGGTGAGGACTCGGGATGGGTTGATCGGGTAGACATTCAAGTAGGATCATGTATTTGCTTGAATGTGTGTTTGCCTTTAGACATTGCATACAATTAGGTGGAGAGTAGCCCGTTTAGGGTGATTCCACTACTAGACGTGCTTCATACAATGGGGAACATATTTTCAGGTACGGGGGCGCACGAGGCTCATCATAGAGGCGAGTTTGAGAAGAAATCGGGTTGTGACTTTATCATTGTATTCATGTATTAGAATTTTAGAGATTTTAATATGTGTTGTATAAGTAAACTTTTGACTCTCGAAACTGGATATAGTTGGTTTACATTGATGATGAGTATTGTAGTATGGGCCCAAGAGGCCGTTTTTACTCATATATGTATCTTGTGAATGTTGATTGGGACAGGTGATGTATTTGGGTAGAGCTCTCCGTACAAAGGAGACTCTGCCCGATTTTCGTAAGAGATGTCGGGTCACCCGACATTCCCGAATATTCCGCGGGTTGACGGGTAGTCAACGGACCCCCGGGGATCAGAGCGTCACAGCTTGGTATCAGAGCTTAGGTATACGACTACCTAGGGCTTGAGGGGATTTGAGCTTAGGCCATAGTCTTTGAGGTGTAAGAACATCACCACTAGGTGTGGTTCGATGTTAAGTTTAGGTATGAGATTACCTAGGAAATCACGATCAAACTAAGGACCTTTGCATGCATGTGTTTGGTGTGTTTTATTATGATTTGATAGTGTCTATTGAAGAATATGCATAACATGAAATATGTATTGTGTGCTTAGTAGATAGCAAATAGGAAAATTTTTGGGAGTTTACAGTGTGTAAACTGGGACAAAGAAAAAAATAATAATAATAAATAAAATAAATTTTAATCAATTTATTTGGTTTATTGGATGACAAAATAAAATTTTAATAAATTTTAAGGTTGAACACTAGATTAGTGGATCATGAGGTTTTGAGGAAATTTTGGACAAAATGTCCAAAATTAAGTGAAGAAAAAAATTGAGGAGAGAAAATTTTGGTTTTACTTTACGATTAACAAAAGCTGCAGAAAGAAAACTAGGATAAAATAAATTTAATAAATTTATTTATGTCTTGGAGATGAAAAAAAAAAATGAATAAGAGTATTTTTATTGTCTCGGTAGCAAATAAATGAAAAAAAAAAATTGATGAAGTGAAGAAAATCATTTTTCTAAGGTGTTTGGTAGTTTGAAAAACTGAAGAAAATCAAAGAAAATAATTTTTTTAAAATTTATTTGATGTTCTGGAGAAAAAAATAAAAAAAAATATATATATATATACATGTATATATTTTGGTATTTCTGATGTATTTGGAAATAATGTGAAAAATAATATATCATGTAGTGAAAAAACGAAAAAAAAAAAATGGTGATGAATCAGAATATCTGCCCACGAACAGATATGGATGTGTGTCTGTCTAGCGTGTATTGCTTTGACATGGCGTGTGTTGGAGTGCGGTTTGGCGGCTGCGAGTGTATTGCAATATAGCTTGTGGGTAGCAATTGTATTGCAATAGGAGGGCTTAAGGGCTGGAAAATTGTATTGCAATACAGGGAATTGTATTGCAATGAGGCTTGCAAGTAGGTTGAGGAATTGTATTGCAGGGTATTGCATTGTATTAGTATGGGTGTCTGATGGCCAAAATTTGTATTCACAGTAAATGATGGTTTGTATTGTGAAGGAAACGTGGCTGGTTGTGTTGGCTAATGGGATGTATTATGAATAGTAACAATATAGTCAGCGATCAGCTTTGTGAGCGATGGGATTTCGAGAAAAAAATTGCAAAAAATAAAATAAAATCAATAAGAAATGGACGGTTGACATTTTGTGAAAAATTATTTCTAATGGAAATTTTTTGTTGATAAATATGATTTAATATATTGGATGGTCTTGCATTAACCTTGATCGAGGACTTGTAACAGGTCGTGTATGAATCTGTCTTCTGGAAATTTTATTACCTTTGAATCGTAATTAATCATTGCATGTTTTGATTAATTGTGTCATGAAGTTTTGATTGCTTGATTTTATGTTTCAAACTGAAAGTGGAAGGACATATGCAATGCATGATGTATATGAACAAGATCACATTATTGTAGTGGGAAATTGTATAACAGAATACTATAGGAGTAAGAACGCTTATGTTAGAACTGACCTTTAGGGATTGGATACTGAATGAATAAGCAAAGCTTAGAATTTTATTGAAATAATGAATTGAGCTGCTGGAATTTAAAACACAGAAATGGGAACTGTCGGGCCATGGTTGTCAAGTCACTAGTAATCGCATGTGCATTGCTAGTTAGACCGAAATGAAAATTAAATGAATCTGCTGCCAATGAGAATATGTGTATGGGCGAATTGGTGGAGAGACCAAGAGGTCGCCCACGGGTACCGGGTCAGCACCACCGCAGATTTGGATCAAGCCTTGTAGAGGCCGTAGGTATCATGCTGCAAAATGCATACGCTGGTACAGTTGGGTGTAGTCGGAGGTCCAGTAAACTTCCAGATAGGTTTGCAACGCACCATCCTCCTCGACATCTGCGTGGGGAGGAGATCCGATGTGGTGGCGCATCATTGGTTTGGCGCATCGGTAGCGTGTTGCAGGCTACGGAGATTACCTCGACGCGACTCAAGACCAGCATATGCTCCACCAGAGGTGATTCAAATATATGGAATGGGCAAGGACCCTTGTAGAGACCTTAGAGGAGCCTTTGTATGTGAGTTCCTCCCTAGGGGATTAGTGGCGAGAATAAGATGATATGTCGTGGTCATGGAGTCGGAGATCTCTGGGACTCTACTTACGTTGGACCCGAGGATCACCGACATGTCAGAGTTCGATGCCATCCCCGGGATGGATTACCGGCACCCCTGACAGTGGTCGTTATCGATCAGGAGCCGCAGAGGGTTACGCCTACACACGGATCGCATCAGGTATTTCAGGAGCGCATGATATTTTTCCATATAGTATACTTAGCTCCAAGTGTCAGATGCTAGCTGTCATGGAGCTGGCTCAGAATTCCCGTGGAGGATCGAGGAGAAAGATCAAATCATAGATCTACCTCGAGTAGTAAAAGAGTATGTGGATGTTTTTCCGCATGAGCTACCCTGTGGATCAGCTTCCTACAGGGTTGCAGATCTACACTCGAAGCTACACTGTATTTCACCCATTCCCATGACTCGCATAGATGGCACCACTGAGTTGCAGAACTGAGTCCAAATGTAGAGAGAGGAGGAGGTGCAGAGTAGGAAGAGAGGAGGGCTGGCAGGTGAGAGAGTTACCGGATAAGGGGTTCATTAGACCTGGCACTCACCCTCATGGGGCGCCCGGTTCTTGGCTTCATAAGAAGAAGACAAAACCCTTCCTCGACAAGGTATCGATTAATGACATGGAATGTGTTTACGATCAAGAATCTAGACTCATTGCCGAGGATTACGATTGTCATCATTGAGAGGAGCAGTTCACTCTAAAGATAGACCTTTCATCGTTACCATCACCAGGGTTAGGAGATGATATCTCAAGACAAAGATTTAGGACGCTGCATGGGCACTGGAGTTTATTTGGTGATGCCCTTAGATCGACGACGCGCCAAGAAGATTCATGCGGATCTCATGCATGGATATTCCAACCCTATTTTGACTGGGCTTGTCGTGAGTTCGTGGATGACATTTCGATCTACTCCCGGGCTAGAGTGGAGCATGAGTATCACTTGAGGATCGCTTTACGCTTGTCGAGAGACCATCAGCCGACGCCTTGCCCAAAGGCGCAGCTTCGCCATCAAGTGAGATTTTTAACACACGTGGTGCCTGCTGTCGACTTATAAAGGTTGTAGGAGGCCTCCCTCCGGTGTGTGGATGAGTTGGGAGAGACCGAATGTCAATCTTCAAGATACGTAGTTTCTTAGGATTGGCTGGATATTACAGGAGATTCGAGAATGGGTTGAAGTTGTCCATTCGAGGCAGGATCATAGGACTTTACCTACGGAACATGGACTCCATGGTTGGGACACCAATTTCATAGTAGAAAGAGACGAGGATGCTCAAGCACCTGGGATGCGTGTGTTGGTAACAAGAGGAGCACCACCTTCTAGTTCCTGGGGAAGAGATAAGACTTATGTCACGGAGTTTCAGGATCCAGGCCGTAGATCGGGCATGTGAGACCTGGATCGTCTCAAGAGACAGGGATCCTGTGACTTCGGGACAACAGTCCCGCTAGTTGTAGAACGTGAAAGTATACTTGCCCATTCCCTCCAGCTACCCTAGTACGGTCAGAGGAACCAATTTCGCTGGTGCTATAATAAGCACTCTCAAAGAGGCAATAAACAGCCAAGGCCAGAGCGTCAAAGTCGGGATGTATCAAAGCTCGCAGACAATGAAGCGCCAGGACCTTAAAGGGTAGACCATTGGTTGTTGATGTCGCTTGACATGGATGAGTTGATGCTCATCGGGTCAGCTGGCATCGGGACCCAGCTCTGTCATACCCAACACCGACCTGATTCTGGGCTCGTGAGGTTAAGGCCTTGTGAGAGCCGCATGCATGTTTTCCCTAGATGGTGAGAGTTTATCCGATAGGTTCGGGATTATGAGTGAGAGATCTCTAAGATTCCGCTTCACGGTGGACCCTGGATCGGGTGTCACAAGATGGCATTATCAAGGCTCGCGGCACGTAACATCAAAGGTCGAAGCCCGTGTGGGTGCACGACGGTCATTCACCACTCTCGTGAGCGTGCTGAGTTTGTCTTTGTGACTACGGTCCAATGAAGACTCATAGCCGATTCAGAAATGAAGAGTAATTAAAGCAGGTTGGCAAGTAAAAAGGGGGTCATAATCCTCTAAGGTGAGAATCCTAAGAGTTGGGGTGTAAAAGACCGAGAGATATCCCGAATTTCTCGTGTGAATGTAAGTAGGCTCCTCAAGTGTAAGTTTCTAAGAGTTATGTTAATCGAGATGAAAATATTACGGCCAGTTATCACATGGACTTGTAGTTGAGTGATAAGAGCTCTGGAGCGACTGAGATTTGATACCTTGGCAATCAGATTGCGTCGAAATGGCAAAGGTTCTGTGATATGGATGTCATACATGACATGGACTATTAGGTTGATACCATTGATTGTCGGGGCCGATCAGGACTTTGGAAGGTCACACACAAAGTAAGGGTTGTGTAGGTTACACGTCAGGTGGATTATATACAGCGAGACACGTCGCGAGCATACTTCCGGGTCATAAGGGTAGAGGAGATTTTCCTCATGGAATTCTACTTCTACAACAACAGTTACCAGGCGAGTATACAAATGACACCATTCAAGCATCGTATTTGCAGGCTGTGATCACCGTTATGTTAATCAGTGGAGAGTTCCATCACCGGTCCCCGATCTGATTAGAGACACCTCTAAAAAGGGTGAGTTGATATTTACAACGCCTTCTCGCTCTGACGTGAGTCGGCTGTAAGAGCTTATGCGCAGATAATGACGTCGACCCCAGAGTTCGAGGTCGGGAATCACGCTCTTCTTGAAGTATGAAATCCAAGAGAGGAGTGGTCGTCTAAGCTGGTTATCGCCAGATTCATCACCTTCGAGATACCGAGGATAGGCATGGTTGTGTACTGGCCACTACCAACATGTCGTGTCCACGAGGTATTTCCCACGCTCCATGCTCCTAAGTATACGCCAAGATCCAATCGCGTAATGGATCGGGGGATGACTGTATCACATCACGGGACCTTCTGAGGAGGGGCCAGTATGTATTTTGATAGCCGCGGATCAAGTTTTGCGACGCAAGACGTTGAGGCTAGCGAGGAAAGCATGGCACTATTGAGTGGGAGAAGTCCACGTGGTTTTCGAGGACACGATGCGCCACATATCCTCTTGTTTAGGATGAAGGCACGGATTAGTCGCTTAATAATTAAATGATCGAAGCGATACACAGAGTGGTGACGCTGTATATGCATGTGAGTGATGTAGAGGGATAATGTAAGACCCAGAAATTACAATTCTCGAAAAGGGTAAAATTTGTAAATTTGGTAAAAACAATTCAAATTTATTCTCTAGATCTTGAGCACAAACAGATTTCACTACTGGAATTGTCTCGCAAAACTTAGCGTAAGATAACACTTCGTCAAATCCAAGACACCTAATCTGCATGCTCTTCGAGGCATCAAGTTCGAAAAATGAAAAACGACTCTGAGATGTGAAAAAGTCACATATAACATGTACAATATGCTATATGTTGCATGAGTAGAGATGGATGGAAATGGATCGACCTAATAGTGCCAAATGTCTAAAATTCAAGCTTAAGGACAAATGGGCATTATTAAATTGTTTAAATGAGGAAAAGACAAAAAGAGGAATAGTGTCATCCTCTTAAAACGCCAAAAACGTGAGAGAACCAGGGAGCAGAGGCAGTAGGTTCAGATTTTTGTGTTTTGTGAGAGAGAGAGAGTCACTTCAAAATACCGAGATCCACCGCCTAATTTTCTCGTATAGCGAAGGAAAGTCATCACGCGGCGAGGCCCCACGAGCGGGCTTCGTTTGAAAGTTTCACAAACTCCGTGAGGTGTGGGTTTCATCCTACTTGGGTTTACACTTTATTTAAGTGTTATATGATGTTTCTAAGTGGTAATGAGGCTCAATAACGGCCGCTTAACTTGGCCCCAAAACTTCGGTATCGACGCTATTGAAATTCTTTGGGAGCCATGGAGCAAACAATGGGCTTTATGTCAGTTGGGGTTGTTAATTGCGAAATTTATGCTATAAATCATGTATTGATGTGCATGGGACCTAAATAGTCAGAAATTAGGGTTCAGCAAAGTGAACCGATGTGATCGGGTGATTTGTCAGAACAAGAATTGTGACGCCCTAAATTCCGTGGGTCTTTTTTTTTTTTTTTTTTTAGTTACCTTCAACAAGCTATTTAATAAATTTCATTCACGCATATTCACGTGTCACCAATTATTAAGCAATGACATAATACCCATCTCATTCAAGATCTAGTAATTAGTGCACTTAGTGCAATGATCAATTTTTCAAAAATTATGTGAGCAACAAATGCCATCCTCAGGCATATGGTTAGATTCTAGACTCAGAGATCTTTCCATATAGTCCAAGAACGTCAAAACGAACTTCGGACGAGGAAGTTATAGTCATCCGAAGTTGGCGCTTCATATGAGCAAGAATCGACGTGCGAATCGACAGTCACCTATCGTTTTCGTCTTTTCGAACACAATATGAGCTCAGATTATATGGATTATAGAATTAAAGGGCTCGCAGCCCATAACGCGTGAAACTGGATTTCTGACGAGCAGGATCATCCGGTCGCACAAACAGCTCATTCCCCCGCCGAGCTCGGGCCAAGAGAGCCCCACCAAGGAGGCCGCCTCACTCTCACACGCCATGCATGAGTCAAGACAAGTGGTCGGCCCATGCAACCCGGTAAGAGCTCAACATAAGAGGTCGCCTACGTACTTCATGCAGGATGAAAGGCCCAACACAAGAGGTCACCATGGAGCCCATGCAAGAGATCAACATAAGAGGTAAGCCTGCTGCAAATTTCATGCAAGTAAGAGCTCAAAGACGTAGGTCAGCTCATGCAGCTCATGCGTGAGAGCTCAAGACAAATTATGCAGAGAGCTCAAAGACAACCATGCAGAGAGCTTTAGCCATTAACTCATGCAGAAGAGCTCAAGATCACGCATGTGTGTAAGAGCTCAACATAAACTTATGTACCAAGACAAGGGTCAGCTCATGCGCCAAGACAAGAGGTCGGCTCATGCAGCCTATGCGTGAGAGTTCATGCAAATTTCATGCAAAGAGCTCATGCGCTCAAAGACAAGAGGTCGGCTTGGCCAGATGAGCTCGTCCACAACTCATCATCCTCTCGCACCCTTTCTCGAGTAAAAAAAGGCCATAACTTAGGTTGTAGAGGTCCGATTTAGGCGATTCGAAAGCCTACATCAAGCTTACTGATAGGGTTACAATTTCTATCAGGGATGCTAGTCCAAATTCTCACTTTTCCTTAACCGAATTTCACTCTCAAAGACTAGATGTCTCATAGGCTCCAAAACAGAACGCTACTCCCACACAGCTCGTCACACACAGCTCATCCCAAGTGAGCTTGGCCTGAAGAGGTCAGCTCATCCCAGGAGAGCTCAGCCAGAAGAGGTCAGCTCATCCTAAGAGAGCTCAGCCAAAGAGCTCGGCCACACAGCTCATTCTCTCAGTTGAGCTCGGCCACACAAACATTCCTCTCGTACCTTCCAAGTAAAAACAGTTCATAACTCGGGGCTATAAAGGTCCGATTTGGGTGATTCGAAAGCCCACATCAAGCTCACTGACGAGGCTACGATATACCAGAGGGCCACAGGGCCAAATTCCTTTGCTGCCCAATGAAAAATCAGTCTTAAAGTCCGACTAGAAATAACAAAGGTAAGAGAAAGTTTTTACCAAATTGTATTAAACATGTGAACTGAGTTTAATTACAATTTATCTCACACTATATTTACGTAACTAGATAATGTATTCAAAGATATAACAAAAATTGGGTTTTCGCCTGCACTTTTACAAAAATACATAACAAGCCATCCTCGACCTTCTTCTCAATTATACCTGAAGTGCCTTCTCGTGTACCTCCAAAGACTTGAAATGTTTTTTCCCACGACGGTGAGCTATGCCCGCAGAGAGAGTCTCCTACAAGGGCTACTCCCACCTAAGTGCAATGCAATGACATAATCCACAAAATCATTCACATCTCAGATAAAATATGCATATCTCATATGAATGTGTCTATGTCAGCGCCTCGCTTCCCGAGTCCTCATCGACTACCCCACACATGCAACTGTCAGTGTATGAGAACTGTTTTCAAAACAAGAGCTTGCTTTTAAATCCACCGACCACCTCCGAGTATCAAACCATTGACCATCTCCCGAGAACCCTTATTGACAACCTCCGATAGATTCATTGACAAACCTCCGATATAATTTATCGGACAACCCGATATAATTTATCGACAACCCTCCGAATACTCATTTCATTCATGCACTCACACCCGATTTACGTGATGTCCCCGTGCACATGCGATGATAATTTCATTTCATAATATCTCATGTTACATGCATGTTGAAAACTACATGCAACAATTATATTCATGCTTCATCTCAAGCATCATGTTAATATATCAATCATGAGTATATCAACATCAATATTCACACAATCTGCATGTTATTCAAACAAGAAATAACACACAACAAGATCATCAATATCAGATTTACATATCAGGAGCAAAATCAGTTCCAGAATTTGTAGTTCTGGAAACTACACAAACACGGACCCAGAAACCGGTCCCCACCAACAACAGTTTATGTCAAACTATTCTTTGAACCAGCCCATCACCAGGGCTACACCTCATAGCCATGTCATGGCTCTGAAATGAAGATTAACCAGAGTAGGAGAGAACCCCTACCTCTCGCAGTGTAGATCCATTCACAACCGCAACCTCTCATAATCGTGAGAACCGCCGGTTCCTTCCTTTCCGTTGTCTTTCTTCTTTCTTTTCTTTTTCTTTTTCTCTTTTTTTCTCCCCTTTTCACACTCCACCAATTTACTTTCGATGGAGAATACTTATCTAGGTGTAGAACACCTCTTCTTTCTCTCCTCATGACACATAGCATCCCACATGTCATTCATCCCCACTTTTTTTTCCCACTAAATTCCTATAAAGCCTTATCCAAGACACTTCCAGCATCCACTAAACATTTACCCTCATGCAAGAACACTTTCTAGACACGTAGCCTACCTACATGTATCCATGTGGTGTGGGACTTTATGCCACTTGTCATTTGCTAATTTGTCTAATTTCCTCGAAATACGTGCAAATCCCGACTGTCTCGGAATTCGACGAAATTCGATGTACTTAGATTTCACGAGACGAACTCAACGGTATGTCCCGCGTCGTCATCCGAGATCTAGAAAAATTCCGGATTTTGACCGAAATTACAATTTTACCCATTTTCGTAGTCTGACTTTTCAGGTTTCACAAAGAACCCGAGGTTTCTCACTGTTCATAGAATAGTGTTCACAAAATATTTTCGTGGAAATAATTGTTTGGTCGAGTAATTCAAGTTGAATTGCTTCGTTTGACAATTAGCCCAAGTGAGCTAATTTTTGGTGTAATGAATTGTGAAATTACATGACATGGTTATGTGATTTAAATTATGTGAATATATGCATGATTATATATTTACATGTATTATATAATTGTATTGGAATTGGCATCATGCATTCCATATGCACTAGGGCACCCTAGAACAATAGGAGTGAGTGCATGAGGTGATTCTAAGAGAATGATTTCTGAGGTTTGACTAAAAAATAATAATGATCAGAGGGTAGTCCATATAAAATATCAATTTTCGGAGTCGGCCCAATTGATATACATTGGAGGGTATTCCATATAAAATATCAATCGTTTAGTCGCCCAATTGATATATCTCGAAGGGTAGTCCACTAAATATAACATCTGAGACTACCCAATTACTTTATACTCTGAGGGTTGTCACAAACATAAAAATATCTTTGTTGAAAATAATGTTTCTCATATGTGGCTTAGGAAAGTGTGAGGGAATCCTGAGGACTTTGGGGATGAAGTTGATCGCACATTCAAGTAGATCATGCATTTTCTTGAAAGTGTGTTTACTTGAGCATCAAGGTATGCACTTAGGTGGAGAGTAGCCCATTTAGGGTGATTCCACTACTGAGCACAGCTTCAACCTGTCGAGAACATATTTTCCCGGCACAAGTGAGCGCACGCAGAGACGGTGCCTCATCATGAGGCCGAGTTTGAGAAGAAAGCCTGCTCGGTGACTTGTTATCATTATGTATTCATGTATTAGAATTTTAGAATTTTAATACGTGTCAGATAAGAGTAAACTTTTGACTCTTTGAAACTATCGATATAGTTGGTTTACATTGATGATGAGTATTATAGTATGGGCCTAAGAGACCGTTTTTACTCATATATGTATCTTGTGAATAAGCTGGATTGACAGTGGATAGATTGGGTGTGTGAGCTCGTACAAAGGAGATTGCCCAATTTGCAAGAGATGCTCTAGGTCACCTAACATTCCCGACATTCCGGGCTGCCGACGGGGTCAACTAATTCGAGGATCAAGGCCACAGCCTTCTCATAAAATTTGCCCCAAGTGTAATATAAACACCACTCTAATTTTAAAGATTTATGATTTCGTCACTGATCCTAATCCTCTCTCACTCTCTTCCTTTGCTTCATTTTCATATCTTTCAACGCCCACCTCCACAAATACCCTATCCTAAATTCTGTCCTCTGCATGGTCTAAGGAATCCCGTCCTCTCCGGAGGCTCACATCAACATCAAGTTCGTCTTCTGCAACCTCACTAGGCCGAAGAAAAAACTATTGGTGGTTATCAAAATCCTTAGGTTTGACGACATCATCATCCTCAACTGCGACGAATAGCCATGAAGATGAGCGAAGCCCTAAATTTTTTTGAGGAGAAAGCACTCTAAAGAAGGTCTTAGCTGCCTTCCTCTTCACCCAAACCCTCCAAACTCCTTTCCCTATAAACCCATTCTAGGGTTTCGCTTCTTCTTTCCTCCCCACTTCACTGCTCTTTCAGTTTCCTTCCGTTGTCCAAGATTCTACTCTCTATGTACGTTTCTCCCCATTTTTCCTTCACTTTTCAAAACCATTCAAATGCCGATTTTGGTGTTCATTATTATGCTAAAAAAATAGAGTTTATATCCAAATTTCTTCATTCATTCTTTATTTCCTTTTTATTTAATTGCTTTTGTCCACGTGATTTTTTGGAAATTTATATATGTACTTCCACTTGTATGTTTATCTGAAATTTGCAAAACTAACACTTTTCTACTTCCATCTCTTATGGTAGACATGGCATTGAAGTTTCAAGCTTGATTTGAGATTTCAATCACTAGTTATACAACCGCATTTGTAGTTAAGAACTAAACCCTAATGCTTCGATGTAGGGTAATTTTTCTAAGACTCATGCACAAAGTGTTAGTAGGCCAACATTTTGGCCGCCAATTTGAAATTGTTATCTGATTTGCACACATCAAGGACCCAATTCAAAGTGTGGACAAGATGAATGATGTATACTTTATTGTTAGAATTATGAATACACAATACATGAGTGAATGAATGGTCCTGTTTTATATGCTATAAGTCTATAATCATAAATAAGTATATCTGCTCTCTTGAATCTCTACTTGTTCTGAGAAACTTTTTCTTTTTCGTATCATTAAATAACATGCTTTGGAAATTTATTGGAAAATTCGTTGCCTTTCCAAGGATGAGTATAAGAACTAAAGCATAATATAAATGGTATCACGATTATTTAGTGTACATCCAGCAAAGACCCAAGTCATCAGCTCTAGTCTGATTTGGAGGTTTGATGATATTTGTGCACAAACCATCACTCATACCACAGCCAAGAGAAATCGTCGAATTGAAGTAAGTATTGCCACTACCCATAAGCACAACCCCAAATTTTCTTTTCGCTTTCACTGGGCCCAAGAAGTGTCTGATTTGCTTGCTTTTGTGAATTGCTTTGATTTGGTCTTTGTTTGGGAAAATGAGAGTGTTTGTGATTAATGATTAATCTTTATTTTCCATTATCTTGCAAACAATATATGTTTCTCTTTATTATATAAGGACTAAGAAATTTAAAAATATATAAAACTTTGATTCTCCTCGTGTGTTTTCATTAACATGAATTAAGTATGAGTTTTTGATAAACAATGGATATATAGATGAATCCAGTGGTTATTTAAACCCAAATTTTGTTGAGGGAGTGCACGTTTTTGTTCAATTTGCAATTAGTCAACCAGAATGGACTGATGGACCGAGAATAAGGTGTCCGTGTAGTATGTGTAAGAATAGAAAGTTTTTAGAAACTGGGAATGTGAAGTTACACCTAGTGCAAAAGGAGCTAGAGTAGATTATTATTAGTGAGATTTCATGGGAAACTACAACTCGTAGAAATTATGAATCCGGTAAAGGTCAGTACATCAGCTTATGTTATCAATCAACTGATCCATACCATACCATGGTTGGGGATGCAGTGGTCATGACTCGACTTCTACACTCATGGAATAGGAAGGATAGCGCTGTGTCAGTATGTGTAAATCAGATAAACTCCGGGTAGCATCTATGTGCGCAAGAGCATGCCTCGTATCAAGTAAAACATTGTACCTAAGTACGGATATTAATCCACGTGAGCATGTGCTGAATAATCGAATCGGGCTCTACGATGTTATCTCTGATTTGTACTTTTAATGAATTTCTAATTAATGTAGAGAACTAACACTCAAATCTAAAAATGACTTGTGAAATTACTTATGAAAAATATGGTTTTGCCTTCGCCACATTCATGGATTTACCTAGAGGAATCTATTCATTCAAATTTATCAATGAATTCGATGACAGGTGATCGTGCCTACGATATCCTCTCGAGGTATATCCGCCTATCTCGCCGCAGGGTCGGGGCATCTTCGCTCGACCCCGATCCAAACGCTTAAATGCTCAAACCCTAATCGCCACACTCGGAACCGGGATATCTCTATTCGTTGATTGACCAAGTGTCTGGGCCTACCTATCCCCTCGAGTCTTTATCTCGATCTTGGATACCGAGCAAGATCATGACAATGTTGGCCATATATTACCATGAAAATAAACCATAGACATAAAGCAAGTTGATATAATTCATGAATAAATTGAACAAAATAGAATTAAACCCATGCAATTGTAGCAGGGTTCAACAAAACCCTAGAAATAAATCTATAACATAATGAAAGTTATTATAAACATTGTTCTATAAATCATTGATAGTTCGAGAAGAGAAATACAAAGACACGAAGCCATGATCTCTGCCGCTATGCTTCGTGTTCCGCTCCTCGTCAGACAAGCCGCTTCGATGTTCGAAAATTGGATCTCCTGTGCTTTTTACAATTATGATGCAGGAATCGCGGAAACATCACGACATCACGACATTGAACTACTCTTTGGCTTTGAATTTTGTTAACCAAACGTCGCGACGCCAGGCCGCCCTACTTCTTCTTTCTTCATTCCACAAAGCTCCGAAACCACCATATTATTCAATTGTAATGCAATAAAGACCTAAAAATCATATAGGCAATAATGCACTTATTAATATATAAAATATAACTAAATGAAGTAAAGACTCATATGACATGAGGTTTTAGACACTCATCACACCCCCAGTCTTAGCCATTTGTCCCTACAAAGAACATACTCTAAACTAGACACAAAAGAAAATAACATACTAAAACTCGACGACACAAATGTGATGCACATGTTACCAAAAGGGAGGATCAAAATGAACTCGTAAATCTTGCCCTTTGTCTCTAATTTAAGAGGATTCTTATGGTTGTTCGACTTCCGAAAGAATTCAGTTGAACACGGTTCAGTTGACAAGTGATTCAACTTCCTAGGTTTTCAATGATCTTTATTAAGAAGTCTATGTGCATTTGATGCATGATCTCTGGCATATAACTTAGTTCCGATACCCCCAAACTTGAATTCAACTTGTCATTGAGAGTTAACTACTGTGCTGATAAGAGCACACCCTTTTATTCAAATCCAACCTACCTATTCAAGAGAAAGAAACAATTTTTCAGTGCCCTCGTAAGTTTTAGCTGAAAGTGTTCCTATAACGAGGATTCGCTGTGACTCCCCACCCGCCGTTAAGGCACCAGCATCCGGGCCCTCGAATCTCACCCCAAACACTCAACCAAACCTGGGTGGCCCTAGGCTAGCGAAATTTCCATCCTCTATCCCATGTAATCTGGCAAGAAAGTCAATGGCTCCTGGCTAGTCGTTTTCAGTGGGGCATTAGGTTTGAAACCCCTGATTGGTGCTAGGATCTCGACCAGAAGATCCCACTTATTCTATTCATTTTTCGATCTTGCTCTTTTCTTTTCTTTCTTATTATTATTTATTTATTTTTATTTTTTTAACTAAATACGGCAACTCTTTCCAAGGTGTCCCATCACTTAGGTGTTTAGAAACCCCCAAGGTTCGTTGAACGTTAGTAAGCTGGGTCCGAAGCTTAGGCATACCCTAGAGATCACATGTGTGTGGGTGTGGTAGTCTAATCGGGAATTGGTTTCTTGAACACCAAGGAGGTGGCTCACTATGTCACCCCTACCTATCCAATCATGTAATTTCCAAACATCTAACAACCCAAGGATCCTTTCTTGTGACTTGCACTATGTTTTTCAAAAAGATTTGAAGAGGTAAAAAAGATCCTTGATTAGAAATCATGGCATCACTCACACATACTGCCTAACACAACCCTAAAGCATGAAACAAAACCGAGACATCCTAACACACATAAACCAAAATGAAAACTATAAAAATAAAAACATAAACAAAATATGCAAACATATCCTAGACAATTAAAGCACATGATGCCAAACCGATCACCCACTCCCCCCAAATAAAAATGGACAATGTCGTCAGTGTCAAGCAAATAGAAGAAGGTGTTGGAACTCCCTTGTCGATCCACAAGATCACTGTGGTGGAGGTGGTGGCATATTAAAGGCAAGGAGCTAGGCAACCTACTCCTAGATAGACAGCTAGTTGCGGAGGATGGTCGCCTGATTGCTCATGATAGTGCGTATGTCGGCCCTGAGTGCGTCCATGTCCTGGCTCATGGTGACCTGGTGCTCCTAGGTCTTATCCCAGTACGCATCAAATTGAGCAGTGAGGTCCCCGCACCCTGGCCCCTCCAACAGAGGGATAAACCGACCAAGTCCTACTTTTGAGATGGCTGGAGGTGGGGCTGGGTGGAGGATCGCCTCACCTCCCCTTGTGCACCTACTGTGGATCCCAAACCTAGACTTGTACTCTTGGGTTCATCCTCATCTGAGGGCTCATTGTCCAGTCAGATATCGTCCCTCCGCCGGTACACCCATTTTTGTCTTTCTTAACCATGATCTCCATAATCGGGTGTATCCAAGCCTCAGATTATCCTCTAAGGGCACCCTACTTGCTTGCATAGGTCATAGGATAAGGAAGGTGCCTTAGGGTTCATCTTGCATCTTTTTTATAGAGGATTGTGATCCTCTATAACCCGCCTCGACACCAATGGAATGTTCGATAATGGCATTATCAAGTTAGGTTCTTTGGCAAATACTTCACACACATTAGTCGCCTAATGAGACGCGATGTGATGAAGTGATGCCATACCCAGGAATGTATCCAACTTGCCTGAAGTGCAATTACGCGCCCTTCACTCGGTAAGTTTCCACCACCATGTCGGTCGGGTCAACATCCCATGACTCCTGGATAGTCAGGATGCCTACGGAGCCTACCATAGCCCCAGTGGGTTAACCAAAACCAGCCGTGGGTGCAAGTATCTGGCTTCATAGACTTTCACTTACGCTACCAACACCCTCGCACCCGGACCCTTTAGCACGTGGGAGCTGAGATTACGCAGAACTCTCATACCACACTTCAGGGCGCCTAGGCTAGAGGTCGAGTGCCCCGCGCCATCCTCGTCTCGCAATTCTTACGAAAAGAAAATAATCTAGGTGGCGAAACCCCTTCTCCTTGATGAAGGACCTATTCTTTGAGATGAGGCCTAATTTCTTGGTCGCGCTCTCATTGACAAATTTGTCATGATCGTAACTAGGAGTAGGCTCTTCACTTGCCCGCTTCTTTTCGAGGCTAGCTTTTGTTTTTTCGAAGACATCCTAGGCCTTAGGTGGTTGAGATGGGAATTGGTGGCCCAAGCTTTTTGAACAATCCTAAACGAGCACCTAGACTCCCAATGTGCTCAATCAATCCTTAGCCTCTAAATGGTGTGAAAATTCCCACTTAGTCAATTTGTACGAACACTTGGTGGGCAGTAGTGGGCACACAAGTCTTTGGCTTGAAATGGTTGGTCCTACAAACTCAACTCATTGACTTACACGCTTCACAACTCAACTCCATCCAAGAATCTCCCAAAAACTTTAGGAATCACCTTGACTCAACCAACTGTAAGGTCTTTGGTCAGTTCTCTACGTTATTGGTGAACAGTGGAAGAACCCTAGATTTTTGAGGATCAAAGGTGAGGCTTAGGCTACTGAAGGTCTTGAAATGCATTAGGAAGAGATTAGAAGAGGTTGGATGGATGAATATGCAAATCTAAGAGCAGAGAGTTAGGTTTTTCCAAGAGCTAGGGTTCGAAAGTGAGAAAAGAGTGTGTGCATCAAAGTTCAAAAGCACAAGGCAACCTCGTGACACTCGCTAACGCGAGATGTGTCTCGAGAGTTCAATCACAATGTCAGGTCATGAGATCCACTGACGCAACGCTCCCCAGAGAATCACTTCTTAGCTTCAACGTCACGACGCTTTTGAACCAAACTTTTACGCTCCCGAGCCTGTTGGAAATCCACGTCAGATCGTTGAGGCCAACGTCGCGACGTTACAGAGAGGGCTCCAAAATGTGGCCCTCCAACGTCACGACGTTGAGACCCAAAGTTGCGACGTGATAGAGACTTGTGTTTTCTAATTCTTTCAACGTCGTGACATTACAGAGAGGGTCAATTTCAATTTTTTTTTACAAAATTTTCTAAGTTTGAGAAAACTCCCTAAATGAAGCCTCCTAACCCTTCTGCACTCTGGAATGAGTTTCTCAAACTAGCTCTATGTCGCCGCTTCTATCTCAGATCCTGAAAACAAACAAACAAATATTTTTTATTAGGCTTTATGTGCTCTGAGAAAAATGTGCTCTTTAAGAGAAAGAAACGGAAAAAAAACATGCAAAAAAACCAAAAACACTAAAAACTACACTACGGAAAGAAAAACATCAAAAGGCTTGGGTTGCCTCCCAAGTAGCGCTTTGTTTAATGTCGTTAGCTCGACTTCCCTTAATCTCAATGTTTCTGAGACTACGGGACTGCACAAACTCCCTACAGCACTATTGTCGATGTGCTCAGATGTATGGCTTGCTTGCTTGCATGAAACTCGCCCCTAAAGTACGGCTTCAATCATTGTGCGTTGACTTTAAAGGTTCCTTTTCTCTCGGTGCATATTTCCGCCTCCGCACGTAAAAACCTAAGTCACAAAGAAATCGCCCCGACTACTCTTGACTTTAATTTCCTTGGGAAAAGTTTGAGTTGGGAGTTAAATAAGAGGACCCGTTGACCTGACTCAAACTCGTTCCTTGCAATATGTTTATCGTGCTAGGCTTTCATCCTTTCTTTATATATCTTCTCATTCTCATACGCCTCATTGTGGAACTCCTCTAATTCACTGAGCTGCAGTATGCATTTCTCGCCGACCATCTTCCTATCCATATTCAACTACCTAGTTGCCCAGTATGCTTTATGTTCCAATTCCACCAGCAAGTGACATGCTTTCCCGAACACTAGCCTGAATGGTGACATTCCCAATAGTGTCATGAATGTTGTTCTATATGCCTAGAGCGCATCATCTATCTTTTTAGCCCAATCTTTATTTGAGCCATTGACCGTTTTCTCTAAGATAGATTTGATTTCTCTGTTTGACACTTCTGCTTGGCCATTAGTCTGTGGGTGGTATGCATGTGCAGCCCGATGTCAGACACCATATTTCCTCAACACATTGTCAATAAATTTGTTACAGAAATATGTTCCTCCATCTATGACCAATGCCCTTGGAGTTTCAAACCAAGTGAATATATGACTGCAAAGAAATCTTGCTACCACTTTGGCATCATTAGTTCAGGTAGGTATGGCCTCCACCCATTTAGAAACGTAATCTACGATCAGGAGAATGTATAGGTTTCTGAAAGATGAAGGAAAAGGACCCATAAAATCCATCCCCCAGATATCAAACAGTTTTACCTCTAAAATGGGTTTCAAAGGCGGCTCATCTCGTTTTGATATGCTCCCCATTCTTTGGCATTTGTCACAAGTGGAAACAACCGTATGCATCCTGAATAAGGTGGGCCAATAGAATCCCGAATAAGTACTCGCAATTGGTCCTATTTCCAAAGTGTCCCCCACATGCTAGCAAGGTGTGACAATGATTTAGGATACTTTCCATTTCCTCCTCTAGGATACATCTTCTTATCACCTGATCGGCACAATGCATATACGTGACGGCTCCCAAAGAGTAGTGCAAGCGAACTGCGGTGAAGAATCCCTTCTTCATCGGGATAACTAAATTCCTAAGTGGGAGCACTCCATGCCACCAAGTAGTTCACAAACCGCAAACTAAGGTAATCGGCTCGTTTCAATTGCCAAGAGTTGTTCATCGCTGAAATCATCGTTGATCTAAATTTCTTTACTCACCCCTTCCTATCGCGGAAAGATGGTCATCGATGAGTGCCCAAACACTCGTGTGATACCCGTCTGTCTTACGTTTTTAAGGTTATTTACATTTAAATATGTATTTCTTTATAAATGGGAGCATCTGATTAGTGAAATTGGTGTGAATGTGTGCAATTGATGTGAAAAGGGCAGTCTTTGGAAGCACTCTGGAGCGTAGAGAGACAAAGGCATCAAGATGGCTGAACGTCAAGCGACCGCCCCAACGCCGCGACGCCGTCAACTATATAAAGAAGTTAACAAGCAACAACGTCGCGACGTTAGCGCGAGTTTTTTTTGTCCTCTCATCATTAAAAGAAAAATGGGGGCGTGCACTGAGAGTCATTGGGAATCGCATAAAATCCAAAAAGTACTCCAAATCGAGCAAGGCGCGACGTGCGAGCCAAGAAGGAAAGCCCGTGATTTGTATTTTTCCCCTTTTTGGACAGTAGTACTGATGTTTGACAATTTTCATATTTGTGTTTTCGTATTCTTTATGTTCTAGATCTATACCTAGGGTATTGTTGAACCCTGTCACATACGAATGGATTAAAGTTTATTAATTTATATTATTCATTGATTTATGATTCATTATCGTCTACTCTACATCCGTAACTAATCACCATGGTGATGTTCGGGCCAACATTAGTATGATCATACTGTAGATCCGAGATTCGAGAGATGAGGTACCTAGGATATGAGTAGAGCAATTCTTCTGCTGGGATTCGGTAGATAGAGATATTCCAACCCGAAGGTGGCAATTAAGGTTAGAACATTGCATTTCTGGAGTACCGAGTCAGTAGAGATGGCTCACCTACTAGCAGATGCGAATACACCTCGAGAGGGTATATCAGAAGCAAGACTACCTGCCACACAAATCATAAATAAACTCGAATAACATTATCCTAAGAAATAATCCATCTAAAGTGCAAGGTAGGAGACAAAGCTCAGTCCCCATTATATAGTAATTCATTCAGATTAGTTTCGCTAGCTTATATTCGACACTAGTACCCTTTCACACAATACGTATATCCAGATAATATTTGAAAAGCAACTGTGAGTCACCTACACCTATCCCCGTGATCGAGCATTCCACTACTGGGTACACTATATTACTTCAAGGACAAGCACTTGCGCATAGCGTACATTTTACACACCACGCTTTTCACCCGCCACTGGCTACTAGATTTTCACCTTTTTATCTTTAATTTCTGTGTCAAACTCGTGGAGTAGTAACACCCACCTTATCGCCCGCTTCGCCCTTCTAGTCAACATGGTACTTTATGGTTGAATGGTCGGTGTGCACTATTACCCTGTTACCAATCAAGTACTATCGGAACTTGTCAAGCACAAACACAATAGCTAGAAGTTCTTTTTCAGTTGTTGCATAGTTGAGTTACGCATCATTCAACGTCCGGCTCGCATAATAGATAACCTGAAATGTTCTTTCCCTTTTTTACCCTAGTATTAGCCCTATTACGTAGTCACTCGCATCACACATTAGTTCAAAAGGAAGATTCCAATCCGGTGCTACTACAATAAGTGCTAATACCAATTTCTCTTTGAGAAACAAGAACGCTTTCAGACAATGATCATCAAAGTCAAAGGGCGCTTCTTGAACAAGCCGGTTCGACAAGGGCTTAGCTATTTTGGAGAAATCCTTTATGAATCTCTTATAGAATCCTACGTGACTTAGAAAGCCTTTATTCCTTCATCGGAAATAAAGTGAGTTTTCATTGTTTCAATCTGTAATATCTACCTCGATTCCTATTTATGAGATCCGGTTCCCTAGTACAATGCCTTCCTTCACCATGAAGTGACACTTTTCCCAATTTAGCTCAAGGTTAGTTTCCTCACATCTTATCAGTGAATGTCTCAAGTTCTCTAAGCAATTATCAAAGGACTTCCCTAGCACAGAGAAATCATCCATGAACACCTTGATTGTTCTCTCGAACATGTTTGAGAATATGGCCATCATGTAGTGCTGAAACGTGCTTGGTGCGTTACATAGCCCAAAGGGTATTCGCCTAAAAGCAAACGTACCATACGTGCACGTAAATGTTTTTTTCTCTTGGTCCTTCGATGATATAGTGATCTGATTATAACCCGAATACCTGTCCAAGAACAGTAATACACATGCCCTGGCAGCCGGTCTAACATCTGATCTAGGAACGAAAATGGGAAATAATCTTTTCTGTTTGCCTTATTTAATTTTCGTAGTTCATGCAAATTCCCCATTCAGAACTGTTCGAGAAGGTAAAGCAGCAGGTTATTCTCACTCTATCACTACGGTCCCTCCTTTTGGGACAACTCAGATCGGGCTTACCCACGAACTATCCGAGACGGGTAGATCACCTGCATCTAACCATCAATACCTCTTCTTACCACTTCCTTCATCATTTCGCTGAGTCTCCCTCTAAGCCTCTCCCAATCCGCTTGTGCCCATCCTCTGTCAGATCCAAGGTAATACACGAGTGGGCGGATCCTTTCAAATCAGCCGGAGACCACCCAATAACATCCTTATGACTACACTCTAAAAGCTTCTCTTCTTCCACTCGTCAAGTAGAGATGCCGACAGATAACCGGTGTGGCTGAGGATTCCCTAGGCAAGCACACCTCGAAGTGACTAGGAGTGGCTTTTCTCCCCATCCGTGTGGCCTCCGTTTCAAAACCCAAGGTAATCAAGTCTTAGTGTTCTCTCCCAACGGCTCATAATACTTCCTCCTATTCAATTGGAAGGAGTCCATCTATTTCACATACTCTTCGGCCTCATCACTTAGTTCCTCCTTAGCATTCCGCACAAGGCTAACCTCCAAGGGGTCAGTCAAACCACTTTGGCTAGGCACTATAGCCTTTATTGCCTCTATCATAAAACATGCATCTCTCTCCGCTAGATTCCTCACTGCATTGAATACACTAAATCTGACCTCATCATCCTGCACTCTTAGTTTCAATTCTCCCTTCTAAACATCAATCATAGCCCTGCCAGTTGCTAGAAATGGTCTGCCAAGTATGATGGGTATCTCTTTATCTTCTTCCATGTCTAACACTATGAAATCAGCTGGGAAGATAAACTTGTCTACCTTTACTAGAACATCTTCTATCACTCCCCGAGGATGTTTCAATTATCTATCTGCCAGCTGTAGGGTAACTGTAGTAAGTCTAGCTTCACCTAACCCTAACCGTCTGAAAATGGATAAAGGTATGAGGTTAATACTAGCTCCCTAGTCACATAGGGCTCTCTCGAAGATCGAGTTCCCTATCTTAGAGGGGATTGTGAAGCTGCCTGGATCCTTCAGCTTTGATGGCAATTTCCTTTGAAGTATAGCACTACACTCCTCAGTAAGATTCATTGTCTGAAATTCTGATAACCTTCTTTCCTGGATAGTATATATTTCATGAATTCGACATACAAGCAAATCGTTATAATGCATCTATGAATGGAATGTTGATGTGCGCTCTAAACACTTCCATGAATTTGGTAAACTCGGCTCATCCAGTTTATTCTTCCCTGCCGGGGTATGGTATCGTGCATAGGGGTTTAGTCACCACTGCTTTCTCGCCCCTTCCTCCTCTCATCCGATCTCTCTTCTAATTTTCTCGTCTTTCGGGGCTACCCTCAGATCTCGATCTTCGGGCTAAACTGGTCCCCTACCTCAGTTTCCTCTTCTCTTACTAGTGATGGTTGCCTATGTGTAGCTAACTCTCTACCACTTCTTAACATGATAACCTTAACATGTTCCTTAACTTCACCCCTCGGGTTTTTCTTTGAATTTCTTGGCAAGGAACCTTGCTGCCTCTCAATCAATATATTAGTCATTTTCCCCATTTGCACCTCCAGGTTTCTCAACTGTGTTGCCTAATTGTTTAACTAGGTGGCTAGTTCTGCATATTCGCCTTTGTCTCATTCATAAAGGCAATATGGGAAGTAAGCATTTGAGCAAGGGCTTGTTCCAAGTCCAATTTTTCTCTGGATGAGGTTCGTCACTCGAGGTAAAGGGCATGTCAGCTCGATTGCTCCATCCATAATTTGTCGCCTTCCGGTTATTACATCACCCTTAGCCCTGATTTTGATTCTGATAATTATTGCTCCCATACTGACCCTGTTGTTGTGGTTGATTAAACCTCGACGCATACTGAGCATGCTCTACTATTTCCGTCGTCTCACGACATTCCCGCACCATCGTGGTTGGTCTCTCCACTGCACTTGTATAACTCCCATAGCCGCTTCTTAACAAAGATTTACGTACCTTACTGTTTAGTGAGTTGTGTGACATGATTAACCAAATTGCTAACAACCTGCGACCGTACCTCCCACAAATTCTTCCTGCAAGCCTATCATCGGGCCATCGATCGCTATTATAAATGTGATCCCCAAGATTTCATATGCTTGGTTCGTAGTTTTCTTCATTAGTCCACCCCCTGCTGAGGCATCTATAATTATTCTAGTCGCATCCCTCAGACCGTTATAAAAAGTGTGGACTTGCATCCATCTGGTCAGCCTGTGGTGTGGACACCTCCTTAACAATTCATGAAATCTCTCCCATGCTTGCTTTAAGTTCTTCTCTCCACCGCCTAAGAGTATTTGGACCGCACTGCCGTGCATATTCGGTCAGGGGAAAGAACTTTGTCAGGAACTTTTGCACCAAGTCGTTCCAAGTGGTAATGGAATCCTGTGGCTGACTCGTCAACTAGTGTTTAGCTCTATTACTCATTTATTTTAAAACGATCTCGCCCGAGCGCTTCTTCGTCACCCCATCAGACTTCGATCGCGGTCACATACTAATGAAGTTTGTTAGATGCATGTTCGATTCTCACGGCAACTGCGGAAAATAATGTTCTAAAGCATCTACAATGTTATCAAGCTACCGTTGTTTAATTAATAGTTATTCTCGTGATATGACTAAACAACCTTAGGCGGTAAGGCAAACTCTTCTAGCAACATAAGCGGATCATCTGGCTGTATAAACGGCCTAGGTGCATAATTCCTACCATTATTCCCATTCTCAATTTTTGCGCTCGCTTTTGCTCTCGCCTTGATCTTACTTTATTGTCCGTATGGTTCCTAGATCTCTTTGATGTTTCTGTTTCATAATGTAAAGTTCTTTCGTCCGGTAGATCTAACTAAGTAGTTCAACTTGATCCCGTCTTCGTGATACACCACAAAGAACCTTCACTCAATCACACTGACAAACGCAGCACCGTAAATTACAAGCACTTGTATAAACAAAATAAAATGAAAAGAAAAAAAAAATTCCAGAGTAATATCTAATTGCACTATTGTCAATATCAACACGAAACTGCTCCTGGTAACAACACCAAAAACTTGATAGGCATATTCGTGTTTGTATTAAGAATATGCAGAAAAATATCAAAAGAGCGCCTATTCTACGCAAGTGTACGCGCCATCGGGCGAATAAAGTGTAACGGCACCTGACATCGATCCACAAGGAAAATGGGGATGCTAAGTACCAAAATTATAATGCTTCTCTAATATCCAAACTAACAATTGTGATAGTAAAATAGAATTTAAACTAAACTAATGAAATTTCTTAATCTAACTAATGAAGTTCACAACTAAGGGATACCAAGAGATGATAAATTCCTAGGGTACTTGGTGCAATTGGGCAATCCTCTTAGATCTAAGTTAAAATTCTACTCTATTGTTTCATGAAAATGCTTTCCAAGGTGACTCTTGTCTAATTTAATTATAAGCCTCTCTCGAGGTTGAATTACTACCAACTAACACTAAGTCTTTTGCTTCTCAGCCAACCCCAAGCATTAGAGATGCTTTAAGATCCAAAAGTCTCACACGCCTCTTAATTATCGATAATTTCTACACTGCCAGGCTAATTAAGTTGATTCATCTATGTCTAGTTCTTTACTTCCTTCTCAGATCTTGCAAAGAACCATCACTACAAGAAAACATGTCATCCTTGACATATATTATATTGACTTAAGGTAGTATACGTTAACATTGTCCATTTAAAATGAACAATTATGACATATGCAACTTGTTTATACTAATAATGACATATATAAAATTTATTGAACTATTCCATGACTGATATGATATAACCATTTATTAGTCAACATATAATCAATATGTTCATGAGTATAAGTTAATTAGATAAAAGTAATCACACTAGTTGTTTCATATGTATAAATCTTATTTACTTAGTCAGTAATATAAATTGAAGTGAAGAATTTATTTTGAGTAACTAAGTGAATGTTTATTTAATAAAATTCTTAATTATGTTAATATCAATTTAAAATTTGATTATCAAATTACTTATTTTATTAGTTTATATCAAGCCATTTTTCATCCATTAAAATTAATAAATAAAACACTCTATAAAATTAAGTTTTTTTATTTTATTTAACTCGATGCAAATGAAATCAACATAATTAACTATCTTAAAAAAATTATTAATTTGCATAAGCTTGGAATTTAAGATAATAAAAAATTTAAATTAATGTGTACACAAATTTAAAATCTTAACTTTATTTTGTAACTTAAAACATACAAATTGATATATTAGGAAACAAGATTTTATTTTATAAATTATTTATGCTAAATTAAAATTTTTTTTTTTGACAATTAAATACTTTGTTAAAGTCTAAATTGTCTCCATTGGGACTTGACCCTACCCTTTCCTAGATGTCTTGCTTTTTTTAACTTTGAACGTTCTACCAACTGAGCTAGGTATGTAAAGATGATAAATTGAAATTATAAAAATTATAATTATATTATATAAATGGATTATCACGCAATTGACTCTAATGTAAAATAAGAATTTAATTTTGGTGTTATTAGATTAATTTTGGATGTTTAAAAAAAGATCAATTTTAGTGAAATCTGGACCGATCATTTTGCAACTCTATCAACACCATTCATTTCAAGGAACCCTAATAGAATAAGTCTCTATCTTCCACTTCACTGCCGCTACCCACTCCCCATTGTTTCTTCTTTCTTTTTCATTCTCTCTCAATACCCATGTCGTTCATCGATGTTGCTAGTAATGGTGTCCTTACCATTCACTAATCTCCAACATTTTCAGTTACAAGATTTTGTTTGTTTGAGACATGTGGATGGAGGATTGTGGGTACTTCGTGGATCGAGGGGAATTGGTTGGTGTTTGGTTGTGGTGGTGTTGATGGGAAATGGGTGGTGTAACGCCCCGTCCCGAGAGAGTGTATAGTACATTTAATTGTAGGGGCGTACCTGAGCACCAAGTGTCACACTGTGATATTTTGGAGAGGAATTATTTGTAACCAGCAATTTTATGGAACCTAATTGAGGTACTAGTGCTGTGGTAAAAGTGGTAAATTCCAAAGGATATAAAGGGCATAATTTGAGAAGATAGTATACAAAATGAAAATAAATGTTTGATTTGAAAATATCAAAAGGCTGAGACTAAATTGTAATTGTCATAGATAAGGAAAGTCAAAATCAAAGTAGAGATGGGCCATAATAGTAAAAACAAAAGTTAAAGTGCAATATTAAAGTGCTTGGGGACTTAATGGTAATTAAGGCAAAGTTAATATTATAGAAGGGAGGGAGACAAAAGCCAAAACTCATATTTTGGTCTCAAAATTTCTAAGGCAACCCGTAGAAGAGGAGGAGAAGGGAGAAAAGAAGAGAAAAGAAGAGGAAGAGGAGGAAGAAGAGAAGAAGAGAAGGAGAAGGAGAAAAGGTATGTTTACTTTAGAATCTATGGGTATTTGATTACTTAAGGTTTGGTATGGAGATTAGCATTTTGGTCTAGGGTTTTGTGGAGAAATCACATTAACCCTAGAATTTTTGAGGTTATGAGGGTAAAACCCAATTGGTGTAAAATTAAACATGGAATCATCATAATTTTATGGTTTTGTAGAATCAGGACCTTGGGTTGAATTCTTGATTTTCACCTAGGGTTTGTTTATGAATTTCCAAATCACTAATTCAAGTGTTGTGGAGTTATTTTGAGTTAGATTTCATGTGGTTTTGAGGTATTATGGACAGTTGTAAAAAGGAGAATGTTGGGTTCTAAAGAGAATGCTGTCAAATTTTTGTAAACCCTGCTTTGTTTTGGCTATTGATTGCTATAATATTAAAATGAATTGATTCCAATTGCAAAGAACCATACGAGATAGGGCTACAATTTTATATAAGCAAAATTAAGAGCAAATTGTAGCCTAAAGCCCCAAATACGGACTGAAAGGTGAGCTCGTAGCTCATTGGATTATGCTCTGTTTTGGGGTGGTTGTAGTGTTTTGGCCATAAGTGGAGTTTCACTCATCCAAATTGAGTGATTCAAAATTATGGGTAAAATAGACTTCTAGGGAAAAAATTTATCTGAAGGAAGTGTATTCAAATTTTAACCCCAAAGTGCTCATAAAATTTTTCAAAGTAGAGCTATGTGCAGATTCTGTTCTGCCAAATTTAGTCATCTAGATGTAAAATACAATAACTTGAGTTTTGGTGATCCAAATTGGGTGATTCCACTGAGAAGAAACTCTTATAACCATAGCTTCCAAATTAGGGAAGAAACAATTTCCTAATTCTATGGAGCAAGACCCCATAAATCATGATAACAGTAAGTGATTCAGTGAGTTAACCAAATTGGCATCAAAACATGTTGTAACTTGTGTTATGTGCTGAGGGCTCTTAGAAAGAATTTTAAATTGAAAATTTAAAGAGATGTCATTGATATATAAAGGACTGATTCAAGAGTTTACAATTTTTGGAAGACCGTTTGAATAATTTTGGTCAAGAAAAGTCTATAGGAGCATTGTTGGTGCAAGGTTGCCAAAATGAGCGGGTTTTGTTAGGTTTTTTTAGGGGTGCTCAAGTGGTAAATTGTTAATTTGGTTTATATGAATGTTGTGTGACCCTAAAAGAGACTTGTGTGTGAAGTACTAAGTTTCGCCATACGCAGTAATTAATACGCTGTCGATTTGTTGAATGTGTAGGCTAAAAGCAAAGGCGTAAAAAGGAAGTGGAGTTGTGCTCAAGTTTTGGAAACAAAGAGGAGTGTGTAAAAACTGATTTTTGAAAATTGAGTTTTAAAAGTGAAAGATTTTTTTTAAATGTTAAAATGAAAAGTTTAATGTAAATGTATATATATGTATATTAAATATGTATGCATATGTTAAGGCATTATGAAAGTTTAAAAATGTGTACATAATGCATATGTGTTTTAATGATAGCAAAGGATTTAAATGAATTTATAAATGTATTTCTTTGAATAAATGTTTTACTGATGGTTACCCTAACCCCATATGATCGTTAGTGACTGATATCGCTAAGTACCTAAGCCCAGAAGTGATTTAGAGGGAAACACAATTAGGGTTACTAACAAGAGGGAGGGAATAGATTTTTAGTAGTAATATATCTCATAATATGATAGCAGTGCGGTGAATGGAACCCTATGCAAGATGTGAGTTTCTCCACAGTGTAGTGGTTATGACTGGTTTGAGACTGTCCCTAACCGTCAGTACCCGGAAACTGTTCGGTGTATTTACTCCCTTGGTTCCATTAGAAAGAAAGTTTAAAGCATAAAATGGTTTTTAATCCAGATAAGTATTTATTACTTTTGATATATACCTAAAATGTTATCTTAATGAAATGTACACTCACTCGGGCTCCTTTAGCTCATTCTTTTCCATATGTTTCAAAAAACATTTTCATGTGACTCGAGACAGTGAGCCTATGATAGTAATTTCGCCCCAGCTGAGGCGAGCCATCGAGGAGACGACGCATGTGACTACATTGTATATATATTTTGCATATTGTATATGTTGAATATTTTGTCATGTATAAATGTATATATGTATATATTTTGAAAAGGAACTACGTGGTCTTTGAACCCCTCGATCAGGTAATGAGGCGGTTACTTAAGCCCTTGCTCGCCCACCTTGATAAAAATGCATGGAATAGAAGAAGGTTTGAATGTTTTAATGATTGAAAGTAAGAAATGTAAGGGCGGTATGTCTATTTCAGGTTTGATTGGGTTGTGGACGAGGAGTCCTAATTATGGAAATTGAAAATTTGAAGTTTAGAAGTGTTTTTAAATGCTTTCATCAGGTTTTGTAAATTTGGGAAAGTCCGACAAATATAGGAAACTCTGACCGATTTTCTAAAAAATCTAAGTGTTTGAAAAAAAAAAAAAAAAATTTACCACTTCACTTCCGCATTATTTTCTAAAGATATGCTAATGATTGTAAAGGGGTTCGCTCCATGGATTTTATTTGATTGTTTTGAGGAAAAGTTTCTATATCCGTTTGAGTGCCGAGGTCCCCCTGCTCTTGAGGTTGAATCCGATCGATCCTTCAACGTGGTATCGCAGCCAAGGTTTTGAAAATGTTATAAAGATTTGAAATTCTTTATTTACATGATTGTTTAATGTTTTATTTTAAAATTGCATAAATTATTTATGTGATTTAAAATCTATATGCATTACATGACATATTAAAATTCGACCATTTAAAATGTGTCAAGCGAGGCCGACTCCACCACCAGAGAGCCTGAGGCACAAATAAACACCCAGGAACATGTTGATGAGTCTCTGCGTGATGTTCCTCCACCCACACACCAGTGACCCTATGCCTTCGTAGAGCCACCACGTACAGTCGCCACCGCTCCTCAGGTCGCGGGAGGACGATACCTTTAGGAGCATATGGCTCGCCTTAGCCGTCGTAGATACGATGCCCGAGAACGTAGCTTTATGTAGAGGGAATAAAGCCAGGTGACTGAACTATGATGGATCGGGAGACCGAAAAGGCTTCGCCATGGTTAGAGGAAATGAGCTGTCTACTGTGTGATGCAAAGGTACATGAGCAGATGGTCACTTTTTCTCGGCTTTTTCTCCCACAGATAGCGTTAGGAGCGGTGGAGGGCACTGAGGACGCCTGCAGGGAGTGTCCTAGTACGCTCAAGGAAGAGTTTATAAATAAATTTGTTCCAAAGCTAGCCACAGATGCCAAGGCCGAGGAGTTCTTTAGGGTCGAGTAGGATACTCCGTGACAAATTATGAGCCTGAGTTTTTTTTGAGCGTTAGACATGTTCCATTTATCGTGGATGATGAAGTTTCAAGACCAAGAGGTTTGCTATAGTCTTAGTCCAAATGAGACAGGACCACAAGAGCTCGACAACCCACACACAAAGACGACTAGGCAGTAGAGGTCAAGCCAGCTGAGAGAGGAGCATGGGGTTGAAACCTGCCACGCCCGCCAAGGACGTAAACTGAGCGGTCGACGCTGGTTCGGTGGAGGTTCCAATGGGCAAATTTCCCAAGAGGGGAGGAAAGACACAAAGGGACCTGGCAGCCCATCAGTGGGACAATACCAGTTGTCTCGGGGCTGAGCCCACAGACGTAGTTCGGAGGGTCTGTGCCGAGTGCCTGGTGGGAAGAACCATTATGGTGAGGCAAGATCAGTACGCATAATCGCTTTATGTGGATGTACCGAGACACTTCGCCATGAGTGCCCACAGATAGTTTCGCAAAGGATCGAGGACAGACAGATGCAGGCGCTTCAATGCTGGTAGAGGTCGTGTATCGAGTGTTAGAGAGGGGCTCCAAGCAGAGGCCCCACTACATTTACTATACCTAGAGGACCAGCAGGTAGTGGTCAGCCATCCAGAGGATAGACGGACGACTCCGCACACATGCTAGCAGTGGTTTCGTACCACTCAAAGAGGAGCGCAACAAACACTTCACGTGTTTATGATACTATCAAAGTTTTTGATAGTGATGCTTATGTCTTTGAGCAGATCCAAAGTTACTTACCGCTTATTTCTCGCGAATTTATTGCATAAGTGAACATAGAGATACAAAATTTCATAGATCAGGAAAGTATGGTAGTCTCCTTCCTATAGAAAGATTCACTTATAGCAAGATAGAGTATACATGGGTTGTAGAGTGATTAGTTGAGGGCTATGAGTTTAGGGTCAATTTGGTATTGTTAGACATCCGTGACTTCGATGTGATCTAGGATGGACTCCATTGTTCGACATCACGCCACCATGGATTGCTTCAGAAAGAAGTTAAGTTCTCAGAGACCGAGGGAACCGCAGACTACTTCTTTCTTCTCTCCTCTGTGGGCTAAGGAAGATATTGTCCTCGAGTATGATGTCTATAATGATGGCTGGGAAGATGCTCCGAAAGTCATATCCGGGGTATCTAGCCTATGTGAAGCCGAGGTGAGAGAAGATGATGAGATCGCACCTATCGAGAATTTCCTGATGTGTTTCTAGATGTCTTCAGATTACCCTGCATAGAGAGATTGATTTTCGATCGAAGTTAGCCCTCGGGACATAACCCATTTCAGAGCGCCTACGTGATGGCCCCCGCACTGGAAAGAACTTAAGGTGCGATAAGAAATGGTCAAATAAGGGGTTCGCTGTGACCGAGCATGTCTCCTGAAGAGCACCGCTTTATTTTAGAAGAAAAAGGATGGAAGAGGATGGAAGCATACGATTATGTATTGATTCTGAGAAAGTTGAATAAGGTAACAATGCGTGTCGGTATCTCTTAGAGGATTGATGATCTTTGATCGATTTGAGAGCTAAGGTATTCTCAGATTGATTTGGTCGGGCTATCATTAGTTGAGAGTTCATGATGAGGATGTTTCCAAGACAACATTGAGCAGTGCGAGCATTTTGAGTTTGTAGTCATGCCATTTTGAACCACAGTGCCCCGGCTAAACACATGGATCTCATGAACAAGATTTTGGTGCCACTTAGATCAGTTTGTTATACGTGTTTATTGTGATATCTGCGATCCTATTCGAGCGTGGAAGAACATCACGAGCACTTGAGGATAGTTCTGCAAACATTGCGAGAACATCGGTTATATGCCCAAGCTTCGGTAGTGTCGGTTTTTGGCTCACGGCCAGTGTCGCCTTTGGGATACATAGTTTTGCGGAGGGGTCTTAGTAGATCAGCGAAGGTCGAAGCTATCTTGAATTGGAAACCTCCTCACGAATTATTCTGAGATAAGGAGTTTTTAAGGTTTGGCGGTATTACGTAAGTTCGTTGAGGATTTCGAAGATAGCGCACCTTTGACTAGATTGATGCCAAGGAAAAGGAAGCTGTTTTTACGGTCGAGGCTTGTCGTGAGTTTCGATGAACTAAAAAGGAGATTGACCTCAGCTCTAGTACTTACACTTCTATCAGGGCAGGATGGCTTGTTAAGACCAAAAGACATATACAAATTTATGACACTATTACCGGAGACTATTGTCCCTAGAAATGCCCGACATCATAAAACTTGTTTGATTGAACCAAAACACATGTACTAATATATCACACCAGTGCCAAAGGACTATTAACTAATCCCCGGCAACGGCGCAATAAATCTTGTTGAGTGAGACCAAATGACATATACACAAGTTTAACAAAATTGCACAAAGGACATGAAATAATCGACAATAGTGCCATAAAACTTGTTGACATTATACTATATAAACCAAAAAATTTCTAGAGTAAATCATTTCCAAATTTTGGTTTTAGTGCGATGTCTGAAGTGCAATTCGACAAGTAATAAAATGGATTTAAGTCGGATACTCGATCCACAGAGATCTCAAGAATTTTTAAATCAACTACCACGACTGTAATCTCCATACTATTTGGACCATAAAATGATAGTGGGATCGGCTTAGGGAAATTTGGAAAATTATATGAATTTAAAGAAAATGAATGAACACTTTCCGAATAATCTGAAATATAAGAATAAAGAATAATGAATATTTAAGAAAATAAATGGTCCTTTTGAATAGTTATCTTCAATTACCCATCAAGAATCACGCTATAGTGATATCAATTCTGTAGTTAACATGATAAAACTTGCTTGTGTATTTCAAGTTTTCAAATACGTCGAGGTGTTTAAGCGTTCATTTGGATCTCTCAAATACACATTTCATTATCTAATTTTCCTGATTCTCTCGAAAGACGGAGAATTAAATAACTACTTTTAAAAGGGATTTCCTTAGTGCAGGTATTTTCTTTTGCAATACTTCATACCCATTTTATGAATTTGTAAACCTTAGCTCCCGAGTTGCTCCCGGTCGAAACAAGGATATACAACTTCGAGATGCTCTTCCTCAAATTAGAATAGATCACCTCTCCTTGATTAGATCTCATTCTAACACGGGATTGGCCTCCTATTCGAATTGAGATGAACTCTGCTTATTTAAATTGATATTAACTCATTCAACTCTTTCTTGATTTCAAGTGAAGAGATTTATCAGTAAACTTGCAAAGCTCATTAGATCTCGAATAGCGAGGTTAATATACCTTGGTATTCATAACTCTAGATACCTTCTCTACACATCCTCAGGAGGCCTCCTTGAAATCGAGCAATGAGACAAATCTTATAACGGGTATAAGAGCGATATTGAGATCAAAATCGGTAAACCCATAGCAGTAGAAATTCATGGCGAAGTTAAAGGCACATTTGGGAAACATGACTACGGGAAAGATAAATTCGACTATAACATTTACTCAATGTTGGGTTCACTAATTCTTGGATACACACTACCTTGAACCTCTGATCATAAGAATAAGCGCATTATGAAAGCTGGAAGGCCAGGAATTCCATGGTACATTACGAACTGAAGCTTTCAGGTGTATTTAGAAAGGAATTGAATTACGCATTCATTCTGCTCAATGATAACATCGGATCTAGAAAATTATGAAAGCTAGAGCAGTAAAATCTAATCTAATCTCCTTTATCAACATTGAAGAAAAGAAAAGAAAGAAAAAGAAAAGAAAATAAGAAAATGAGCCTTGAAATGCCGGACCTCTAAATGCATTGTCACCTTAGTAGTCTTCCTCTTAAGGTAATTTCTGCGTGTTTATAGGGTTTCTCGGTTGGACCTAATCCCAACGCGTGCGGTGTGTGTTTCCAAGTGGAGCCTTGAGTGCACTGTGTTAGTCGCGACCTCAAATCTCTTATGTGACACATCATCCATGCCAGCGACGCCGATCTCCGTTCGCATTATCAACTTAAGTACAATGGTCGCCAGGCTGATCGTTTATGATGTGACATCGAAATCTCTTGTCAGCGACGCTTCGACTCCGCGTCTTCTGGAGCTTCAAATGTTGCTCCCGATGTCGCGACGCTCAAATCTCTATCACGACATCAACTAAATGTTTGCGGCTTTCGATGTCTTACGGTGTCGCGACCCTTGGCGGTCCTTGTCGCGACATCACTTTATGCCTTTGCAGGTTTCAATTGGTATCTCCTGATGTCGCTACATCGATATCTTGTCGTGACATCCGACCGATCGCCACGATATGATCGTTTATGATCATGCGAGCCTCAATATCTTTGTCGCTGACAGTACATATCATCATTGAGGTTTTAATGGTGCTTACGATCGCGACATCAATCTCTTACAATAAGTGACATCGGCTTAAGAACACAAGCTTCGATTGCTCTTGGTGTCGCGATGACAATCTCTGTCGCGACATCGACATGGCTCTGCCAGTCTTCACTTGATGGTTCCATATTCTGACATCAATCGCCATCACGACATCAATTCATTTCCTTACCGCGGTTTCAAGCGGTATTCGCGATGTCGCTGACCCGGTCCTCTGTCGCGACAACAGCGGAGTTACCTGACTTTATCTCTGATCTGTCATAGCTTCAAGGCGATTCTCTTGTCGCGACCTCCGTCCAGTCGCGACATCCGCGATATTGTCGCGACATCATTTATTCAGATCTCTGGTTGAAGTCACTCGATTTGATCGGTGATTCTATCGCGACGATTTGCTTATTTCCTTCCGCATTATCCTGTGTCGCGACGCCTATCTTTAAGTGATCTTGTCGACTTAACTCTTGGCGATGTCGCGGCCTTTTGCTAATTCATTGTCGATGTCACGACGGGCGTCGAGATATTACATGAAGTCTTCTTCTTCTTCATTTCACGGATTTATGCTGGGTTTTCTTTAACTCTCATTTGCCTTGTTCTTCAGTAGCCGTTTAGGCGGGTTTCTTTGCTGCAGCACATATCATTTAGTTCTTTGCCCGAAAGCTTCGACACGGGTTCAACTTCATCTTTGTCGCCTTTTTAACAACTTTAGCTAATTATCTCGATAGCAGCTTATCTTATGCAGCTTCTGTTTTGCGCAAAGATTCTTCTTTCTTGAATTCCACCTTCATTTAAGTTTGGTTGGTTATTCCATAATTACGCATCTTAATTATTCCTTTTTACATTAAATCAAGCAGAAGAAAATGGACTAAATAGATGAACACAAGCTCATCAAACTCCCAAACTTAAAAGTTTTGCTTGTCCTCAAGCAAGAAAAGAGAATTGTTTGTCCTCAAGCAAAGGACATTTTATTACATTTTTCGTGTGATCCAATTTTGATTGAAATACAAAGGAATGCATTGTTTTACGTACATCTAACTTCAAGTCCGTTTCAAGGTTGGTTTCTCTTCTTTATGGTATACAAAACTAAATACATTGAAATTGTTTACAAACCACATAATCATTGGTTTCATTGAAAAATAAATTGTTTTTCCTTTCTTATCGCTATAATTATTCACTTAACTCCTAGGTCTTTCAGTTTTTATTGTTTGTGCCTTTCAAATTCCATAGCTTGTTGTTCATATTGATCTCTTCACTAATGTGGTGAAATTCATCCTTGAATCAATGAGTCTTTTAAGACATAATGTTAGGCTTGACGGGGTAGGATGAAAGGAACTTTTGGTTTAGATTACCTGAACTTTCTCACCTTCTTTTTCTCCTCTTTGCCCCTTTTCCTTGTAGTTTCTTTAATAAACTCCCCCAAACTTCATTTTTGGGACATCTCCTTGATTTCTTCCATTAAGAACTGTATGCTCCCATTTCTCATTTGTATAATTAATGAGGAATTTTCTTTGTTTGTCACCATTCGGGGATAGTGCAATGTTTCCTTCTTAGGCTTTCTAACACCCTTAAGCGAACTTTGGGTTAGTAACTCCCATTACGGATATGGTAAGTCTTGTGTTAAACACCCACTAAGAACAATAGTTGAAGGAATTAGGCCGCAGGTAAAACTTATCACTTTTTGTATTTGTATTTTTTGACCCTTTTCCTTTCATTCCCTTTTACGTCTTTTCTCCTTGAAGTCTTCAAAAACAACCTCCACAAACTTGATTTCCTTCTTCCCTCTTTGAGTTCTTGGGTAATCACGGGTTCTTTCTTTAGGAAGGAATTGGATTCTTTTGGAAGGTTTGGGGTTTAAATTAACTGATTTTTTGAAATAAAAGCAGTTAGCTCAATTTTGGAACTAAGGGTATATGCTTTAGCATATAGATAGGGATGGCAGATGTTTCGAACTTTCGAGAATGGCCTACATCATTTCTTGTCGGTGTATCACCTAGGATTTAGCCTCGATCGATATGTCCCAACAAGTTACAGAATGGGTTGAAACTCTTATTTATTGACCATTGAGGATTATGGTAATTTTGTTGTTGAGTAGTTAAACTCTTTAGTATCCAACATGTTCCCTTGACTCATTGTTCATACCACGATCTAAAAAATATATTTATTCGCTTCCAATTTCATTACCTTCCTACAATACGGACTCAACGGTTAGACTTAAGTCACTTTTACTTTGTGTTTCAATAAAATTGTATTCATTTTGGCCCTTATTCTATTTCGGCTTATTCTAATCAAGCTGCTTCATTCGATTCAGCTCATGACATCTCGTGATTTTATTAAGACAATTCTACTTTTATTTTCCAGAAACTGCCATCCTGGCAACCTGACATTGAAACAGACAATTCAAAATGCTTTTATGATTCAATTCAATTTTCTCATTTATTTTTTGATTCAATTGCACATGATTCTGGATACCACGGTATAGGATCACGGAGAGGTAAGAAGGTTAGGCGGGAGAAGGTCATTTTTCTTTTGAAATAACGAGGAGCCCGAGATGTTGGGGATCTAGGTCTAGTGTACCCTAAATGAGAATTTGAGATTCATGGATTTTCAAGTTCTCTTCTTTCCTTTCTCTTCTTGGTTTCCCTCTCAATTTGTTCTTCAATGAAAATCTCATTAAGAAGTCCAGCCTTTTGTTCGACTCATCCTGCCTCTTCGACATTCATTGTATTCTCCATTTCGGTCATGACCTCTAAAATTTGGAGAGATTATTGTGTCGGATCCAAATTTTCTATGTCTTTGCCTATAGGATTCGGTATCCCTTTTTGTATCTCTATCATCCGATTTATTTTCAAAATCCTTCTGCTAGGAGCTTGTATAGGAACTTGAAGCCCTTGGTTGCTCCTAATTGGCTTATTTCTCTTGTATCTCTTTTCTTTATCAATGTTAGGAGTTGGAATGCGCCATTGATTATTATAAAGGCTTCATGACTTAGTTTGAGTTTACGTAGCAGTTGTGATCCTATTTCCTTCTTTTCTTTCTTGACTCTTCCTTAGCACAGCCAAGAGATTTTCTCATACATTTCCCTCTTACATTTAGGCTCTTCTCCCCAACTTGCTGGTCTCTTCTTTGTTACCTCCATCATGCTCCTTTTCCTTCTGTTTAGCTCTTCACTCCTTTGTTAGTCCTTCTTTTCCAATTCTTTTTCATAAATACCTTCTCTACCCAGTTCTATTTGTAGGTTCCACTCCTTCTGTTTTTCATCCATTCTCTTTTGCATGGCATTGAGCTTCCGGGTGTCAGGAATTGTTCTCTTATTGTGCTCCCCTTAGGCTTTCTCCATGTTGGAAATTTACATTGCGCACAGGGATGAGGCGGCTAAGGGAATGGAAGTCTATTGGTACACCTTCATCACCTTATCATTATGCGTAAAAATGAAGTCATTGTTGTCGGGTGGGTTTGGGTGCTGCGCTCCATGATCGTGACCCTCTGAGTCTCCTTCTGAGTCTTTGAGTGGAACTTCATCTCTTTCTCTCTGACCTCCTTTTCCTCGGTTTCTTGGTCCTTTCTTAACTCTTGTCGGAAGGAGTGGTGAGCTACGGGTACTTCTTCTTCTGAATTCCCATCCTCATTTCCACTGACCTTGAACATAGAGATAGTGATTGTTCTTTAGGTGAGGAATAAGCCCTCTTTTATTCCCTTCACTGATACCTCATGATGGCGTTTTCAATGACAACTCCTACATTGATCTTGTATCCTTTTAGGATGGCATCGACATCATAGCTTCCTTGTTCTCTCCTTTGGCTGCACACGTGTTTTATTGGAACCCAAGCAGAGCTAGGAAGTAAAACCATACCTTAACCTCTTGATGGGCTACCACATTCGAGTTTTGGTTCTCCTTCACCTTGTCCAGTTGTGCTTTTAGTGGTGAGCTTAACGCGATCTTTCAATCGTAGTTTTCCAAAGTTTCTTGAATTTGGAACCATGTTTGTGCACTGCCATGCCATAGGCCTCGTTGATGGCCTTGGCTTCATATAAACCGGACTCCTCCTAACCAAAAACCGCTCCATCCTTATTCCACAGGAAATTTGAATAAAACTCTTACAGTCTTTGTATATACCTGATTTTGGTGTGCGCAGAGACTCTCCCACCCTCTGCTGCTCATCATCTCCTTGAAAGAATGCTTGAGTTTTGAATCTCCTCTTTTGCTTGACAAACCTCTTGACTAGCATGTCTTCTTCAACTGGGATGCGGCCGTCGACACAGGAAATCCTCTCTTTTCTCTTCTCTTTCCTTTCCTTTTCTGCTCTTTCTTGGGAGTTTCGGAGCTTGGGTGTTTAATTGGCACCTCTCAGTTGTTCTTCACAGTGGATCTCGTCTAAGTGTTCTTCTTGGCGAGTTTCTTCTTAGTTGTTCGTATTCCTCGTAATCTTGTCAGGTTAGGGGCCAGGGTAGAATTTCATCCATTGGAAACGGAAGAAAAGCTTTTCAAAGGTTTGGAAAGCTAGGGTTTCGGGGGTTGAGATTGAAAGGAGGAAGAAGGTGAATAGGCTATGTAGTTTGGAATTGAATGATAAAGTTCCAACGAGTTACGATTCAATCAATGTTTGTGGGCTAATATTGCTTCATTAAAAAACGTATCGACTTTAATTTAGCCTCTTTTATTTGAGATCATTGAATTTAGGGCTTTTTAAGCATTGAGTTAATGGGATTAAAAACTCTTTATGTGCGACATCTTAAGTTTGTCAGCGACATCGGTGGATTTTTAGGAATTGTTTGATTATCATGTTGCGACATCCTTTTTATTCCTGTTTTTATTCACTTCTTTCTCTGGTAGGGTTGTTGCGACATCATTTTTCATTTGAAATTTAATTCTCGTATGACTTCTGATGTTTGATATCATGACATATCACCTTCTTCATACAATGCTCACAAGTGCCCTTTCAAAGCAGTCCGACATATTGATGTTTTATCGCACATCATAATATACGACATAACCTTTGCAATGCGACCTAAGCCCATCTTCCCGATGATCTGAGAATCTTGGATTCTCTTATTGTTCTAACCACTTTTGGAGCATCTCTTGAGGCATCTCAGAGCAAGATTTATGATGATTCAAATTATATAAAGTGGGTTAGGGAGGAGGGTTCTCCTTTTCTCATGTTGCGACTCCTCTGCAAGTTGCTGGAATTGTTCCTGTAGTTACCTTGCCATTCATGTCTTTAAACCTTACCGAGGAAGCTCTTTGCGATATTGAAAAAATCTAATTAAACTACGATTGATTTCTAAGAATTAAATCTATCTTTTTATAAAACAAATCAGTAGCCTAATAATTTTCCTTAACTAAAAGAAAAATATTTAAAACTTAATATCAAAAATTAAATCCTTATAGGTTTGCCTCCATTATTTTTCGATTTGAGTCCTTAATTTGGACTTGTTGTTGTAGTACTATTTTCCTTAAAGACAGGTTGGAGTTCTTCATTTCCTCTTCTGTTTAGATAATGCTTTAACCTCTGTCCATTGACCTTGAATTCTTACATATCGATCCTACGATGTCTTTGCTCCAAAATGTAATGCCAACTTACTTGTGTATGCCCTCCATTTAGTTTTAATTTCCTGAAACAATTTAAAATCACAGAATTAAGCAATGAACACCATTCCACCGCTCTGTCCTTTTTCTCAAAAATTCTCGATCATATATTTCTTTGTATCTTGTCTTTGTATATTCTAGCATTATCATAGAGCTTCATTTCTCAATTCTTCGATTCAGACCAGTTTAGAGCAATCTTTCTTCCCTTACATCCTTAAAATCGAAGTTTAACTTCTTGATGGCCGTTGCCTTGTATTCCGATTGAGGTAGATGGCATGGTTTGCAACGAAGCTGTATAGGGACATTCATTAGAGGTTTGTACCTCACGGTCGTATAAGAAATGAAATTCATCATCGAGTTGGAAGATAAACCTTCTGTAGCAGGCTCACCGTCTTTTCAAGTATTCTTTTGATCTCACATTGAAATTCTTGTCCGTTGGTGCAGGATGATAAGCTAAACTCATTACATACTTGATCCCATACTGCTCCTTGAGTTTCTGAATATTTTGTTTACAAAGTAGGTTTCCCCATCACTAATGATAGTTACAGGTATTCTAAATGCATAAAATATTCTTTGAAAACTCACATTGCCAATCTTATCATTCCTTGAATGACCACTTGCTTCCACCAGTTTGAAGCATGTTAATCTTCTTGCTTGTTATGTGCCATAGATTTCAAATGATGATAAGGAAAGATCCCATAAATCTATTCCCCATACATCAAAAGGAATTTGTATCACCAAAATATACTCTGAGAGCATTTCATTTCTATATTTGATATTTCCAATCTTTGGCATCTATACGCTGCAATTTAACCCTTTCGACCCCACGATCTACGAAGAGATGATGGGCGATAAAATCCCGATTGGGTATCTTGTGGTACATTCTTTCTCGACCTCCCCCATATGGTGATGCATGGCATTCATTAAAATGTTGCCTTGTTGCTTCGCACATCTTCTTATTATCGTATCGGCACCTCTTTTGAATAATAGTAGGTCATCGACCATAATACTAGCATCGGTTAAAGTTTCCTCTTCTGTTGGTAGCTGAATTATGAAGGCATTACTCCATAAGCCAGATAATTCACAATTATCGGCCATACCATGGAAGTTGAAGGAAACCTTAAACAATTGCTCATCTGGGAAGGTCTGCATTAACATCACATTTCTTCATCACTACTTCTTTCTACTCTTGACGAGTGATCAGCTATCCCATTGTCACATCCTTTATCATGATTTCCAAATCAAGCTCCTGCGCAGCAACACCCACCTTGTAATCTTAGCCAGCTTCCTTTTTTGACATCAAGTATTTGATTCTTTGCATGATCAGTGTGAATTACCATGGGATCCTAAATGTGCCTAAATTTTCACAAGCAAATACTATGGCTAGCATCTCCTTTTGATTGTTGAGTAGTTCTCTTGTGCTTCATTGAAGGTCTTACTAGCATAGTATATTGCCACTGAATACTTTCTCTTTTCACACTTTATGCGACTCCCATGGCAAAATCGGCATCACATTATTTCAAATCCCGATCCCCGATGCAGTGCGGCCATTATAGGTGCTGTACGTCCCGATTTTGATTTCTTCAAAAGCATCGCTGAGTCATCAAGTGAACCTTGTATCTTTTTCCGGCAATCTGCATAGTGATGCGGTTATTTTGAAAAGTCTTTGATGAATCTCCTATAAAATCTAGCATGCCCGAAAACTCTTTACTTAACTGTGGTAGGTGGTGCGAGAGTTTGATAATGGATACCTTGGATTGATCTACTTCGGTCGATGGCAGAAATTTTATGCCCAGAACAATACCTTGTCACCATAAATGGCATTTTCCCGGTCGGTACTATTAATTTGTCTTAGCATCTTTGGAAATCTTGTTTCAGTTGTTGCAGAAGCATTGATCGAAAATTTGGATCCATATCGGTGAAGTCATCCATGAAAAATTTCCATCACTTCTTCAACGAATCGAGAATATAGACATCATACACCTCTGGAATGTAGGCTGGCATTACATAGCCCAAATGGCATCCTTACGAGCAAGGTACCATAGGGGCATGTGAATGTGGTCTTCTCTTGATCCTCGATTTGCAATAGCAATCGATTGTATCCACAGTACCCATCGAGAAAACAAAAGTGAGGGTGTCTTGCTAACTTTTGTCCAACATCGATCAATGAAAGGCAAGGAAATGATCTTTTACGGTTCTTTGAATTGACTTCTGTAATCAATACATACCTCATCCACGTCCTTGTTCTTGTTGGAATCAATTCATTTTTCATTTCGATCCGCGGTAAACACCACTTCTTTGGAACCACATGGTGGGCTCACCCGAGGACTATACGAAATTGCATAGATAAAACCCGGCATTCCCGGCCAATTGAGTACCTCCTTCCTGACCACTTCCTTCATCACTAGATTCAGTCTCCTTTGATGTTCTACAGATGGCTTTGAAGTTTCTTCTAGCAGAATTTTGTGCATCTGGAATTGATGGACTGATGCCTTGATTCTCAGTGGATGACTATAGATTCTTTATGCTTCTTTAAGATTTGCGTGACCTCACGTTCCTCAACGTCGAGTCTAGCGAGAGATAATCTTTGGTCTTCTCTTTGGTGATTCTAGTAAGCATAACTGATGACAGCAATTCTTTCAACAGCCCTCTTCCTTTGGTTTCTTGATGCATTCCCCTTTCATTATTTCCCCTTTGTCATTTAATTTCAGCCGGGCTCAACACGGAGTTCTATAGAATGTGTAAGCGTTGTATGGACAATCGAGTAGTCATCTTGATATCTTTGGGAATTCATCTCTTTCTCATTCATAAAAATTTTAGCATTACAATCATTGTGAACATCAGGGTTGTAGGTATAGACATCATCAACTACATTGCAATTTTCTCTGTTTATATCTATATTCTGCATGCTTTTGATCAAGTTGAAAGCAGCAGCTTCTTCTCCAACCCTCAAGGTAAGAATTCCTTTTTGCATGTCTCGGGCGGCTCGGTAGCTAGGAATGGTCTCCCGATCTGGGGTACTTGTGAATCTTCTTCCATGTCCAGAATGATGAAGTCTATTGGAAAAACAAATTTCCCAACAGTGACCAGTACATCTTCCAAGACTCCTTCAGGTTTCACCATCGATATGTCTGCCATTTGAAGAGTAACAGTAGTGGGAATAACCTCCCCCAAACAGGTAGCAGCAGAGGCATCAAGTTTATACGCTCTGAGTCACAGAGCTTTGCGGAATTCAACTCACTCAATGATGCAAGGAATTGTAAAGCTCCCTGGGTCCTTCATCTTTTATGGCAATTCTTTCTTTATCACGGCCTTTGCAAGTAGCGAGTGAATTCGATCCTTCTTACACTATCTTTCTTTTCTTGCTCGGCCATGTCGCCGGGAATTTTTGCATAGAGTGAACTCGAGTCACCACTTACGTGAGGCATGCGATCTCTAACCTTACGAAGGTTTTCAAAAACGCGCAAAAATTTGCTCCTCTATCTTGGATTTGCGGTCTGACGTGAAATGGGGCTGCCGAGTCGAGCCTTTGGTATCCTTCTGTCCCAGCAATAACTGCTTTTCTCCGGTGATTCTTCATTTTCTAGGCTTTCTTAACAGCTCTTTGCTTGTCATTTTTCTTTCATCTTTCTACTCCTTCCCACTTGAGCTGCCTGACCATACGGTCTTTTGGATTCTTCTTTGTGTCACTTGGGAAGGCATCTTTCCTCTGGCTTTGCGGGTTGAGACTGGCCCCCGCCTACTTGTGTTTCCCGGAGTTCTTGAGTCACGTTGGTGGTGCGAAAAATTTGAGAAATTGTTAGCGAGTTGCTTCCAACTCTGCAAACTTTTGTTCATGGAGGTTCAACAACTTTTTATTATCCCCCATGAAATTCAGCATCTGATCTTCAAAAGATTGGGCTCTCCTCTGACCCTGGTATTCATTTATGTTCTCATTTCCTTGATGCGTCTTTGTTGGAACCTTGGTGGTGTTAATTACCCTTGTTGAGGGTTACGTCCACCTTGGGCGCGAAGCCCCTCCACCCATATGAGAAAATTCTCATGGTTCTGAGTCTTTGGGTGATAATGTCTTGCGAGGTTAGGATTTGGTTTGAAATGGTAAGCTCTTGGCTCACCCAGATACTTAACCTCTTCAGCATCATAGAATTGTTCTTCAGCAGCTCTCTCAGCACTTTCCTTCAATAACTCTCTTTCAACTGCTCCTATCTCATGGGCAGTGTGTGTCTTCCTTTCTTGCTTGTCCAGCTTGTGCATAATGGCATCCAACTTGGCCTCCATAGCATTCATCTTGCTTTCGGCTCCGCAGTCCCTTTTCCTCTGCTTGCTCCCTTTTTGGCTTCGGAAGAGGTTTTCATGTGCGTGCGAGTCTGTCGGCTCTCTTGCCTCTTGGCACTTTTACGCTTGAATGCTCCACAACATGAAGCATCAATGATCCCCCTTTGATATATCATTCAAGCATGATATCACGATGTCCATCTGAGTCTTCGGATCTATCCCATGCATTGGACATCTTCGGTAATAGATTTGAATCTTTCGGGCCACATATAGGCTCATCTTCCCCTGGCGAAAACAATGATTTCCCTCCTCCTTTCTGAGGTGAGTGATGGGGAAGAATGCGCTAAATAGGCCTCTACCGGCTCTCCCAGTATCAAGCGAGCCATATGGTAGAATTCATACCATGTGGCTCTTGTATCTCTTAGAGAATGGGAATAGATGTAACTTGATAACCTCTGGTCTCACCCGGCCGACACTTGTGTTTGCCATCTGAGAATCTCCCCAAGTGTTCATTAGGATCTTCGATTGGGATGACCGATGGCGGTGTTCTTGCACCATTGTAATTAGTCTTTGGTTTTAGTTCAAAATTGTTGGCATCGATAGCTGGCTGCCTGATTGCAGAGTACTCATCTTGAATAATAGGCTTCCAAAAAATTCCTCCATGGTATGTCGGTGATTGGAGGTCTTACATTTCAATCTGTGTCCTGAGTTTGATCGTCTTTCATCTGCCATGGTGGTGTTTTACGCTTTCCTTGTCTTTCTGGCTGCGAAGTGTTTTCTCTAATTGATCATTTGGAATCGAATCAGTTCTGGCACCTATGCATCAAAGTTTTAAAAAGCAAAAACCTCCCATTAATAGGATTAGTCAAGCAACAAATATATTCAATGTGGTTCGTTGTAGGTTAGTGGTCAAAATGAACCCCTTTGTAGTAAACTATTTTGTTCTTTTTCTTTAAAATGTCGAGTGGTATTTCCTTAACGATGCAGATATTGATTTACTAAATTCTTTCGATCCCCGGCAACGGCGCCATAAAACTTGTTAAGACCAAAAGACATATACAAATTTATGACACTATTACCAAAGGACTATTGTCTAATCCCCGGCAACGGCGCCATAAAACTTGTTGATCGAACCAAAACACATGTACTAATATATCACACCAGTGCCAAAGGACTATTAACTAATCCGGCAGCGGCGCCAGTAGCTTGTTAGTGAGACGAATGACATATACACAAGTTTGTAACAAAATTACCAAGGACTATGAAATAATCCCGACAATGGTGCCATAAAAGCGGTTGACATTATACTATATAAACCAAAAATTTCCTAGAGTAAATCATTTTCCAAATTTTGGTTTGAGTGCGATATTCTATGAGTGCACGGTCGGTAAGTAATAAAATGGATTTAAGTCGGATATCGATCCACCGAGAGATCTCGAATTTTAAATCAACTACCACGACTACTCCAAATCTCCATACTATTTGGACCATAAAATGATAGTGGGATCGAAGCAAGAATGCGGAAAATTATAATTTAAAAGAAAATGAGTGAACATAAATAATACGAAATATAAAGAATAAAGAATAATGAATATTTAAGAAAATAAATAGTCCTTTGAATAGTTATCTTTAGAGTACCCATCAGAATCTGCTATAGTGAAGTATCAATTCTTTGTAGTTAACAGTAAAACTTGCTTGTGTATTTCGAGGTTTTTTAAAATATGTCAGGTGTTTAGCGATATATTTGGATCTCTCCAAACTACATTTCATTATCTAATTTTCTGATTCTCTCGAAGACGGAAATTAAATAACTACTTTTAAAAGGGATTTCAGCAGTCTGGGTATTTTTCTTTTGCAATACTTCATACCTTTATGGTTTGTAAGCCTTAGCTCCCAGTTATCGGTCAGAAACAGGATATCTGACTTCGGGATCTCTTCCTCCAAATTAGAATAGATCACCCTCTCCTTGATTAGATCTCGGCTAACACGGGATTGGCCTCACTATTCGAGTGAGATGAACTCACCTTGTTTAAATTGATAACTCATTCAACTCTTTCTTGATTTGAGTGAAAGAGATTTATCGAAGTAAACTTGCAAAGCTCATTAGATCTCAAATAGCCAGGTTAATATACCTTCAAGTGTTCATAACTCTGGGGAATGCCTTCTCTGTGTCGCCGGAGGGCCTCCTTGAAAATCGAGCAATGAGACAAATCTTATAACGGGTATAGAGCGTATTAGGATCGAAAATCGGTAAACCACGTAACGATGATTCATAAGTGAAATTCAAAGGCGTTGGAAACAACTACGGGGAAAAGATAAATTATGACTATAACCCCATTTACTCCAATGGAAGGCTGGGTTCTCAATTCTTTGATTACACACTACAACATTCCTCGATCATAGAATAAGCGCATTATGGCTGGAAGAAGCGAATTCATAATTTTAATCTGAACTTCAAACTTTCCAGGTAGTAATTTGAAAAGAATTGAATTCTGCATTCAGCTTCTGCTCAAAACGATAACATCCAGATCTAGAAAATTAAAACGAAAACTAGAACGACAAATCTAATCTAATCTCTAACTATCAACATTGAAGAAAAGAAAGAAAGAAAGAAAGAAAGAAAATAAAAGAAAATGAGCCTTCAGCTACCTGAACCTCTCAAATGCATTGTCACCATAAGTGCCTTCCTCTTACGGGTGGCTGCGTGTTTATAAGGGTTTCTTGGTTGGGCCATCCCAACGCGTCGGTTGTGGATTTCCAAAATTGGGCGGCCCCGATTCTTGTTCAAGTCGCGACCTCAAATCCCTTGTCGCGACATCATCCATGTCGTGACATCGATCTCACGTCGCGACATCAACTTAAGTCTATTCAGTCTTGAACTGGTCGTTTATGATGTGTGCGACATCGATGTCTCTTCAGTCATGACATCGGCTCCGTCTTCTGCGGGCTTCAAATGTTGCTCACGATGTCGCGTATCATCTCTTTGTCCGCGACATCCAACTAAATGGTGCGGCTTTCAGCGATGATATTACGGTGTCGACATAGGTCCTTGTCGCTGACATCACTTTATGCCTTTGCGAGTTTAATTGGTCTCTCGATGTCGACATCGATATCTTGTCGTGACATGGCTCAGATCTTCTACGACCTTGATCGTTTATGATGTCGCGACCTCAATCTCTTATCGCGACAAGTACATAACATCGTGAAGGTTTTAATGGACCCAACTACGTTTGTCGCGACATGAATCTCTTGTCGTGACATCGACTAAGGAGACACAAGCTTCCAGCGATTGCTCTTGGTGTCGCGACAGCAATCTCTTGTCGACATCGACATGGCTCTGCGGTCTTCTTGATGGTTCTGTTGGCCAGCATCAATCCTTGTCGCGACATCAATTCCCTGCGGGTTTCAACGTGGTCGCCCTGCGATGTCGCGCGACTTCGGTCCTGTCGGCAAACAACGAGAGTTTTCGGCTTCATCTCCCACCAGCACAATCGTAGCTTGAGGCGATTCTCTTGTCGACCTCCATCGAAGTGTGACATCAACCCTTTTCGCGACATCACGATGTTGTCGCGACATCATTTCTTAAGTCTCTGGTTAGTCCTCAGTTTCTTATCTGGTGATTCCTATAGCGACCAGTTGCTTATTTCCTTCACATATCCTGATGTCACGACCTTCTCTATTTAGCTGATTTTGTCGTGACTTCTTTCTTACTGCGATGTCATTCTTTGCTAATTCATTGTCGATGTCGCGACCCGGCGTCCGGATAAGGCATGAAATCTTCTTCTTCTTCATTTCCTGGTTGCTCACTGGGTTTTCTTTAACTCGGCCTTGCCTTGTTCTTCCAAGTAGAAAGCCGTTTAGGCGGAGTTTCTTCTTTGCAACACCGCATATGCATTTTGATTCTTTGCCAAAGCTTCACGACACCGAGGTTTCACTTCATCTTTGTGCGCCTTTTAACACCCAACTTGCTTCAGCGATTATCTCGTAACGCTTATCCACCTTACGCTTCTTTTACTTAAAAATTCTTCTTTTTCTTGAATTCCCTGCCATTTAACAATTTGGTTAGTTATTCTATAATTCTGCAACTTAATTATTCCTTTTTACATTAAAATCAAACAGAAAAATGGACTAAAAATAGATGACTTTTAAGCTCATCAGCTTTGCAGTGTATTGTGATGCCTCTAGGCAGGGCCTAGGTTGTGTGTTAATGCAGAATGACAAGGTGATTGCATATGCTTCTCGGCAATTGAAAAGCATGAGCAATTATCTGCCATGTGACAGGCTAGCGGCCCGTAGTATTTGCCTTGTGGATATGGAGGCATTACTTATATGGGTGCCACAGCAGGACACTACGGATCATAAGAGCTTGCGATGTTGTTCTGTGAAGGAATTGAACATGAGACGAGGGCGAGGGAGGAGGGTAGTTCAGCGGAGAAGCGTCAAAGTTATGAATGTACCATTGAATATCATCTGGAAAGAGTAAACATGGTAGCAGTGCTGCCAGTAGGAGACCCATGAGTTTCATATCACACTTGAGGGTCGTGCATAACCACTCGACTCATAGAATTGAGGTCCTTGGGTGTGGGACTGGAAGCGCTTGATTCGATGCGTTAGCCACATTTCATATGCGTCTATATTGATAGGCGAGTTAAGAGAGCTTCAGATTCAAGATCCACAGATAGTGAAGTTGAGAGGTGAAGTAGAGTCTGGGCAACGAGGAGATTTGTCATTGAGAGAGGATGGTACCGTGGTCATGGGACAGAGGTTGTGTATACCGAATGTAGGTGATGTGAGGAGAGAGATTATGGAGGAAGCCCATTCCTAAAGCATATATCACATCGGAAACACAAAGATGTATCATACCCTAAAGACACTCTTGGTGGAAGGGTATGAAGAGGGATATTGCCGAGTTCGTCTCGGATGTCTCCACATGTCGGTAGGTGGCTTGAACATCAGAAGCCTGCAGGACTATTACAGTCACTCCGATCCCTCAGTGGAAATGGGAGAGAATCCTTATGGATTTTCTGGTAGGACTTCCGCGTTGTCGAAATTGGCCATGATACGATATGGGTGATTGTAGGCGGGTGACGATATCAACCCATTTCCTACTATCGAAATGATTCATTGGATAAGTTGGCCCAATTATACGTTAGAGATTATCGGACTGCATGAGTGCGCTTAGGTTCCATTTGTTTCAGACGAAGATCGGAGTTTAGTTCACGGTTTGGCCCCAGTTCTGAGAATGCCCTTGGCACTAGACTATTTCGTGCGACTTTTCATCCCGCAGACGGATGGCTGTCTGAGAGGACTATACGGACTTTAGAAGATATGCTTAGGGCATGTGTTATGGGTTTAGAGGCTGGGACACCCATCTACCCTTGATGGGTTGCATCTGATAACGAGTTATCGAGCTGATATTGGTATGGCCATATGGGCTCTTTATAGACGGAAATATCGAGACCCCGGTCTGTGGGGATGAGGTAGAGCGAAAGGAAATTATTAGAGTCCAGAAAATTGTCAAGTGACTTGTGATAAGATCAAAGTTATAAGGGATAGACTAAGTGCAGGCAAACGGAAAAGTTATCTTGAATAATCGTCTTAGGGACCTAGAGTTCGAGGTAGGGGATATGGCATTTTTGAGGATTTCCCCATGGAAGGGCGTATTAAGATTTGGGAAACGTGGAAAGCTGAGTCCACGGTATATTGGACCATACAGGATTGTTGAGAAGTTGGGAGTGGCATATCGATTAGAGTTGCCATCGACCTCGATCGCATTCCGCGATGTTTTCCATGTTTCTGCTCCGCAAGTACATACCCGGACCCTTCATGTATTGTGAGCAACCAATGAAAATACAAAGAGAACTTGACATACGAAGAGGAACCGGTCTCGAATCCTCAACCATCAAAGAGCAAATTCTGCGCTAACAAAGACTCTCCCATTTGGTGAAGGTATTGTGGAGGAGTCATACGGTAGAAGAAGCTACTTAGGGAGCGGAAGGCTCAGAGATCTTGTGGTCAGTACCCTCAATTATTTCGAGATAGGGTATTTTCCTTCCACTTTCTTTTAGAGTTTAGTTTATTCATTTAGAAATGAAATGTTCACAAAGGAGGAGGATTTTATAACGCCCGATCCCGAGGAAAGTGTGCGGTACATTTAATTTGTGGGGCGCGTGCAGGAAGCACCAAAGGCAGCCTCTGCTTTGGCCGGTATTTTGGAGTGGAATTATGAAATCATAATTTATGGAACCTGGAATTGAGGTACTAGTGCCAGGGTAAAGTGGTAAAATCCAAAAAAGATATAAAGGGCATAATTTGAGAAGATAGTATGCCAAAATGAAAATAAAATAAGTTGATTTGCAATATCAAAGTGTTTGAGGACTAAATTGTAATTGCCATAGATATGAAAGTCAAAATCAAAGTAGAGATGGGCCATAATAGTAAAAACAAAAGTTAAAGTGCAATATTAAAGTGCTTGGGGACTTAATGGTAATTAAGGCAAAGTTAATATTATAGAAGGGAGGGAGACAAAAGTCAAAACTCATACTTTGGTCTCAAAATTTCTAAGGCAACCCGTCGGAGAGGAGGAGAAGGGAGAAAATAAGAGAAAAGAAGAGGAAGAGGAGGAAGAAGAGGAAGAAGAGGAAGGAGAAGGAGAAAAATGTATGTTTTCATTTTGTAATCATGGGTATTTGGATTTCCTAAGGTTTGGTATGGAGATTAGTGCTCCTTTGGTCTAGAGGTTTTGTCATAATCACATTAACCCTAGAATTTCTTGAGGTTATGAGGGTAAACCCAATTGGTGTAAATTAAACATGGAATCACCATAATTTTATGGTTTGTAGAATTGGTGGACCTTGGGTTGAATTCTTGGATTTTCACCTAGGGTTGGTTTTATGGTTCAAATCACCAATTCAAGTGTTGTGGAGTTGTTTGGAGTTAGATTTCATGTGGTTTTTGAGGTATTATGGAATAGTTGTAAAAAGGAGAATGTTGGGTTTTTAAAGAGAATGCTGTCAAATTTTTTGTAAAAACCCCTATTTTTGTTTTGGCTATAGATTAAGTTATAATTATCCAAATTAATTGATTACAATTGGTAAAGAACCATAAGTGATAGCGATACAAATTTATAGAAGGGACCAAGAAGCCCAGTGTAGGCTGGGCTCGAGTCTGGACAAGGTGAGCTCGTAGCTCGCGGTCATGCTGTTTTGGGTACATGGTTGTAGTGTTTGGCCATAAGTGGAGTTTCACTCATCCAAATTGAGTGATTCAAAATTATGGGTAAAATAGACTTCTAGAGGAAAAAGTTATCTGAAGGATGTGCAGGCAAGTTGTAACCCCAAAGTTCCCAGAAAATTTGTCAAGAAGCTATGTGTACGGAATTCTGTTCTACCAAAGTCATCTAGATGTAAAATACAATAACTTGAGTTTGGTGATCCCAATTGGGTGATTCAATTGGAGAAGAAACTATATAACCATAGCTTCAAATTAGGAAGAAACAATTCCAATTTTATGGGTTAAGACCCCATAAATCAAGGATAACAGTAAAGTGATTAGGTGAGTTAACCAAATTGGCATCAAAAACATGCTGTAACTTGTGTTATGTGGTTGAGGGTCTTAGAAGAAGGCCTAGGAATTGATAATTTAAAGAGATTTCATTGGATATATAAAGGACTTCGGATCTGGAGGTTTCACTTAATTTTTAAGACCGTTTGAATAATTTTGGAGTCATAAAGTCTATAGTATTGTTGGAAAAAAGGTTGCCAAAATGAGTGGGTTTTTGTTGGGAGTTTTTAGTGCTCAGGGTAGAATTGTTAATTTGGCTTTTATATGAATGTTGTGTGACCTAAAGAGACTTTGTGCTGCGTTAGTTTCACCTTCTCTGTGAGCAAGACCAACTACGTTGTCGTCGTTAGTGTAAGTAAGTGGAAAGAATTGTGGGTTGTAGCTCAGTTTAGAAACAAAGGGTGAGTGTAAACTGATTTTGAAAATTGAGTTTTAAAGTGAAAGATTTTTAAATGTTAAAATGGATTTATGTAAATGTATATATATGTATATTAAATATGTATGCATATGTTGTTAGGCATTATGAAAGTTTAAAAATGTGTAAAGAATGCATATGTGTTTTAATGATAAAGTAAGAGATTTAAATGAATTTATAAATGTATTTTGAAGAAATGTTTCTTGATGGATTACCTAACCCCATATATAATTTGTTATGGCCCGATATCGGTTGAAGTACCTTAGCGTGTAGGATTTGAAACACAATTGGGTTACTAACAGGGGAGAGGAAATAGATTTTAGTGTAATATATCCTTACCGTGATAAGGTGCTATGATTGGAACCCTATGCAGATGTGAGTTTCTCCACTTGACGTAGTGGTTATAGAAATTTGGATTAGCGTCCCTAACTATCGGTGCCAGCGTTGAGTGTGTTTACTCCCTGGGTTCCATTAGAAAGAAAGTTTAAAGCATAAAATGGTTTTTAATTGTATAAGTATTTATTACTTTGATATATAATGAAAATGTTATCTTAATGAAAATGTACACTCACTGGGCTCCTTTAGCTCATTCTTTAAGTATGTTTCTAAGAACATTTTTTGGAACCCTAAGGCAGTGCGCCGGTAGAGTACCACTCTGTATGAGTGGTGGCGAGCCGCAGAGACGATAGCATGTGACTTCATTGTATATATATTTTGCATATTGTATATGTTGAATATTTTGTCATGTATAAATTTATATATGTATATATTTTGAAAAAGGAACTACGTGAACTTTTGATCCTCAGTGGACCCAGTACGTAGGTTGTGAAACTAAGCAGGCTCAAGCCCAATCTTTTGATAAAAATGTGCATGGAATAGAAGAAAGGTTTTGAATGTTTTTAATGATTTGAAGTAAATAAATGTATATGTATGTCTATTGTGTTGTTTGATTGGGTTGTGGACGAGTCTAATATAAGTGAAAATTTGAAGTTTAGAAGTGTTTTTAAATGCTTTCCTTCAGTTTTGTAAATTTGGGAAAGTCCGACAAACGGAGAAACTACGGCAGATTTTACGAAAAATCTAAGTGTTTGAAAAAAAAGGAAAAAGAAAAAAATTTGCAGCTTTCACTTAGCATTATTTTCTAAAGATATGTTAAAGGACATAAGGGGTTCGCTCCATGGATTTTATTTGATTGTTTGAGGAAAAGTTTCTATATCCGTTGGAGTGCCGGGAAGTCCTCGGGTTCATGAGGTTAATCCGGGTCGGGATCCTTCAGGTGGGAATGACGGATTTAAGACCACAGTAGCAGAAGCCGAAACCATGGATGTCCGAAGTGATTTTGAAAGAAGATTGGAGGAGTTGATACGTGGCCATTTGGATGACACTCACATATTTTTTTGAGCAGATGGCACAAGAAATGGGTTTCTGAGTACGTAGTACAAAATTGTCTTGCTTCTAATTGCGTGGTATGGGTTTTTATTCTTTATATGGTGAAATTATTGGATTCTAGGTTCCAAAATATTTTATTTTTGGTACTTTTTTGTGTGGATGAAACTTTAGGATATCATTTCTGCAAATTTAAGGGAATGAAAACAAAGAAGGGTGGAAGAATGAGGATATGGGGTTTCTAAGACTAAGGCTTTGCAGAGAAAAAAATTATAAGGTTAAATAATTTTAAAATACACTATTTCTAATAATTTTAAATTTATCCTTGTAAAATTTTGTTTAATGAGATAATAAAAAAGGTTAAATGATCATGTTTTCTTGTAGATATTGTAATATGAGTTGACCTATGTACATCTCTATATGTTTTTTTATATAATGTCTACTTTTAAAGATGCAGAGATGGTTGGGCAATTAACAAAATTCTTTAATTTGGTTCCATATATGATGTTGATTCTTTGGGATGACAATGTTGATAGGGTGATATTTTGTTAGTCATGTAATGGCTTATATGTCAGAGAAATCTTAGCCATATAAACTTAAGGTAGTTTGCTATGTGCATTTGGCAGTGCGGTTTAATGTCATCATATTTTATAATTTGGCTACTATAGTTAAATATTTATCATTCTCTCTTCGTTTTTACTGACCAAAAAAGAAAAGGGCTAGTGGAGAGTTAAAGTCCAATAACTCTTGCCTCTTAGCTTTCAGATTGGGAATTGTTTATTATATTAATTGTTTTAATGCAATTCTAGAAATGACATGGATATGAAACCTTTATATCACCTAATTTGAAGTTGGGCAATCCATATCTTTTGGCCCAACACAACCACATGACCTTTCAACCATGTTATTCATTATGAAGGCATTTTAATACAAATCTAGATTTATGAAATTCAATCAAGAGAAGTCCTTGAATATTTTGAATTGAATTTAGCACTTGTTCTGTGTCACTTTAGCATGTTTGGTTTTTATTTTATTTTTCCTTAAGGATTCCATGTCCTTGTCCTTATAAAAGAAAATAATTATTATAATTATTATTCAACTCTAAATGATATTGATTATTATGATAATAGTACTTAATAGGAGCAAAATCAGTGCTTGATAAGTATAAATTTAATTTGTTCTACGTTATTTTTATTTGTATTTTGATAGTAATTCTCTAATTTATCAAACAATTTGTTTAATTACTCACAAAATAAAAGGACCTTAAGACTTTTGAACCTGTTAAAGAAAGAAAGAAAAGAAAACTTAACTCTTGTTGCATCTCAAGGATATATATATATATAGTTAATTAACATGATTCTTTTGTTGCAGGTTTGATGTAGTAATGTTCGCTCGGGGGTATCTATATGTTCTTTTAGTTGTGTATTATTATTATTTTTGAGTATCTTATTATTTATTTATTTTTTTCTCATAAAATTTTAAACATAAACTAATAATTTTGCTCTACTTGAAATAGGTTGATGTCATTCATGAACAACTTGGAGAGTACGAGATGTGCAAGATTTTATTTTTTATTTTTATTTTTTATCATGTACCGAATTATATGTAGATATATTGTATCCATGTAATTAAAATATTTTATAGTTTCAAATGTGATATGCATTTTTTTTTCTAGCATTAGAAAATGGGAGTTAAATTCTTGAATTTGTTATAAATATAAAATTTGATAGTTAAATTTAGTTTTGTATTCAATTAGCGCTCTTTAGATATGGATTAATTTATGCAACGGGCTCAATTGTATATTAATGGCTTTAACAAAAGCATTAGTTAACCTTGACATAAGCATAACAACCTTAACTTATGTTGGATACAACATTGACAATTGTGGAAGAACAATGACAAATGATACACTATCAAGATTTCATCATCTTGACACGTATATATATGTCAAAGTAGTTTTATACTTTTCTTGACACTGGCATAGATGGCTTATATGAACATTGACCTATCTTGACATATATATCATACCTTGATGGTGAAAAACTGTTATTGAAAACCTTTTTTCTTGTAGTGCATTCACCATATTGAGATTAGCTAGAAATCAATGTGTAAATAGAACCAAGTATGAATCAATAGAGGTCCATTCACAAGAAACAATAGAAAATGGAACATTAACAAATAGATATAAAACCCATGTTCAATATACAACCAAAACCCTAAATCTGTGAATTTAAAGCATGATAGAGGTTTGATACATCATAAAATTAGGATAAATTATGAGAAAAGAGGAAGAATAAACTATAATGATCAAATGATGGTGAGTCTCGGATTTTCTTCCACAAATCTCATGATCTTCTCCCAAATCTTCAAAAACCGCTCCAAACCTCCTCATTGGTCCCAAAGTGTGGACAAAGTCCCCTTCCCCGAGCCCTAGCCGCTTCCTTTTTGTCTCCTTCAGGTTTGAGCTTTAAAACCCCCAATTATGGGCACAAAATGAGATAAATCCACCAAAACTGAGAGCGTGAACATCGCGACATCGTTCCTGCCGTGAGATCGGATCACGCATTTTGTAGCTCTCTACAACGTCACGACGTTCTTTGCGGCTTTCTGTTTTTGGACCAACCGTGGAGGCCATAACTTTTGTCATCGAACTTCGATTTGGGGTGTTCTTGGTACCGTTGGAAAGATATTAAAGTGTAGAATTTGGATATGGCTAGGAAAAACACTTTAGATGTGACGCCCCAAAACCGGGGGTCCGTTGACAACCCGTCAACCCGCGGAATACTTGTGAATGTCGGGTAGCAGGCATCACTCGAAAAATTGAGCGAAGTACTCCTTTTGTGCGGGGCTTTACCCAAATCTAGAACCTGTCCCAAACAATCACAATGACCTCACCGGGTCCACATGCGAGTAAAATAACTGGCCACTTGGGCCCCTGCATCAACACTCACAAAATATATCCCAACTATATACAATAGTTTCAAGAGTTAATAAATCACTCTTACCAAACATACATCAAAAGTTTACAATTTTAACACATGTTATACAAAATCAATACCCAGAGCCACAATCTGGCTTTCTTCTAAAATGCGGTCTCTAGCGAGGGCCGTCCTCATGCACACTCCCTGTACTTGAAATAGTGATCCTCGGCTTGGGGTGAGGCAAAGCCCGGTAGTGATAATTTCCTACAGGTACTCCGCTAAGTGCACATGCATGGCAAACACTCACATTCAAGCAATTTCATGAACCTACTCGAATGTCTACATGCCCAATCCCGTGTCCCGAGTCCTCACCGACTCCCTCACACATGCCTAAGCCAACATGCGAGTAAAATAATCAGTTTTCAAAACAAAAGCTTTTTGTTCTTGAAAACACACTACCGAGTTTCGGTAAAATATTGGACTACCCTCCGAGGCGAATGTGTTGGAGAACCTTTCGAAACAATTTATGGGCTCCTCCGACGTGTAATTGTTGGACCATCTCCCAACACAATTCTCCGAAAAATCTTCCGTCAAAATTTATTTCACAAACATTTTCATTTAACTTTCAATTTCATGTCATGCTCGCTCTTGTATTCTAGGGTGCTTGTTGCATATGGAATGCATGATGCCAATTTCAACACATTCATGCTAATATATTCACATGCATATATATATATATATATATATATATATATATATATATATATATATATATATATATATATATATATATATGCCTATATATATTAACATATTAATCACACAAACATGTTATGTAATTTCTTAACCAATTACACCAAAATTAGCTCACATGGGCTAATTAACAAACACAAACAATTCATTTTGAATCGCTCAGCATCTTAAAAATTCATGCAAAATATTCATGTCACTATTCATATGAATAGTAAAACCCTAGGGTTACTGTTCACGACCACACAAATAGGAATTTTCTCCACTCGGTTCAAAGCTTTTGAGACCGGTTCACGGATTAAACAAGCCTCGAGATTTCCTAACCATTTACATGGTTCTTAAACAGAGATTAACACAAGTAGGGGAAAGATCCTACCTCTTTGGGGTTGTCGAACTCCACAAATTGGTGCCACGCGCAGCCCTCGCCTCGTGGAAACAACTTTGCTTCTTGCTCACATCAGCCGGCGGTCCGTCGTACATGAATCTAGAGAGAAGGAGCACACTCTCTCTTTAGAAATCAGATCTCCCAGCCCATTGCATCCCCCTTCAACATTTTGCCCGTTTTTGGTCTAAATGGAGAAGATGAATTGTTCATCTTTTGTCCTTTTCCTCATTAAACATTCAAATAAGGGAGAAGTATGTTTCAGGTGGTTTATTTGAAAATAAATGGGAAGTAGGTACAAAGAGTTGTAATTGGGTCAGTCAGTACATTTGACCAAAAAATAATTGTCTTTGAGGAACCAAAGGAAAATTTTATCAAATAATACCAAAACTACCCCCTCTATGTACATTAATAAGCAATCTTGTTAAATAAAAAAAAAACACTTTTCTTTTATTTATATATTTACAAATATATATTCCAAAAAAAAATTTGTCTTTTGAAAAAAAAAATTAAACTTTTCTTTTATTTATATATTTATATATTTAAAAATATATATTTCAATGGGTACTACTTTAATATATTTCAAGTACTACCTTAATGTAATGCAGGTACTACCTTACAAGTATCAGGCACTACCTTAATAGAAAGTCCCTAAACCCTATTTACCACGTTTTGCTGTCCAAAAACTCAGTTTTAATCCCATTTATATTTCATGAAATGCATGAATTATATTTGGACTCCTAGATGGAGAACCAAAGTAAGTATGTATGTGAAATGTTTGGGTATTGTTTTAACTTATTTCTATTTATATAGACCAATTGAATGAATGGATTTTCTTTTCTCTTTTCTCTTTGAAAAATTTGTCCCAGCAACTGACTAGTTATGCCACAATTCTATCCTGATTGTTGGAACTTTAAAATTTACTACTGCTAGGAATAAAAATGGGGGCTACTCTAATAAAAGAAAAATAAAAGAAATAAAAGAATAAAAATGGAAATAAAATCTACTCTAAGCTACTCTAATGGGGGCTACTATATCTCCTTCACGACCCCCCGTTGAGCAAAGTCTCCAAAAAGGTGAACCCCCAGCTGCATTACTCAAATCCCTAGATGCGTATTTATAATCTCCAATCATTACTGGGCTGGAATTCCATGCGGATTTCATGGGTTTTTGTGCAGGCCCAAATGGTTTGTATCACAATACAATAAACTGTATCGTGATACAACAACTTCCTTCTCTTGTATTACGACGGGTGTATTTTGGCATCATAATATACTCTTTGTGGCAAGTGTTTTTAATTATTTGTATTTTGTCGCGATACAAAGATTGTATTAACGATACAATGCGTATCGTTGCCTTGGTTTTATATTAGGGAGAAAGGAACTACGTGTGAGTACAACTTGGACTATTTTGTATTGTGATCTGAATTGTGTTTTGCAATACACTTGTGGTCCTCTGTGAGTTTCCTTCTTGCATTCTAAGCGCTTCCTCATCCAAATCATCTTGATTTAATCCCTTCGATGCTCTTCTAAAAGCGCTGCTTTATTTTTGAACCAAAATTTTTGCTTTCTTCATTTTTAGCTTCTTTTTCATTAAAACCTTGAAACACAAATTTAAGAATATTATATATATTTTCAATAAAATGGATTTTAAGCCTTAAAATAGTCATGAAAAATGTGCTTAAAATTAGATGAGTTTTAGACTCATCAAGTATTCATACTTCGAGTGAGCATGAGGTCCTTACCTAGGGGAAAAAGTTCTAACTAGGTTATTTGTAGTAATGTTGGGTAAAATAAAGCGAAACCCTTTGCCTATGACCCAAGTATGCAGTACTACTTTAGCCTATTTCAAGTACTACCTTAATGTAATGCGGTATTACCTTAAAAGTCCCTAAACCCCTGTTACCACGCGTTTGCTGTCCAAAACTCAATTTTAATCCATGTATGTTTCATAAATGCATAGATTATATTTAGACTCCTAGATGGAGAACGAGAGAAGTAAGTATGTATGTGAAATGTTTGGGTTTTCATACTTGACGAGCATGGGTCCTTACCTGGGGAAAAGTTGTAACCGGGTTATCTATAGTAATGTTTAGGTAAAATAAACTCAAACCCTTTGCCACATATTAAGTGCACAGGTACTACTTAATATATTTCAAGTACTACCTTAATGTATCACGGTACTACCTTACAATTATTAGGTACTACCTTAATTAAAAAGTCCCTAAACCCTATTTACCCACGTCTTTTGTCACAAAAACTCAATTTTAATCCCATGTATATTTCATGAAATGCATGAATTATATTTGGACTCCTAGATGGAGAACAAAGTAAGTATGTATGTGAAATGTTTGGGTTCATACTTCGAGTGAGCATGAGGTCTTTAGCTAAGGGAACAAAGTTGTAAGCAGGTTATCTGTAGTAATGTTTAGGTAAAAATAAACTCAAACCCTTTACCCTATGACCCAAGTGCACAGGTACTACTTTAATATATTTCAAGTACTACCTTGTGCAATGCGGTACTACCTTACAATTATGAGGTACTACCTTAATAGAAAATCCTAAACCCTATTTATCGTTTGTTGTCCAAAACTTCAGTTTAATCCCATTTATATTTCATGAAATGCATAGTTATATTTGGACTGATGGAAGACAAAATGAAAGTATGTATGTGAAATGTTTGGGTATTCATACTTCAGTGAGCATGAGGTCCTTAGCTAGGGGCAAAGTTGTAGGGGTTATGCGCTTAATGTTTAGAGTAAAAATGAACTCAAACCCTTGCCCTTGTTTAAGTGCACAAGTACCTTTAACACAATTTCAAGTACACACTACCTTAATGTAATGCAGGTACTACCTTACAATTACTAGGTACTACCTTAATAGAAAGTCCCTAAACCCTTATTTACCATGTTTTGCTAACCAAAAACTCAGTTTTAATCCCATTTATATTTCATGAATTGCATGAATTATATTTGGACTTCTAGATGGAGAACCAAATTAAGTATGTATGTGAAATGTTTGGGTATTCATACTTCGAGTGAGCATGAGGTCCTTAGCTAGGGGAAAAAGTTGTAACCAGGTTATCTGTAGTAATGTTTAGGTAAAAATGAACTCAAACCCTTTACCGTATGACCCAAATGCACAGGTACTACTTTAATATATTTCAAGTTTACTAGACAAACATTAATTTATATGGAGAATGGACAGACATCATATATATATATATATATATATATGCATCAAACCCAACTTATTTATACAACTTCCTACAACTTTTCAAAAGATATATAATTTATTAATTTTCCCAAATTTCATTTATTTACGTTTGTAAACATAAAATTTGATTCAATTACATTTGTAATTTATTCACACAAATGCTCAATCTTTATTAGAACTTTTGTCTATATCACTGATAACATTAATGAATTTGTCCAGTAAACCCTTTATCCAAAAACTCAGTGTTAATCCCATTTATTTTTCATGAAATGCATGAATTATATTTGGACTCCTCTAATTTATTTAATTGAATCACAACTTGAAAGATAACAATTATTTCTAAGCTCAATGAATGATTGCAATTGTATTGTATCTAAATGAACTCATTAAATGAAAAAACCATCATAGTTGTTGGAACATATATCCACCATTCAATACAATGTGCCTTTTCTTGAACATCATTCTATTGCAACCCCAAGCACATAAATGGAATAGAAGGCAGCAAACGAGAAAAGTTCTACCTTTTGTGGGCTAACCTAACCAATTTAGTCATATGGTGAAAGTCTAAGATATATACAAAACATGGGTGACACCCGATTACATTGTTGGTTGATTTTGGGTAGCAACCTGCGTATCGGTTTCAACTTCTATAATATGAAATTTGTAAGGGTTTCAAATGTTTGTGTTATCAGGAGAACAAAAAATGAAACACCAAGCGACTCTGACCGGAGTCAATTACACTTGCATGCTTTACAGTGTCCCATTCAACATTATCATAAATTACATCACCAGTAACACATAACAACTTTGTCTACCATGTGTCTGATTTAGATCTACAATTAAAATAATAACACAAGTGTAATTCAGTGTATATAATAGACTGAAAATATATATATAACAGATTAGTATAATGCATTTACCGCAACAATTGATTTTGTTAGTGTTGAGCCATTCCAAGTTCCTTCTGTTTGAGATACATAAATTCCCGCAGTCAAGCCTAAACACGAGGAATTAACTATTTTCATTTTGTGAGAAAAAAACAAGTAATGATAATTGTGTTGTCTATAAACAGCTTTGTTAACTTGAAATATGTTGAAATAATGTTACGAATTTTCTTGCTGCATAACATCCGGGTAGACATGCTCCAATTTCCCTATGTCCATATCTATACACACATCAAAGGCCATCAAGCATTGTCCTAAAGAATGTGACAATCTTCTGGAAGAGCCCTTTATGCGCACCGGGTCATTAGCACTTGAAGATAGTAACTCAACACGCTTTGCGTGAAGGTTAATTATATTGTACATGCCAATGAGTATCCACATACAGGCAATAAACTATAATAGTGAATATATCATTCGTTGGTTTGATAATGGATTAACAAACATATAGCATCTAAGATTGCTCTGACATCCATACCTTTCCACAAGTGCACGAGGCAATGGTGTAGCGGTGTTAGATTAAGAAAGTGTTTGGAGCGATCTAACAACAATTCTTTTTTTGCTTGTCTAGGGATTTGATCAAGAACCACCTATAACGCCGTTGTCGCCGAATTAGAACATGCGAAAAACCCGAAGATTAACATATATTGTTTTATGCAGTAGTATTGGTAAACCACTACGAATGAAGGATCAAAATAATAGTGATTCACTTCCCGGTGATGATCACATTGTGCATTCGATAGCAGCAATACATTCAATAACGTATATAGATATAACCATTAACAATGATTGATAAAACCATTCTTTGATAAAATAATTAAATTGCTTTATACGAAACATAAACCATGTGACCATGTACACCACGAATTAATTGATTGCCTTCCTAGGCATGCCATCTCATACCGGTGACAAACATTCCATACATTCGACACTAATACCTCCTATTACATCAAGCGGATTTAAAAAAATGGGCGTATAAAACACAAATTATACATGACACAATTGCAACGAAATTACCCTTCAACACCCTTGGGATCTAAGGCGAAATCAGCTACGCATTTCTGTTTGAGGGAAAGCCTAAGGTACTCTTGAGCACATTGTTGAGCGAGAAAGGTGATTGCATCTTCTTTCAACTCTCTTTCTGATCTTGATGCCATCTCACTACTCTTTTATTATTAGTTGCCATTCTCACTAAAGAATTTCCTGTATCATCTTTGGCATCCATTTCGACTCATTTTTCTATCTTTGATTGAGGCTTAGAGACAGATGAACAACCTTCAGTTGTTAGAGCCTCATAATGCGGTGTCATTGGCTCTGCTGTATCTTTATTCCCATCATCAAGCGAGTTCATTTCTTGGATGAGAATATGTTTAACTGCATTGATGACATCACATTTCTCACAATGACTTCAACATCAAGTCATTTGTTGGAGCCTCATAATGTTGATCTCTCGGTGAGGATGTAGCCCCAATTCGACAAAATTATTGTCGCCGATATGCAGGTTGGTTGAGATTGAATAGAGGGAGAATGAATGGATGGTAATGGTTCATTTTGTTGTCTTCCTGTATTGTTTAAACTCTCTTCAAGTGTGTTGAAATCGCGAATCATTGAGGACGCCAATTATAAAATTTGTTATGTTGATTGAGCCGAAGAGCCGACGTTGAATGCCACTGTCCAGGTTAAAGAGAAAGAAAACCCAAAATTTGAGATACTTATAGTATAAGGTCATGACAAAATTAATTAACAATGCAATTAGATCCTTACAATAGTGGAGTCATCATAATGTCTACTAAATTCTGGATTTGGCTGCGTGCTCATTTGTTGTAGCAAATGGGGCACTGATGGGTTCATACCTTTGCTTCATCAAATAGAGTGGAACTTCTTGCCCAATTTTATTTCTGAAAGTATATTTGTAGTATGTTAACATTAACAAAAAAATTAATATAAGATATATTAAAAATACAAGTTTACCATGAAATATTGATCTGCGTTTAACTGTCTTACATCGATTTTGCCATATCCACCAAACATTGTAATTTCATTAGTTAGTCATCGTTTGACTAACTGGTCATTCCAGACAGAACAAAAAGGCATTGCTAGAGGAACATCCACCGATGGCACATATGTTTTTTGATAGGTAAAAAATCTGCAAGTGAGACCAATAATTACTCATTATAAACGAGATATATACAGTCATAACAACAAGCATCAACTTTGAAAAAGAAGTGAGAACTACGTAGGAAGAGCAAGCAACCGCATGTATACGTCATTGCCACTCACGGAATTTCTTGTTCGTGAAAATCGTGCGCATGCAAAAATAATGAACACCTTTTGGAATTCATTGCCGACTTCGAAGTCAATTAGACTTTCTTCCAACCAATTAAGCGAATATACCCGAGATGTTAATCCACGCCGCGCAACGGACAATACGCCAACATCGGTCCACTTAATGGATACCCAACATTCATGACATCATCTACTGTCACATCGAGAGTACGATCTCTCTCCAATTTTATACGATGATATGCCACTTCGTAGTTTGATATAAGATAATGGCATAACTCGTAGCAGATCTCTCGGCATGCAAGTTGTATGAGTCCACCAAACCCGAATCCCCTAATAGCTTCCAATTTATGCTCAAGCAATTGATGAATAATAGATAAAAATTTCTTCCTTGAACAACGAGATTTGGGGAGCTTCACCTAAAGTTACATACAAAACAAACGAAACTATGCACGTTAATAAGCAATCTTGTTAAATCAGTTAATAAAATCTCAAGTTACAAAGAATGATATGAGTTATATATCCTCATCACCTCATGCCTTGCTTGTGGAAGATATTGCCTTACGCTTCTTAAATTTGTCCATGCTTAATAAAACCTGATGATATATAAAATTGCATACACATTCATGATGAAACGAATATTAACATAGCGCACAGAAAAGAGAAACATAATTCCACATAATAATATTGCATTTTTTTACCAAAACTTGTAGAAAGCACGCCACATAGTTCATAATACATTAATTAACAAAAGAAAACACAAACCAAATGGAATGTGTATGACAGTTCACTAATATGAAAATCAACAATATTAATCATGCCAATGGATTTTTGCAAGTTTTTCTATTATGCCCAGCCATATTGCATCGTGAGTAATAAACAGTCCGCTTATCTTGAAATTGTGACTTAATGCGCTTTTTTCTTGGTCTTCCAGGGGGCCTTTTAACACAAGGTGGCTTTAAAGAGAAGAATACATTTCCTATGACATCACGAACAACACCATCGCCTCGACTTTGCATGTCACGTGTCTCTACTGAAGAAAGCTCAGTATAATTTGTTGTTTGCGGTTGGGGATTTGAGATTTCATCAACAAATCCACATTTTGCCCTATGGAGAGTAAAACTGCGGCATGCATGATCACATGGAATGCCTCGAGATTTACAACCACTTACATACATGATTACTCTAATGTCTACATTCAGCACTAAATCACTACAAATACAGCAGAAAAGTGCTCTGAATGGACTGATCGAGTAAACCTCCCTTTTGTAATATTAATTTTTACTTTCTTCAATTTTCGGCCTCAGAATATCTCCCCATGCATTTTATCTTATTTTATGTTGAAATCAAGTATTGTAATCTAACTTAGTCATATGCTTGATAATGAAGCTACAAATGGAGTGATGTTGTTCATTTCTTAACCAAGCATTGGAAAAAGACTTGGCAAGATTAGTAGTCATTTCGTCTCCATCTTTCAAAGAATTTCGATACGCCCAATGCCCAGTTCATTTTGCTCAATCCATGTAGCCAATGATCTGCTATACTCGCAGAATTCAACATGTGATAATTGTAATCGGCTCCACCCTTGCAGCAATTTTATCTAACCATTCAAGCATTTTCCTTCCCTTGTTCCTTTTGTGTTATGCTTATTAAAATAGCGCCAAAGTTCTCCTTTAAGTGACGATAATAATAAGCATGGTTCTCGCCCAAATATTTCGTAATAATTAGTTTAAAAAGACCTGATGTCATCTAATATAATGACAACCTCCTTCTCCCTAATAATTTTCTTTAAATTCAGAACCATGACCAACCATCATACCTTCCGAGCTCATAACTCCACACGCTAATGGAAACATGTTGTCATTGCATCATAAGATGTAGCAGAATAAGGCACCACCATAGGGCCCCACTCATGTGTGAGATGAGTCAATGGCAAATGATTAGTCGCACACCCCATCAAAACCTCGTGGCGACACATCATAAAGTAAACAGTTGTTCAAAATTACCATCACTCGAGACAACTCACTTCACTCCATCCCTCGATTACTCAACTATTCAGCCACATCCAAGGTAACAACTTAGTAATTTCGTTGACCATAGACTTTTTACCTTCTCTCTTGATTTGGCCACGCTTGACACAAGTCAACTTTATTCCATACCACAAAATCTTTACAAATTTGTCGTGGTTATACTCTGAGTAGATCGACAACTTCATCAATTGCCACACGCGCACGATTGATCTCACTCATTGGTTGAGAGGCCACTCAAGTCATTATCAACAATATGGCTTATGTCTACTTCAAATGTGTGCACTTGACAACATCCGATGCACCAACAACACGCATGTTATTTCCAAGACAGTTGGTCATCGTATAACGGTAATGTGCTTATAACTATTTCTTTTGTAGTAGTATCGAAATCTCCCTGATAAAGACATTAAGTACAAAGCATCTCGAAATGCAAAAACATTTGGAAACGTTTGTCCACTGCCCATAATTGCATTTTGAAATCTCCTAGTACTACGTTGAGGCACATCCGCTTCACCCTATTGTACAACCCATAAGACTACTGGTTGGGCCATTTCCAGAAATATCCATTGACAAGTGTAGATTTGGAGTCTCATTTCCATGAACGTGTTCATAATTAGAACCCACAATAGGTGTGGGGTAACTGTCAATAAGACATGGGAAACCTTTAGTTATTCTTGAATATATATTTTACAAATTAAATAGGCAGATTTAGTTTAGCTTAATATACCTCGAAGGTAGGTTTACACTATTTGCGTCCTCGGTATTCAACAACACATATACACGACAATAACTATCATTGAATCTAAACATCTTCATCAATTCTTCATCATCATTTAACAACACCATTAAAGATGGATCAAATTTACATCGCAGTTCTTAATTTCAATCGAATTTGGTTCAACCCTAACTTAAAGCAATTTCAAACTAATGAAATACCCGCGTATGAAATATCTACATCACAAATATTGTAATGACTTGTCCACCCTTATAATCAATTGACCCATTTGCATCCTTCACCATTTGCCCACCTTCTAAAGGCATAATGTAACATTTCCGTCTCTCCATCTTCTTCAAATTTATACTTCTTGTTTGAGACACATATACAATTTGAAGGAATATTAGTTACACAATTAAACATATGGGATATAAAAGTCCTTAATGCTAGATAACATTATATTAGATCATACACTCATTTTTTTTGCTAATTAACGTATCTAAATGACATGTTTAATATCATTATAAATGGGTAACTTAAGAAACATGTATGTAAGAATGACATAGAAATAATCAGATGGTCATGGGATGGGAGGGTGAATGTCTTTGCTTTATATGTTTCTACACATATAAATGCTCTTGGAGGAACAACAAAAGATAAAATTTCATCATATGCCTATGGGTTTTTGCTTTTTTTATCTCAAACCCAACTCTAATGAACTAGGTTTTTTAATCACAAATACATAAATCATCATTGAGTAAGAAAATATATATATATGCAGGTATATATATTATATATGCTATATATATACATATATATATATTATACAGTACACAACATAAGCAGTATCCATGGAGAAACATTTCAATGAAGAATGCCCAAGAATGTATAGAAAAGAAGCTTTGCAAATCAATCTAAATAGAGAAAAATTAGCAAAAATGACTCTAGTTAAAATGTTTATCCATCTCAAAATGGTTCACATCACTATGATATGACCTACGATAAGAAAATATAACATAAATTCTGGCTAATACCCTAATACAAATACAAATTACACAAGCATTACTACATTCATTATAAATAATTAAATGGGTGCATACTAACTCTTTGATTGAAATAATAAATGGTTTCAAAGACAATTTTTTTTTTTGGTCAAATGTACTGACACCTAATTACAATTCTTTGCAAATTTACTTTTATTTCTCAAATAAACTGTCTGAAACATACTTCTCCCTTAAAAATCTAAGGCCCGTTTGTATAAAAGAACTAATAGGAATGAATAAATGATGAATATAAACTTATAAATATTTATCTTTGTTTTAACTAAATGGTAAAAAAAAAAAAAAAAGAATGCACGAGATTTTCTATATTTAAATAATATATTAATTTTATTCAAATTAGTATAATCATCTTGAAAAACTATTTTACTTTTGTAGAGAAAAATATATTTAATATATATTTAAATAAACATATAATAATAAATAAATAAATTAGATGTATCCTTACAATAAACTAAAGATATACCTCATTGTGGGACAATGGCTAACAAGATCTCTGAGATTAACCTTGTAAATTTGCATGTTTCAAAATTTTAAAACTTAAAATCTCTCACATATCTTTTTTATTGTTAATATTAAATAAATAAATTAGATGTATCTCTTAAATAAACTAAAATATAATGGCTAACAAGATCTCTCGTTAGGATTAACTCTTGTCAATTTGTGAAGTGTGTCAAAATTTAAAATCCTAAAATCTCTCTACGCATTTTTATTGTTAATAAATAAATAAATATTAGATGTATCCTTAAATAAACTAAAGATATACCTCATTGTGGGCAATGACTAACAAGATCTCTTGTGAGATTGACCTTGTCAATTTGTGAGAAGTGTTTCAAAATTTTAAAATCCTAAAATCTCTTACATATATTTTTATTGTTACAGATTTTTTTCTTCAAATTCTCCTAATCTTTTGCTGTCATTTTTTGCACGTTATTGACTGAGAAAACGGTAACTGACTTTTCACAATTTTACATAAATGGAGAGATTGGGTCTGAGACGGGGAGCATAGAAAAAATTTTCTCAGGAAAACGAGGATTTTCTACTTGGAATTAGATGAATAGAAAATCAATCTAATCTTCTCTTCTAGAATTAAACAACACAGTTAAAGTTTCTGGTGAAAATCCCATTTTTCGAGATAATCAAATATAAAAAATCGTATAATCATAGAAACACTAGATTAAATCAGAAATACATTACAAAACAAACACCGTAATAAAAGTAGGGTTACTACCTTATGATAAGAACATTAGCTGCATTCAGGAGGAGACTAGATCCGGAACTCGACTGCACTCCTTCGCATATGATGAAGACATCGACGAGACAAATGGATCATGCGTCACAAAGATAGTCGATTCGGATGAATAGCAGTCAGAGATCGGATCGTAGCAGATGAGAAGTAGGGTTAGGGCTTTTCTTCCTTGGCTATCGCAGAGAGGAAACAAGAGTTAGGCTTGAAATGTTTTTTCCTTTTCATCCAAGAAGAAAGTTAACAAATGGTACACCATAATAAATGAGGTTAATAGTTGGATTGTTTAGAGGGGTAGTTTTGGTATTATTTGATAAAATTTTCCTTTGGTTCCTCAAAGACAGTTATTTTTTGGTCAAATGTACTGACTGACCCAATTACAACTCTTTGTACCTACTTCCCATTTATTTTCAAATAAATCGCTTGAAACATACTTCTCCCTTCAAATAATGCCACTTATGTCCCTTTCTTGATTCGACACTTATACTATTCCTACAGCCCATTTCCATCATCATCTCTCTACTCATCCAACATGTGTCACATGAGTAATAAAGGTAGTGACTTTTGTCACATCAAGATAAATGTTTACGGCACCTATGTCGTGTTTTTAAAACGTAAAATTCGAATCGACTCGTGACCGACGAAATTCGATATGGTAGCTAGATTTCACGAGACGATTCCAATGGTGAAGTCTGTTTTGTTATCCGAGATCTAGAAAAATTTTGGATTTTTACCGAAATGACCGTTTTGCCCTTTTTCCGAAAATTGGAATTTTCTCGGGTCTTACATTAGAAATTATTATAAAGACTGAATGTACAAAATTCTCCAACTAGTCACTTTTGAGCTCTTTTCTCTTCTTACTTCAACTACCAAGAGTCATAACTTGATCATTTGAAGTCCAAATGGAGTGAATAAGGTATCTTTGAAAAGCTTGAGAAGTCTTCTATCCATCCATTTAAATGTTGTATCCATTTGAGATCATCTTGCAGCTGAAAACACAACCATAGTAGCGCTGCAAGCATGTAGTTTTCGATTGGGCTTTATCTCTTTGTTTTTGTCTATATCAACTCATGGTCGACCTATTCACAAATTGAACATTTAGAGCATTAGATCACTTATTTATATGATACAAAACTACTAAAATATATAAACATAGGGACAAATGAGTATGAAGTATACTCATCACACCCCCAAACTTAAAATCTTTTTTTCATTCCCAACCAAAGGAAACACAAAACACAAAACAAAACACTAAGATAGATATGAGGATGGTACGGTGCTAGTACAAGTTAAGAGAAAGCTGGAAATGTTCAAGAAAAACATGTTAGCAAAATGGGATTCCAAAACATATCATCTCTAAAGACGGTGCATTCCAACGTATACCATCAAGGCAAAGTTTTGCCTCCAAGCCCAATAGATCTTTTCCAAAGGGACTCTTCGGGGCAATAATGCTTTTAGTCTCACTTATTTGTTTTTTTTGTTTTTTTTTTTCTTTATTTTTCTCTGTTTGCTTTTTTTTTTTCTTTTTCTTTTTTTTTTTCTTTTCTTTGTTTTTCTTTTTCTTTCTTTTCAATAGCATACCTGCAATCCTCTTTATCGAAAGTGTCCCCACCACTTTAGAAGTTAAGGTCCCTCAAGGTAAGTTCAATTTTAGAAAAGAGGTTGGAGCCAAAGTGTATAAATGAGACCTAGTGTGTATGCGTAGGAGTTTCATTAAGAAGTGATTTGCAGTCAGCCATTGATCTGCCTAAGCTAAGTCTCCCACAAACTAAAAGATACACCTGTCCTAAATCAAACAAATGCAAAGGTATCCCAAATTTGAAAACAATTTAAGCACAAAACCAAAGCATTCTCAAAAACATTAGTAAGCACCAACCTAACTCATGTGAGACACAAAACAAACAAAATAAATAAACAAAAAACTCATGCAAACGACAACCAAACAACTAAAAAGAAATAACTAAAACAGGTAAGGAGATACAAAAGCTGGATTTTTGAAAAAAAAAATTGAATTCATAAACTTGAATTAAACATTGTCTTCAATGTGAAACAAAAACAAGAATGGATAATGAGTACTCCCCTGAGGTTGATCAAGTCTCCGGAAGTTGCTCCAATGAATATGATTTGCTTTGGCGCAAAGGTGTTAAGAGAGATTTAGACTTTAGTTCCAAATGAGAGGAGGTTTGAAAATAGGAAGCATATATGGAATGAATGGAGGGAGGATGTTGAAACTGATTTCCTTGTTCAATTTTGTCTTGAAACCCAAGATACTATAAACTTCCATCTTTCAAGATTCTCCACCTCCATAGCCAACTTTTAACTCCAAAACCCTGAAAGAACAATTTGGTGTTAAGCCAAGATCAAGCAAGAAACATTTATTCAAACAAACTAAAAAGTAACTAAAAAAAAAAAAAGAGAAAAGGAAAATTTTGAACTGGCGTTCCTAAGAACTACATCTACTTTTCGAGTCCAGCTAGACTCTACCAACTACGAATATATTGGTGTATCTTGCCTCTATCCTTCTCTAAGAGGCGATAATTGTGCTCAATTAGCAACTTGAGCACATATTTTTCCAAGATCATTATTTTTTCATTTTTTTTATTTTTTATTTTTGTTCACAATGGTGGCTTCCATTTCCTTAAACAACTTAATAGTGCACTCCTCTGTCTTAGGAATAGGGATCGGCTTCTCATTTTTCAACTCTTCATGTTTTTTCAACTTTCATGACTTCCATGGAGCCAATTCCAGAAGAATTTTTACAATTTTATCATTTATCTTTTCATGTGATTTTAGAAAAGTTGGCTCATCTTCCTTCACAACTATGGTTTCCAAAATTTTTTCATCATTCTCCACTATTTGAAACTCCTCAAGTTCTTCATTACCTCTTGAAGTGATTTCTTCGTTGTAGCTCCAGTTTTCTTCTCTTGTATTCACCCCAAGAGTAGATGGAAAATTCTCATATTGTCCTTCAAAGTACATTGTAGTCATATTATCTTGTTCTTTCATATACTTTGCCACTAGTTCTTCTATACTCATACTCTCCTCTTCTTTAGGTTGTTTTTTTTTAAATGTAAGTTGAGTACAAGAAGTGGCCATTGGAGCCATCTCTTCTTTCAAGCTCTTGAATGGCATAGGCTGTGAATTTGAATATTAGCCTATTAATCTGTTGAATCTGAACTTGAGATGTTTCACATTCACATGAACTCTTTCCAATTCACCACATGCTTCTAACTTTGTCATTCTCTCATGTGGAGGTTGACTTATCTCATTTGATCAAGAAACCTAGGCTACACAACTTGAGAGTTAGCTCCATTTCCAGCCATGATCTTGAAAATTCATAGCTGTTCCGCTTAGACCCATTCGGTTCTTTAATTCATCCATGTTTCTTCTGGAAGCTTGACTGGCTGACTTCAGGGAGATTAAAGAGTGGTATAACTTGCATTCCATGAGGTGTTTGAGTGTACTCCATCCAATTTTGATTGCTCAAGAGAGGCACTTTACATTACATGCAATCCATTGATGCATGTTTGCACACTGCTCCTCACTCAGCCGTCACTCTTTATGCCCATCGCCAATCGTCGCATTCTAGTTGTTGCCTGCGAGACAATGCATTTGTCAACCCTGGAGATCAGATCCATTATATCTTCAATGATGAAAATTTTTGCAAAGAAAACAAAAGTATCAAAACTCAAACCACAATAAATACACATTATTAAAAAAAATGCAGTTACTAAAGAAGCACTTTTTATTAATATTAGCATAAAACACCGATTTTCCCCGGAAACGGCGCCAATAGCTCAAAAGTGTGATGTGTAAATTGTATAAACTAGGTAAATCACCTATGTGCGTAAGTGGCCAAATGTCAGATTGGCATATGACACCTAAGCACGGATACATCGATCCACGGGAGAAGTGTACGAATTTGAATCTGTCTTAATGATATTATCCTGACTTTTAGACTTTAATAATTTCAATTAATGGTAGAACTAACACTCAAATCTAAATAATCAAATTACTTATAAGCAGGGTTTTGCCTCCCTACATTTTATGGATTTACCTAGAGGAATTATTCATTCGCTTATAAACGAAATTCACCAATTGTGGTGATCGTGCCTACAAGATATCCTCTCTCGAGGTATATCCGCCTATCTCCCCAATAGGGTTAGGCGAATCTCTACCCCGACCCTAGACTTCGAAACGATTAAAATGCTCAAACCCTAATCACCAGCACTGAACCGAGATGACCTCTGTCAATCAATTAAGGTCATTGATATCGCATCCCTGGGAGTCCTTATCACCCGGGATCTCGATATCTTTGCAAGATCACACATGTTAATATACATTACCATGAAAATAGTCCACAGTATTACATAGAGCAAGTCGATATAATTCATTAATAAAATTTGAACAAATAGAATTAAACCCTAATCCATGAACCAGCAGGTTCAAAACAAACTTTCTAGAAATAAATCTAGGAACATAATGAAAGTTATTACAAACATTGTCTATAAACTCATTGATAGTTAGAAGAGAAATATGGAAGACACGAGTTTTCACGACTTCTCGCTGCCTCGCTTCATGTTCCGCTCCTCGTCTGTATGTCGCTCGATACCTCAAAAATTAGATCTCCCGTGCTTTTTATAATTCCAATGAAGGATTGCGGAAATGTCACGTCGCAACGTCGTGACATTGGAACATTGCGACGTTGGAACATTGTGACATTGGAACATCGTGACATTGGAACATTGCGACGTTGTAACGTCGCACGCTGAGTCGCTTTCTTGGCTTGATTTGTCAAGCAAACGCGCACGCGTAACGCCGCGGACGTTAGAACACGTGACGTTGGCACGTTGCGACGTTTGGCAATAATGCACAAAAGACCCAAAAATCAGATATAGGGCAATAATGCACTTATTAATATATGAAATAGAACTAAAACGGCGAAAGATGCAGATGATAAGTGTTTTCAGACACCTATCAAGAGTTCAAATTCGGAGCAGCAAAAATGTATGAGATGTTACAAGCGATCAACCAAGCATTGTGGCCAGGGTATGAGAAGCACTCATAGTTATCTGTAGTAGCTCGATTGTTGAATATTAAGTCAGAATATCATTTATTAGAGAGATGTTATGATTCCTTATTGGAATTTATGAAAGAGGTAATCGCCGTAGAAACACATCACAGAGGAATTTTACAATAATAAGAAGATGGTTGAAGGATTAGTCTTCCTGGAGAAAATTGATTGCAGAGCGTGGTGCACAGGATATATTAGGGTGTAGATAGTGTTTCTGAGGTGTTGTGCCATGGGGCATCATGGTACAAAAGTAGGGAGAAGGAGTCAACAAACATGTGGGTGATGTCTCCATATAAGAGGATGTATTACTTTCCTCTCATTCCTAGGCATGGTGAGGATTGTATGTTTCTAAAATGATGGCGCTGGCATGATGATCATGACAAGGAAGACGGTGTTATTCATCATCCATCTGACTCTAAGGCTTGGTTTCATTTTGACCAGATGCATCCTTCATTTTCCGCGGAGTGTAGAAATGTCAGATTGGGATTATGCACAGATGGAATTCAACCGTTTGGTCAATCGGGTAAGCGATAATTGTGTTGGCCAATCATTGTAACACCATATAATTTTCCATTGGGGATGTGTATGAAAGAGCCTCATATGTTCTCGTCAAGAATTATACTAAAGCAAACAACCTGCTTACAAGATAGGATGTGTTCCTTCAGCCATTGATAGTTGAATTGAAACACTTATGGTAGGTGGGTGTTGAAACATATGATGTGTCTCAAAAACAGAATTTTCAAATGAGAGCATCTTGCTGTGGAATTTACCAGTGATTTTTCTAAGATACTCAATGTTGTCTAGATGGAGCACAGCTGGCAAATTAGCTTGTTCGCATTATATGAAGTACTTAGATGCATTTTCACTCCCAAATGGTCGTAAGACATCATGGTTCGATAATCATCGAAAATTTCTGCCTCACAATCACCCCTTCAGACGAAACAAGAACGGCTTTTATTAAAAGGCAATTTGTCCTAGCCACGCCACTGTCCGGGGAATGTAAATTTTAGAGTTATATCAAGATGTTGGGGACTTAGAAAGGTAACTGAAGCCACGCGGTGATATCAATAAACATTTGTAAAAATAGTGGTTGTGGTTGGAGAAAACGTAGTACATTTTGGGATTTTCCTTACTGGAGTGCCAATTTGATTCGTCATAATCTCGATGTCATTCACATAGAGAAAAATGTGTTTGAGAATGTGTTCAATATTGTCATGAACATTTAGGATAAAATGCATAAAGATCAAAGCTAGGGAGGATTTGGCGATGTTTTGTCGACGAAAAGAGTTAGAGAAGAATGCTAATGGTAAATATCCAAAGGCAAACTACACTTTGGATAAGAATGGCAAGCAAGTTGTTTGTGAATGGGTGAAAAACCTCAAATTTCCTGATGGTTATGTGTCAAATATGGGACGATGTGTGGACTTAAAGAAGTACAAACTTTTTGGAATGAAAAGTCATGACTTTCACATCTTTATGCAGAGGTTAATCCCAATAGCATTTCACAATTTGATGCCAACGAATGTTCTCGGGGAACCACCGACCGAGCCGAGTTTATTCTAAAGACTCGACCGCATCAACCCAGGTGGAAGATATGAGGAGATTACGCAAATTCCAAGAATTTGGCAAATTAGAGCCGATATTTCCTCCTACTTTCTGAATCAATGGAACATTTGCCTATCCACTTTCCATATGAAGTAAGGATAGCAAGCCCAAGATAGCCATTGATGTACTAATTTGAGAGGTGCCTTAATCTCATATTAAATTTTCAATTTCCTTGATATGATGTTAATAACATATGAAAAACAATTAATTTTGTCATATATATGTGATATAGGTTCCTTGTCATTTTGAAAAATGTCGGTAATAAGGCTCGAAATGAGGGTTCAATATGTAATGTGTATTTAGTTAAAGAAATGATCTAACTTTGTTCGCATTACTTTGAATCGCAGCATGTTCACATACAAGACACGGATGTGCCTCGTAATGATGATGGCGAGGTTACGGTTCCAATAGAAGGTAATATGTCAATATTCACATATCCTGGACGATCTTATGGAACTACAAAGCCTAGGCCAATTGAAGGCGGAGAACTTCGGGCCTCTCAAACCTAAATTCTTTTGAATTGTGATGAGGTTACACCTTATATCGAGTAAGTATTTTGAAATACTAGTAAAATTATTGACTTTTGTATTTTTAATGGTTTCAAAAGTATTTTTATTTATAGTTAATAGGTCTTGCCAAAGGGTAATAAGATTCAAGAATTAGCGATACCGAGACAGTCAAATGCTCAATTATACTTTGTTAATGTCTGAGTGTTTATGTAAGGTAAGAGTATTTCTTTCCTACTATAGTTCTTTTTCATAATCAAATATTTGAAATCAAATACATATCGACATTTAATATTTATAAACAGGCAATTTAATCCTAGTAACAATGTGACAAACATCTTTGTAAAGGCTCTTGCTGAAGGGCCAAATAGAACCACACAATCATATCCAATGTACTTTGTCAATGGGTACAAATTTCATACTATAGGCCACGGGACTAGTCGAGCTACCATGAACAGTGGTGTTTGCATTAAGGGTACAAACTAGTGAGAATGCGCGTGATTATTATGGTCAATTGATAGAGATATCGGAGTTAGAGTATCCCCGGTTATCCATTCAAAAGAACGGTTCTATTTAATGTGGATTGGTTCGAATTCTTCAAGGCATGGTACTAGGAGGCACCCAAATTACAACCTCATAGAAGTCAACCAAAGTAGAAGGTTTAATAGATATGAACCATTCATACTCGCAATGCAAACGTGCTAGGTATATTATGTACCATATCCTTCATTGAGGAGTGCCCAAACGGATTGGAAAGCTGTGTGCAAGATTAAGGCGAGGGTGGTTGTAGAGATGCTTGAATTGTCAAAGAAAACTCTTCATTCAGACTAAGCCTTCAGACAATGAAATTAATTTACATCGGATTGAGGTGGTAGAGGACAATGATCTCGGGTCTTCTAATGATACAAATGGTGAGAAATAGGTTTTGATGTAGAGATGATGAAATCAAACTAAGATGAGCTTGAACTTATTTTGGAATCAACCCAAAAGATGAAGATGATGATGAAGACTTTGTTGATTGTGTATTTGCAATCTTGTTTTGAAACTCCCTAGTAAACGTATTCCAAGATATATAATCATTAGTTATCCATTTTCCGACTCCTTAACCCGTTTCATGTAATGGGAAGGGACGAGTTTAAATTTTTTGCCGGTTTCAACAATAACAAATCTTTCAAATTATATTGTGTGGTTAGTTCATTTATGCAACATATTTTATGTTATTAAATTAAAATTTTAGATCAGCTGATACATTTGTCACCATCATCCATAGTAAGTATAACTTTCTGCTTATTTTTGTGAAAGTCAGTAAACAAATCCTTTAGCTTTACAGTAATTTGAAATGTTTTAATGATTAACTCCGTTTGAATTTTATGTTAGATGTTAATAATTTTATATGGGTGGTTGATATTAGTATCTCGTAATTCCCGTAAGTAGAAAGTTATATTATCGACTGATTATACCAAAAGGGCTTATTTTCAATCCTATTTAAGATAGGTTTTAGTGCTACACTTAATCATAAGTGAATTGAGCCAATTGACATGTGCTGTGTCCATTTAGTACTACCGATTCTGCTTCAAGGTTGTTTTGATAGTTTTATGTGTTTATGTAGCCTGCCTATACTCAAGTTTGTGTCGTATTTGGTGCTGAATGTCGAGGATTCTCTCGTACATCACTGTCGAAATGAAGAAAATGTCAAGTGGAATCTGATAGAATGAGGTCGAAATGGATGTAGGAGGTAATGTGCATAAGGCAAGGCGTAGCTGTGATTTTCGTTTATGCATTGCGGTACCCCGCAGGATTGCGGGTAATTTCGCAACCATAGCGAAATTCCTGCAATCCCCTCGCAAAATTCTCGCTATGCACGCCGCTAGTTAGTTAAAATTTCGCTTATCAGGCGAAAATTCGCTATTTGATAGCGAAAGTTCGTTATCATACAAACGCCATCAAGAGCTGAAAGATCATATGTAGCTTAAATTTGAATTTTCGCTTATGCCTTGTATTTTCTCTATGATAGCTTGGGCCCTCGCTTATCATAGCGAAATTTTCGCCATGATAGCGAAATTCACCATGATAGCTAAAATCCTCCCATGTGTTTTGGTTCCAAATCAACTGCTTGTATAATTCCCATTTGTCTTATTGTAATTCATGTATTTTAGGTATTTTGGTATTTGTTTTGGTTGGAATAATTTTATAGTTTTTGTAACTCCAACCCTGAATTCACATCTATTCACGCAGCCTTTTGTTTTGGGGTTGCGCTTTTCTCTTCTCTCATTTTTTCAGCCAAACACCACCTTGAGGATGACAACTCATGGGATGCTGCTGCCTCCCAAAGCCTGAAGATATGCTGCTTTGGCTTGGCTGGTGGTTTGACAAAGGTCCTCATGTTTTCAATGCAAACAGACGCATTTATGGTTCCAAACTTTCCAAACTAGGTTTAATGCTATTTAATGTCTTCCTTTGGTCAATACTTGTCATGTTTAGGGTTCACGCATTCTTAATGGTAGATGAATCGACATTCTTTAGATGTCATTTTACGACATTGAAATGAGGTTAAATGCTATGTTTTAAAAACCGCTGAGCATTAAATGCTCAGTATTTATTTTACCCAAATAGGAGTGTTTTAAGGGTTAGTTTTAAAGCAAACAAAAGATCCGGTTTTTAGCTATGATTTATATGTCTCTTTAACAATGCGAGGAAATACCCAGGGACACCTTACAACCCCATTTACTGCTTAGTGACCCAAGCCTTCAAGGTCTCCTTTTCACACTTCATTTTAAGCTATTTCAGTTAGCCTGGTGACACTGAACCAACACTTTGATGCAAATCCAAAACCAAAAAGTCTCACCATTTTGAATCATACATTTAACTACATTGTGGGATGAAAACCCATCCCCGTGTTCGACCTAGACCGCTTATACTGTAGTGGTTTTTTGACTACGACAAAGAGGGAGGAACTTTAGAAAACAAATTTTGTTGATTCCGAATCAATTCTACGTGGCACGAATCAACGGACTCTTTTCGATCTAACCCATATGTTGACTCCTTACATTTTTTGCTTTGCTTTCTTCTTTCATGTTTTCAATGACCTTGTGTAGTCAGTCAGGGCTCCTTTGTCAGATGATAAACTTCTGCCAAGTAAAAAGAAATACTGTTCGCCCCAAAATAGTTTGAAGTTTTATTTTGGTTTCTTTTTTAGTTGATTATTCCTCCCTAAAATTATAAGTTCTTAGTTTAATGATTAATACTCTTTAAACTAAACAGACAGAAGTTGATTCTCAATTTCACATAAAGTAATAATTCAATACTGTAGATGATATATGGATCATATTCTTTTAATAATGTAATTACTGTAAGGTACATATTTAAACACTCATCACCCTGTAATTTGTATAGATGGAAGATAAAAAATCATTTTATATGCATGGTTTAAGTAGAATGATTTTTTTATTTTTTTTATATGCAGAATTCCAACTCCAAGCCACTTATCAGCTGAGTAATTGCTATTTTATAGATGTGACTTATTTTTTTGGTGATTGATCTAAAATACTTTTCTAATGGTCTAGGACAATCTGTATTTCTCTTAAAATATATTTGTATAAGTTATTCGATGGACTGGTTTTTAGTTAATACTGGATTTTGATTTAGTTTGAGAAATATCGTTTTTATTTTGGGTGATTTGATCAAAGTACTCTTTCTAAAACTTGATTTCACAAACTTAAGGCCTGATTGATTATAAAGAGAATTGCCACTTTCAATATAAGATACAAATAAAGGACTTTATGCTTGTAGATGAACACTTTATGTTTGTTGGATGAACCTCGAGTGGTCAGGTTCATCATATGCAAACGGCAGAGGTAAAGGAAGAGGAGACACCATGGAGTGCAGAGAACATCAAACATGAGGTTTTGAGAGAGTCTACAGATTTAGATAATCATGTAACACAGACCAAGACAGGCTCCTACAGATACAAACACAAATTCTTCACATTAAACCACCTCCTTTGTCAACATAGGCACCACAATTTGAAATTGGCCTCGCATCAATAATACGTTGAATCTATAAATGTTGAGGCCAACACTGATGGTGCTTCTAGAATTGACCCTAGAGATGTGATCACTATTGAGAAAAGAGAGTAAGCTTTCATCAACTTAATTTTCTTGAAGCAGGAATTGTATTAACATGCCATAAACATTACTATCCATCAATATAGGAAATTTAGTTACCGCTCAAGTGCTTTAATGAAAAATAGTCATAATTGATCACATTTAATTGATTGACATAACAATACACTAGAATACCATGTTTTTAAGTAACAATGTAAGTGTATCTAGCGTAAAAGTCTACTTGTTTTTTCTTTGCTTGCTTTAGATCAACTAGTCAAGCGCCATCATCCTCATCATTTTTCTTAGACTCGTAGAGCCAAGCTATCCTGCATTAATTACCGAATTTTTAACTAGCATAAGAAGGTTCAAACACAAACACTTATCTATTGACTGTATAGGTCTGGATAAAAAATATATGTTCAAGTCATTTTCAATAGAATTTAAGTCAGCTTGCATTTAATATCCAATCTTAATCATTATTAATACTTATTGCCAAGAAAATGATTTCTTTATTTGTTTAGTATTATTAACTTTTTTTTGGGTGATCAAACTGTTAACAAGAAAGTAATTTTCTATAATAGGTTGTTGCCTCACAAAATGCTCAGATGATCACTTAAGACTCGAGCAGCAACTTCCACAAGGATCTAGTATATACTTGGAAGAACATTCCTGAACACTACATTGCATGAGGATTTTACAAGTAATATTTCTTTCAAATATATTGTAATTTTTAAAATATAAAATTAGTTTGTACTAACTATTTGTTTTTTTTTCAAATTTATGTTATTTTCGTGGGATCAAAAATAAGTATAGGTCGTGATCTTTGGAGAAACATAGCTATTAGGTAAAGGAGTTTCCATTCGACCATTAATAGAACACTAAATGTGTTGACCTATGTTATGATGATATTTAAATAAGGAATGATGGATTCAATAAGCTTGAGTATATATCAAGAGGCAACAAAACAAGCTTAATCATGTTGGTGAACCTACCACTATACCTAGGATCTACCACATACATTCTTCGTGATGCCAAACACATGGTTAGGTTTTTACAATAAAAAAATTTGTTACAATAATATTTTAATTTGTGACTCACATTATATACATTTTTGTTTTGAACTCACAAGTAAAACTCGGCAAATTCCATTTACTTAATGTAAAATTCAGAATTTTTGCTTCACGCTGAAAATCCATAATTTCATAAATCTCGATGACGAAACGGTTCATCATTGGAATCGCCTCACGAAACCGAAGCGCCCCGCTTTAATTTCGTCGACCCGAAAGATGGCTGGAATTTCATGTTTTTCGAGGTAACTAGAGTAAATGAGTCACAATTTGCACATGTCGATGGCCCATATGGAGCCAAGGTCAAATGGAGAGCAAGTAAAAGTCCAGCTGGTCCATGTGGATTTGTAGTCATAACTCAGAGGATGGAAACTCACACGATAGCGCGAGACTAGATCGACTTTTTTCCTACTTTATCAAACATCAGCGTACCAGTCTTATAATCAGATCAACATATCAGATACAAAAATACAAAATGTTCACCACCGTAGTGGTGTTTACAGTGTCACATACATATAGTCCTAAGTCCCATTTACATATACAAAAACTATACATTTACATTTACAAATCATAGCGTTGTGAATCTATAAGGATGGAACCCTACTGCAGCCGCTCCGCCAGAGCAGCGGAAGATCACTACCTCTTCTTCAGACCTACACCTGGGATTAAAACCCGTGTTGCTCTTTACGTTTAGTGGGAAACATAGGTGTATTATGCATATACATAGTTATAGTAAGCGATAACACAACAATTTATCATATGTCGTGATGCATTCATATAAGGAACTTATATAATTACTTACGCTTCTAATGTGAATTTATGCTTATTCTGGATTCCCGATATGACTCATACTTGTACTTATAGCAACTTTATGCTCATTCAGATCTCCCGAAGGAGTTACAGAACTTATTCTTATTCATAAATACCCGTAGGTATTATAGATCAAAACAATATACCTTTGTTTATTCTTGTTCATCATTCAGGTGATGATCATATAACTATGGGAATACCTAGACTAGTACTAATAAATGAGTAAGACATAAAGACAATGGTATCCGAAGATACTATAGCAAGATCAAAATCAAAATGCGCGTAAGAGTGTCAAGTGACCGTAATTAAATCGAAAATTCATACTCAATCGAGAGTACCTAAGTACTAATCGAGGAGTACCGGCACTAATGTCAAGACGGGTCGAGTGCCGTCAAGATTCAATCAGAGAGGCACCGGAGAATAAATGTAGAGTAATCGGGCACTATACGTGCCTCGCCCACGTAATGTATGTCAGGTCATTTAATACATGGTCTTTGGCATTCCTACAAGTATATGTATTCAGAAACTTCCTATCTTATTATTGGGGCATGAACTTTGCCCCCATCGAACTCGCCGAGGTGGCGAGTTACGATACATTTTTCACTTAATTTCTTCCTTATCTATACTCCCGGTATGCGAATTATAGCTTAACTATGCAAAAATACCACAGAACTGGTGCAGACGGCATTCATTTCTGCACTCCGCATTCTCAAACCTGTTTCCAGAGCGGTACCTAAGATCACTTTTGGATGGTACCGGTTTTAATTAGCCAAAGAATCCAAGGATTCATACCAAAGTTCACCAAACTTTACAAAACCATACACTTATGAAGGATTCCATATCTAATTGATATCAACTAGGGATTTTCAACCTAACTTCCCTTAAATCTAGAGTTAGGATGTATTCCTAACAAAACCCTAGAAAAGGGAACCAAACTAATGTCCAAAGAAAACCTTAGCAATCCATACCCAAGTAGTTTTTGTACAAAATCATACTAGAATCCATACAAAACTTTAGAATTTCCATACTAATGATTCCATACTATTCCATACCTTTTCTTGGCTCCTCCTTCTTCCTCTTCTTCTTCTTCTTCCTCCTCTTTCCGTATGCTCTCTTGTTTGGAGACCAAAAATGGGTTATTTTTGTCTCCCTCCCCTTTTTATAGTTAAACTTTATGTTATTTACCTTTTAGTCCTCCCTCATTCTATTATTTGCATTCATATTCATGTTATTTCCACTTTGGCCTCTAGTCTTATCAACTTATGACTTTTATGCCCCTTTTGACAAATTACAATTTTGTCCTTAAATCTTGTACACTCTGTGTTTCAATTTCCATTTTTCAATTTCACTACTTAAAAATCTAATTTATGCCTACAAAATACCCTAAGCACGTTGAAAATGACTAGGATATATTTCGGGGTGTTACAAATCCAAAGTTATGGATAAGAGGATAAGAGGAATCCAAGAGAGCCAATGATAGGGTGACACATGGCAAGAGAGGACATCCCACTTGACTTGTTTGACCAAACAATTCCGTGGGGGAAAGGAAAAATAAAAGAAAAGAAAAGAGAGAAAAGAGAGAGAATAAGAAGGAGAAGAAAGAAGTTCCACCTTATGTCTAGAATTTTGGCATGACGGATCACAATTTTCGTCTATAAGAGGCGAAGTTCCCACGACGAGTTTCATAGAGACAAGAACTGGATTTTTCGACAAACTCCATGAGGTAGTTTTTCTCCTATTTGGCTTTGACCTGTCAAGAGCCATTTAAATGGTTTAGGTGTTTGGGGCCATAATGGTCGTGCATTTCGGTCCCAAAGAAAAAGGGACTGATTGATGGATGTTTGGGACTTATTTCGGATACCCAGATGAAATTATGAGACTGCTTTTCTGGACAAATGTGATTCAAATTTAGGACTCAAGTTTCGAAACAAATCCGAACTTAAATTTTAGGAAGTCTCAGAACTTATTTTCGGATGAACATGTTATTGTTAAAATGAATAACATATTGGTGGTCTGAAAATCATGTTGTTACATGCTCAATTGATGTATTAACATGGATTGTTTGAAGATGTGAATTATATTGTAGAAAAATATAATTGTCTATGAATCATAAATGTTGTATACATGAAATGGCATGATTGCATTCATATGCATGGTCACATCGTGTGGTCGAAGTTTAGGGTGTGTGGGTGCATTGTAATGGTTAATTCACCATTCTCGTGAATGCAGTGAGCTCAAAACGAATACAACATCCAAATTGAGACTCACAAAGGGTATAAAACCTAAAACTTAAAAAAAAATATATATATATATATATATATATATATATATATATATATATATATATATATATATATATATATATATATATATATATATATATATTATACACGTGTGTTTGGGCGAGCAAGTCAGTGTATCCCCCCTGTGTGGTGGAAAGACCTAAATCTATATGTTGTTAGACATGATCACCAACGGTGAAAGCCCGAAAAAATGTTGGAAAGCGTACGACGATCCTGCGATGTGACCCCAAAAAATGACGTGGCCCATAAATAAACACACGGGATTTGATGAAATTCAAATGCTTATTGGAGGTTCGTCCAATGAGTCAAGTCATTAGGTGAAGCACCAATGACTAGTTTTCACACTTGGCGTTGCATGTGTGAGGGAGTCGGTTGGGACTCGAGTGGTTGGCATGAGGAGTCACATCTCATGCATATCATGAATATTCCATATAGGATTGCATCATTCATATGGAATGTGATTGGATGTTTTCATGGTTGCCATTGCATTTCCATTTGAGGTAGGGAGTAACCCTTGTAGGGAAATTCATCTAGTAGGCATTTCTCACCCTGTCGTGGGAAAACAATTTCAAGTACTAGAGGTACGCCGGGGGATGAAGCTCACCCAAGACCTCAGTTATGAAGAAAAGGCCATACTGGCTTTGTTTTGTGTTTTGTAAAGTTTGGGTAGAAAACTCAGTTTTTGTTTGTGTAAGGAGCAAAGAGTTGTAATTAAACTCGCTTTGTATGATTAATACATCTCGGCAAGTTTTCCAAGTTTCCTGTTGTCTCTGTAATAAAAAGGCTAATTTAAATCAAATTTATGGTGTTTTGGAAAGGAAAGAAAAAGGGAAAACTGAGGTGCAGGAGGACTAGAAAGGGCTACTGCCCATTTTGGGTCCTCTGTCGTGATAGGAAAATTCTATCACGACAGTATTTCAAACTCGGGTCGCGACAGGTTCTCATGTCAGCGTATGATTCGGGCTCATGCCGTGATACAACGTGCTAAAGGCGCAATGTAGCTGGGCTCTATGTCGCGACATGGTTCCCAAGCCTGCCTCTGTCACGACAAAGGCTTTCTTTTTTGTGACAGAGGCTTTCTCTATCTCGACAAAGGCTTCGTCTCCGACAGAGTTTCTTAAAGCCTAGTGTCATGAACTGGCCTTACCGCGATAGGTGGTCAAGGCCGGAGGCCTCAGGTCGTGACACAAAACTCAGGTGGCGCATTGTGGTGGCGAAAACGGGATGAGCACCAGCATGCGCAGAACAACGCTTACTCATAGGCTGTAGTGAAGCACAACAGCACATACGACAAAGGCACTGGCAAGGAGATATGCCTATCGCGACAGAGATTGTTCACCATTGTGTTGCCACAAAAATTCTATGTCGCGACAAGGCTTGGGGCTGGGCTAGGCTTAGTTCGCGACAAGGGTCTCCTTGTGTCGCAACAGGCGTGCGCACCAGAGGTGGCTCTGCACATGCAATCGAGCCGACCACGCACATAGTGTGCATGCGATCGAGCACACCATGCGCACGATAGTGCTCACACCGTGCACAACTGGCATGACGGGGGACGGTCGGGCAGCTAATAATGCAATCGTTGCCAGGCACCGCTTCGAGCTACAATTCATGGACACTATTCATGGACACTGTTCATAGACAAAATAAAATAAAATTGACCCTCGGGAATTAGGACATCACAGCTTGGTATCAGAGCTTAGGTACACGAATACCTATGACTCGATGGGGCACGGGTTTAGATCATGCATTCATTATACATTTTGATGAATTCATGTGTGTGATATGTGCATGATTTGTGTGAACATCTTATATGATAAATTGTATATGGAACACTAGGGTTAGAAAACATAACCTTAGGGGTTTGGAAAACAAAATGAGCATGAAAAATTTGGAAATTGAAATGAATCAGATAGTGGTCGCGCTAGCACCACTAAGGAAAAATGATGAACGAGTTAGTTCTATGATGATTAAGTCTATTAGTGGTTTCCATGCAATTACTAGTTAGGACTGAGATAGAAACTTATTAACTTTGCTGCTAATTTGACATGTGTGGTATAAGTGCCGAGGATAAGACGAGAGAGTCACCCACCCAGGGTGATAGTCGACCATCGCCCATTTTATCAAGAGGCCTTTACGAGGCCACAGCGCTGTATTTACCGGGGCTTTGCATAGACTAGTGCAGTAGGGGTCAGGGAGGTCCGAATAACCTCCAGAGGTTTAAGACGCATCATCCTCCAACATTCACAGGGGGAAGGGATCCGATGGTAAGTGCACTACTGGTTCCCATAGATTGAGAAGATATTAGGAGGCTGCGGTATTCACCTCCTACGTGATCAAGATTGGGACTAGCCGCATTCCGCCTGGGAGGGTGAGTCCCAT
>JAEQBH010001941.1:0-317515 GCA_016808115.1 Tetrastigma voinierianum | reverse complement strand
TTGATGTGTATATTGATTATTGAGTTGGTTTGGGTAGAAAAGTATGGAAAAATGGGAGAAAAACCACCATTTCTGGGCATTTTCGAGGGGTGGTACCGGTACCAAACAGAGTGGTACCGGTACCATAAGTGTTCTGTCATTTTGTTTTGGACCAGCTTTAGTATTTTGGCCATAACTTGGTCATTTCTTATCCGAATTAAGTGATTAAAGTGGCTGGTCAAACTAGACTTCAAGGAAAACAAAACACCCTGAAATAGGCAACTTCAAATTCTGACTTTATTTGGCACAGAGCCAACCAGAAGTGGGGTATGTTGAGCGATTTAAGTTCTGTTTTAACATAGAGAGTCAGGTGTTTAGGATATATCTTGAGTTTCGATTGCTCCGATTTAAGAGTGATTCAGTTGGAGAAAAACGCCCGCACCAGCAAATGAAATCTGAGCAGGTGTCAAATATAGGTCAGACCCCTGAAAATGGGTATTTTCAAATTGTTCCTAGTGTAAAATGGGCAAAATGACTAGTTTGGCATGAAAATGCCATAACTTGAGTTTGGATAATTCAATTGGAATGATTCTAATTTCTAAGTAAAGCAGATTCATAGAGGAACAAGAATACGCATGATTCGTGTGTGTGAATCATGGGTGTCATCTTTGTCTGAGTATATGAAATGCAGTATCTGGCAGTCATGAAGCAACGCGGGAAAAATATAGGAATTAGTATGGGCCCAAGTAAGGGAACTCATTTTTGATTAGTATAGAATTTATCCTAGACTCTGATGGATTAAGAATACATGTAGGAAATCGGAATCCCATTAAACAGATAATGATGAAATGGATTGAAGAACTGTTTATTAATGAATGTTTTATTGATTTTATCTGTGAGTGTTTGTGTTTGGAAGCCGGTGGATGGATTATTGGCTCTGATTGAAATGTTGTATTAAGGGAAATATTGGGGTTTTTAGGAGATCTTTGTCCAAATTCTTTAGCAACGTGTTTTTTGTTTTGACCGTAGCAATTAAATCGCTCATCCGAATTGAGTTATTGAATTTAAGATGTAGACTCATAGGAGAACATATCTCCTTGAAATAGGTATATCCCAATTCCGAACCCTTTAGGCTCGAAATTAATCAAAGTGGAGCCGGCACACATGGTGTGCGGCGAGCACGAGTAACCTTGTTCCTTCGAGCAGATTTTCTAGTTGTGTCCTCCAACCCGGACCGGCCATAACTTCCTCGTCCCGAGAAGTAGTTTTGGGTGTTCTTGGACTCTATGGAAAGCCCTTTGAGTCTAGCATCCACCCATATATAGTTTAATGCAACTTGAACTCAGATTATGTCCGAAAATGATAGAAAACAGTAGGTCCCTGCTGGTTTGGCGCACCAGATTTTATGGTTGTGTCCTCTAACTTCGGACGGCCATAACTTCTTCGTCCTTTTTACATGAACTTTCTATTTATCATAAAAAAAAAAGAAAAAAAAACTTTAAATGAGCTTTCTGTTTCTAAAGCAAAATCAAGATGCCAATTATAGTAGGGAATCTTATTTTCATGCCGCAGATTTTGTGTTAAAATATGTCTGGCTGAGATGGTGTCCATGTTCTGCTGTGAAATAGAAATAAAGCTTTCTTCCAGTGGTATGAGGAATGGAGATGGAGTTAATCCTTTATATGCTTTTGTAGGTTGATGCAGCTGTTGTTGTATTTAAGCTGAAGCAAGTTGTGGACTATCCACCGGTTTCCTCCATTAAAAGTTTCTTTTCAATGGTAGTTAGTTTGTAAATCTTGTTCTGTATATTGTTCGATTATTATCATTGTTAATTTGAAAGTTAGGACCTGTTTGTTTGGAAACCTTAAATATTTTTTGTCTGTTCATAATATTTTTAAGTACGTTTTGAAAATAATTTTTATATATGGTGTTTTATTTTTAATTATTCTTTATATTTGTATCACTATTTTTTAAAATTACTCTCAGAAAACAAGTGAGAACTATAGATAACATTTATTGAACAGATACTTATATTTTCTAAATTTTTTCTTGCTTTTGCAAATATAACAAACTTGGGGATAATCTACCTTTCTTTTCAAATTCATTCACTTTTGCATTAGCACGAAAAGAATCTTGGCAGAATGTCCGTACATTGGTGCTATGTGTATGAATTGAAATCCATATGGCTAAGTTAGAAATTTTTATTGTGGGTTTTATTTCATTCAATTCTTTTCTTTTTCTCTTCAATACGAGGAAATTTTAAGTTTTGTTCTCTTTGGTCGATGGATTTGAATTACAAATGATTAGGAATGAGGTTTATCTTAGTTATTGCAAACTTAGCTATTGCACCGTCATTTCAAGAAGATGACATAAACAATATTGAGCCTGTGCATGTAGATGAAGATCGGGAAAACTATGTTACTCAAATGGTGGCTAATAGAAATTGAAGATGATCATGTTCAATGCGAGATGAGTTGGAACTTCCATCGAGAATCGGATGAAATGTCGGAGAGAGATCCATTAGAGGATGATAGTGATACAGATGATTAAACTTTTATAATTGTATTAGAATATTATAGTTTCAAAGACTTTCTATCATTTGTTGCAATCCATTGGTGTGTGTTATTCTAATATGCATAGTTCATCATACAATATCAATTTATGTTTCATTATATCTCTATTATATGTTACATGTATTTACTTTGTGTGCGATAGATGGCACATAAGGACGTGGGCATGGTGGAGGTGGAGGTGGGCGAAATGGTGGACGTGGGCCGCCCGGACATGGGTGAGATTCATCTAGTACATTTTACGTCTGTTATGCGGTCGGTACCATCTCCTACCCACCCTATCCAAACATCACCATCACCATCACCATCACCATCATTGACACTTGCACCATCACCTTTATACGGATATAAGGCCGCCACCCGTTGTCCACTCCTCACACTTCTGATCCATCACCATCATCTACACCACATTCTACATCATCAGATGTTGTTCCCCCTTTTTTCCTCGACATCATCATCTGTTGTTGGTTCCTCTGCAGGCAGTGCTAAGTTAGTAATAGAGATTGTGGATGAGAGGTATAACATATACGTACATATTAGCTGGCAAAATATGATGTCCTTTGTTAGTGGTTTTGTTTTTATATAGTTATGGTGCTTGTTTTCAATGTTGTATGTTTATTTTACAGTTTCTTTCCATCTCACAAGTGTTAGAATTTGTGTCTGAGTCTTTTCAGAAAATGGTTGATTCCAAAGCATTCTCGTGGAAGAAAGTTTCTAAATCTACTAAAAAGACTTACTTTGACGACTTACAGGTATAAACAAAGAAACAAAAGCATTGCAAATTAATTATCTAATTTGTTCGACTATTAAGTTGGTTACTATTCAAGCATAAAAGTATATGTCCTTGTTATTAATACACTTTTTTGTGTTTTTTTTTTATATACAGAATCAGTGTTCATGGGCACCCTGATTTAATGGACATATAAAGTCATTGTGGAGAAACAAAGGCTAGAGCAATTTTCGGACTTAGTCATAAATTGAAGATTGTAAGAGATAAGGCATGATTTTATACACGAGGATGAGTGGCGAGTGAAAACTGATATTAGGAGCAGTGAAGAAAAATCGGAGATAGCCGGCAGAGCCGTGGTGAGGTAGTTGGACCGGTACGGGCATGTCACGCCACACGGGAGGAGTCAAAGTCGACCATTAGGCAGCTCGAGATTTGTGTGTATTTTAACTTTAAAAAATTTAAATATTTAGTAGTGGCCTAATAGTCAAAAAAAATTCAAACCTTTGCATGGTTTATAATTTTGGCCAATTTTCTTTCCTTGTCATTTTTTTAAATATGACAAGAATTTTAAATAACACATTTTTATTAGTTATTAAGCCTTACAAATTTTAAACCAATGTATTCCTCTAATTTGTAACATATGTTATTTTTGACTTAATAAATTCATACTTTAGGTTAGAGGAATTAGGTCGAGATCGATTTTATGAGATCTTCAAGAAGATGCATGTGAAAAGCGGATAAGCCGGTTGTTGACAACAAGTCTGGATGATTGCTATAAGTATCTCTTATATTAATAAACTATTTGACTACTACCGAGTAAATGTTGAAAGTTAAGTGTGACATGAAAATATTAGAATATTTAATTTATTTATATCTATGCTTGTAATTTATTTTCTATTTTATCACGGGACCTCGTGGAGGGCGTTAGTGACGATTCCTTCTCGGCCCGAGTTGAGGTTCTATGGATCTTCAACCCAATTGACTATGATCCTATCTATTTGGAGATCATGGGAGGTCGGAAAGCTTGCCGACGAGTGTACGCATCGACTCGAAGGGAGTGGCTTTTCTAGCGATTGGTAGCCTGGATTTCCTCTCAATCACGACGGTGGATGAGGCGGTTGAGCAGCGAGTAATGGAAACAAATGAACGTATTGCAGTTATGGAGACATAAATGAAAGAGAAGGATCAACAAATTACTCTTTTGAAGGATGAAATGCAGCAAATGAAAGAAGTGAATAATGAGATGAAAGAAATGAAGAACGATGCAACAGCGGATGACCAATATTCGATCCACGATTCAAGCGACCTTGATCGATAGATGGGACAAGGTTCCGAAGCGACACCCATCGCCGAACGACCTACCATAGATCCACCCGGCCTAATGATGATGATGGCGTTTAGGTTTAGATGATTAGAGATCTATGTTATTATTTTTATTTTTACTATTGACACTATTGTATCAAATTAATTTCTGTACTGCTTTGACTTATGATTAATTAAAAAAAATTGTTTTTAGTATATGTTTTTATTCATTATTAATATAAAAATTTAAAAGTATGTATTCTAATTTTTTTTAAAAATAAAATAGTGAAAATAGCTATGGAATGATCCATAGCTATTGTTGTAGTTATTTTTCACTTACAATTAGATGAAAATTGTGACGGAATTTTTTCTAGCTAAATTAGCTATGGACAATTCCGTAGCTATTTCTTCAAGGCCCGGCAAGTATAGTGACGGAATTGTCCCTAGAATTGTCCCTAGCTAAGTAGCTAGGGACAATTACATGCTTCTTCTCTAAAATTAGACAAAAATAGTGACGAGAATTTTCCTAGCTAATTTGTAGGGACAATTAAAATATCACTAATCGATCGAAAAATATTAATTGGTCATACGAATTACGACCAAAATTGACGAGGGGAAATATATAGTAGCTGAAATTTCCGTCGTTAAAAAATAGCTAGGGAAAAAATTTTATCGTTAATTTTTTGCGACAAGCACTTTAGCTAAGGAATATTTCCGTCGTAAAGTCGTCGCTATTCTATTTTAGCGACGGAATTTCTTCAAATAGCTAGGGAAATTTCCCTAGCTATTTGGCTTTTTTTTTGTATTATGGTTATCAAATGAATTTGATGGGAAGATTTTCCGAAGAATTGCCTTGAAGAGTTGTCCAACAATTCATCTCGGAGGATGACCCATGACTGTTTCAGAGAGTTATCTAGCAAATTCACCTCGGATGGTTGCCCAATATAATTTTATCGGAAAATTGGTATTACGTTTTCAAGAACAAAAACCTTTTGTTTTGAAAACAGTGTTTCTCACACTTGGCTTAGGCATGCGTAAGGGAGTCAGTGAGGGCTCAAGATGTGGGAATGGGTGTATCGCATTCTCATCCATAACATGTAGACATTTGAGTAGGGACTTGTATGTTATACTTGAATGTTTTGGTGTGCCATTGCATGAGCACTTAGGTGGGAAGTAATCCATGTAGGAAAATATCACTCTTTGGGCATTGCTGCCCAGTCGTGGGATCCCCTTTGTAGTAAAGGGAGGTATTCGGGAGACGGCTCTCACTAGAGGCGCTTTTGAAAAGCGCGACTTGTGGCCGATTATATTTTCATAAAACATGTAAGAAACATTATGATTGATGCATGTTGTATAAGAGTGTAATTAACTCTTGAAACTATTGTAATATAGTTGGTTATATTTTGGTGAGTATGGGTGGATGGGCCCGGTTAGGTCATTTTACTCATGTATGGGTCTCATGATATGAGACACCGCAGTTTCCTTGAGGTTGACGGTGGTCGACGGTTGAGTTTTAGGGCGTCACGGTGCTGCGCAAAACCCCTATTCTTTTACCTCTCGCGGTCCGGCGTAGATTACAATATTCCGCCATCCAATGAAAAGATTTTAATCAGAAAGGATTTAAAATTGTCCCTATTATCTTTTTTGAAACCATATTATTTCATAGAATTGATTTATGTGAAAATAATATTCGTAAATTAGAATCACACATATGTTGATAACCATTCTGACTTTACGCAGGATAATAACAAAATTTATGCAACTTTAGAGTTAAAAAGACTTATATAAGATTATTAGAGTTCGACCAATGAGACCTGATGAACTCGATGTAAGGCTGACAGTAAAAAATTAGATTTAAAATAATTAGACCCTCTGAAAATACATAGTAGATCGGATTTTATGGTTGAAATAGGAAATGAAATCAATAGATGAAAAGCTAGAATGATTTGTAAACTATAAACAATTAAACGATAATACGATTTTTGATGGGTGATTTTTACCTAACAAAGAAACATTAATACATAAAACTAGAGGTAAAAAATTACATTCAAAATTTGATTGTAAATCAGGTTTCTATCAGATTAAGATGGCTGAAGACTCTAAGCCATTAACCACCTTTAGTACTCCACAGGGACATTATGAATATAATGTATTACCTTTCGGATTAAAGAATGCTCCTCAAATATTCCAAAGAAAAATGGATGATATATTTAAAGAATACGATTTTATACATGTTTATGTTGATGATGTGTTAATATCTTCAAAAAAAAATAGATTAATATCTTAAACACTTAGAAAAATTCATAGATATATGTATAAGTAATGGAATTGACTTATCTAAGAAGAAAACAATTATAAGAGAACCTAAGATTGATTTTTTAGGTTTGATAATAGATTTTGAAAGAATAGAATTACAAACTCATAAATTAGAAAAGATTAAAAACTTTTCAGAAAAATTATCAGATAGAAAACAATTACAAATATTTCTTGGAATATTAAATTATGCTGAAATATTTATAGAATACTTAATAGATTTAAGAAGGAATAGAATGTACTACCATCACAGTTACTATTTCCTATTCATCATTAAACCAATTTTTTTTTTTCTTTATCGAGAATATTTGTTCAACCATTAAATCTGAAATTGTAAAATTATAGTCGTATTATATTTTCTTCTTCTTCTTCTAAATATTTAAAATTATGATAAGCTTAATGATCAAAGAAGTATTATTTTGTTTATCTTATAGATAAATATATCTATAAAGATCATACAATCATAAATCAAACGTTCTAAAAATCAAGACAAAAAGTTTGAATAATACGATTAATAAAATAATCCACAATTTCACAATAATCAAAATATTCTAAACCTTATGAGTTTAACATGTGATAATAAATAAAATTATATTGAAAGTACTTCCCATCTTATGAGTCCACCATGTTTTTACTATTCTTCCCTTTTGTTAGTTTTTTTTTACCAAATAGTTCAGAGGCATTAGACAACTGCGGTAATCTACGTTTCATACCTACGTGAGGACACACACCTTCACCGTGGGGACACCTTCAGAAATCATCAGCACAACCTTAATTCGTTTCCTACCTTAAGGCGTACACATATAAAAAGGAATACTAATGATTAGAGCAAATGCATTTGAACAAGATTTACGAAATATAATATGTTATTTATAATCATATAAAACTCATAGGGTTAGAATAAATTATTAGCCTGTCATAGTACAAAATAAAACTTAAAACTTACAAGCTTACTTCAGGGCAGTTGATCCTCTTGTAGATAAGAGTGAAGAAGGAGAAAGAGAGATGGATGATTTCTCACTTGCCCTTACAAACAAACTTACATTCTATTTATAGATGAGGCTGGACATGAAACCTCGAACTTTAGAACAAACTTATAAACTAATCCATACACGTGTCTGGTTTTTGAAAAACCAGGGGCAACAAACTGTGGGCTAGTATTATAGAAAACCATGGGTGCCAGCTGTTTTTTATATTCTTTAATCTTTGTCATTTTTGAAAATCAATCACCCACTTTTAATATTTTCTTATTTAAATTTTGGCCATTTTAGTAGGCCCATATCTTTGTCGGTTCTCTCCTTTTGATAATCTTTTTTCAACATAATCAATAGCATGTGGGGAAGAACTGAGTTCTCCTTCATTGATCATGTTTGTCTTTTTTAACAAGAATCTTCGAGCATACTCTGGAGTAATCTTTGTATCAATCGAAATCATTACTGAGGCAAGCTTGTCTAGCTTACCAAAGCTTCTGAATGGCTTCTTGAGTGCATTTTCCATTTGTCCCTTTACAACTAAGAGACCCAATCCTCGACGATAGTGAACATTTTCTTCAGTGAATCTTTTGAAAAGTTTTTCTTTGTTAGAAATAGAAGTTTTTTCATATCGAACTTTGCGCATTTTAATAAAATGCCAAACTTGATAGGTTTGATTTTCATTAAAATCGGGGCTTGCACTGAAAAAATCTAGTGCAATGACATTATTCATCGTAATCATTAAGTTGTTTTCAAAATTGTCTTTTACACATTCCTTAATCCATCTTGGTAATCTTTCGACCTCAGGAAAATTAGGAGATGTCATGTATATGGTAGCAATACTACCAAAATCAAACCAATCACGTATTTCTTCAGGATTTGATCCTTGGAAAATGGTCATGGATAAATGCGGTTATCCACGATCATGTTGATGTAATCGATTAATCCAACAATCTTTCCATGGTATTACCATGTAATTTCATAATTTATCGTTCTGGAGAAATAGGTAATTTTTCAAAAATTGTTTCTAATTTTGAAGTCTGTGGTCTAAAAGAAACACTTGTAGATGCTCTTGCATGTGACAGCGGTACATCAATATTCATTTGATTTGAATTTGTTGAAGTGTTTTCAAAGATTTCAAGTTTTGTAAAATTGATTATATCATCTTCTTTTAGAAGAGATACTAAATTCATTTCATGAGACATATAGTCCTTAATAACTCTTTCTAAATCAATGACAAAGCTTTTTATAATAGCTTTGGTTTTTTCAAGAGAAGTCTCAATGTAAGACCCTGAATTTACAGTTTCCATGAACAATAAATTTCGTGTTCGATCAGTTAGGTATTTGATTAGAAACAGTCAAATGAATAGTAAATTTTGAAAAACAAGCCTTGAAAATTAAAAAAAAAATGTTCATAGTAATGTCTTGAGTCCAAAGAAGCTGAAATAGATTAAAATGAAATTATGTTAAGGGGTGAAAATGCCATTTTTCTGAAAAATGGCAAAACAGTAATTTGCCATAAAAAATCTTAAATTTTGCAGATTCTACAGCGGTTGTTTGTATGAATTCCAGATTGAATTCACATCTCCCTGAAATCGATTACTTAGTCAAATTTTATTGAATTTCGAGACAGTCGGATTTTCACGAAGTCGAGGCGACGGCGTCGAAGTGGACTAAAAACAGGGTTACAGAAAAATCCCAAAAAGAAATATCAAATATTAAAGAATTTCCATTTAAGATAGATGAAAGCCCGAAAGCCAGGGACTAAATAAATTGTTTAGAGATTGAACCGAGCTAGAAGAAGTGTGACACATGTGACGTCGCCACATGTCACACTACCATATGATCATAAAAAAAGAAAATATCTCATTTGGTCTCAGCCAAATCGTAAGAGAGAGAGTAAGAGAGAAAGAGAGAGAAAAGCAATCTTCTCTTGATTCAGGATTTCATCGGTGGCTTCGATAGTCAAGTGGTGATCTACGTGACGAGGGCTACGCGTGGGTACCAGAATCATAAGATTTTTCCAAGGTCCGAGGTTCGAGTTTTCACGAAAACCAAGAAAAGGTGGTGTCCTAGGAATTTGAGGTAGGGTTTTTCTCCTACTCGGATTAATTTCTGTCTAAGGGCATGTGTGTGTCCAAGGAGATGCTGTCTAGTTTGTTTCTCCGATCCCATGACTATATTTTGGCCATAACTTGGCCATCACTCATCCGAATTGAGTGATTCAAATTCTTAAGTAATCTAGACTGATAGGATAACATTTTTCCTTGAAATAGGTCTATCCAAATTCCGACCCATTGGGACTCAATGCATTCAGGAGTGGAGCTGTATTCGAGGCGAGTTTTTACATTGTTTTAAGACTCCATGACTTTATTTTGGCCATAACTTAACCATCACTCATCCGAATTGAGTGATTTAAGTTTCAGGATAAACTAGTCTGATAGGAGAACATATGTCAGCGAAATAGGTCAATCGAGTCTGACGGTGGGACCGAGAAATGCATTGAAAGGGGAGCTATGTTCGGACAGTTCTGAGTTGTTTGGCAAGGTAGTCGGTTGTTTAGGATATATCTTGAGTTTCGATGATCCGATTTGGGTGATTCCAGTTGGAGAAAATTACACAGAGCCAGTATCTCAAAATGCGTACAAAGAACAAGTGTCAAAGTATGGATTAAGACCACGAATCGGGTATCACGGACTGTTTCGATTAATAATAGTAAATTGACCAATTTTGAATGAAAATGCCATAACTTCTTCGTCCGAACTCCGTTTTGGGTGTTCTTGGACTATATGGAGAGCTCATTGAGTCAAGATTCTATCCATATTCCTGTAGAGTACAGGGGATGATCAAAACATGGCTGAAAATTTATGTTTTGCACCAAATGTGCAGGTTTCTTGGTTATGTCGATGTGAATAGCTGGGTTTTGGCATGAACATTTCATGGCATGTTGTGGGCTATTGTATGGGTAGTAATTTCCATGAGTTAGTATAAGAAAATCATGAGAATAAAAGAGGTTGAGTTCAATTGATTTTAATCCCGATTGGAAGTGATCATCTTAAGGAGTTCTTTGGAAAGTATAGTATAGTTAATGGTTTAATTGAACATGATTAAGGTATGGATGTTAATGGATTTTATAGATAATGTGACTTGTAGGAGGAAGGTGATAAAGGACAAGGGTGGAGGTGGAAAGTTTTGTTTAAAGGAGGAAAAAAGACTTAAATAACTAAGAAAGGGAAAATGTAAATGTTTATGAATATATATATATATATATATATATATATATATATATATATATATATATATATATATATTAATGTTTACCAATGTATATGTTTCCATATCTATGTTATAAATGTTCAAATGAAAAATAAATGTGGTTTTTCTTGATTTTTAAATTATGTTGAGAAAATATAAAATGATTATAGTTTCCATAGTTTTATAAAGCATGATTTATAAGTTTCCATATGAAATGAAATGTTTATGAATGTATATTTTATATATACATGTTTATATGAAAATGTTTGAATCTATGGTTACCCTATGTTACAAAGATAAAATTTAAAGGAAAGTCGACTAAAGTATTTTACGCGTGCATGGTACATAGGAAAAGGGTTAGGATTTTTTTTTTTTATAGGAGGAAGGGAAGAGTGATGCATATTGCCATACATGTGAAAAGTACGAAAAGAAAGGCACGATTTATCGGAGGTTCCTTTTTGGGCCATCGGTGATCGTAAGACTGTTTCCTCGTAGGTTCTTTCATGGGCCAACGGTGATCGTAAGACTGTTTCCTCGTAGGTTCTTTCATGGGCCAACGGTGGTTAACGGTAGGGCACGATTTCTCGGAGGTTCCTTTTTAGGCCATCGGTGATCATAAAATTGTTTCCCTCGAGGAGGAGTTCTTTCATGGACCAACGGTGGTTAACGGTAAGTGGGTTCCATTGGATATGACGGATTCAAAAAGGAAAAGAAAGTATATTGAAAAGATATGTTAATACAATTGTTTTACACATTGTATTTGAACTATATGGAAAAGAAAGTAAAGTAAATGTTTATAGAAATGAGATCTCACGTTGTATTTGAATAGAAAGGAAAAGTAAATGTTTATGGAAATGAGATCTCTATATAATTGTTTTACACATTGTATTTAAATTATATCTGGAAACATTATTTTCCTATAAACTGTACTCTCACTGAGCTCCTTTATTCCAATGTTTTTCGAGGGACCTGAGGCGACATGCGGTTCGAGGCATCCTCAGGGCCGGTGACACTCCGCCTCACTTGTGGCTGACCACTTTTTGAAAATCATATAGTTTTATTGTAATAACTACTTGTACACCTTTTATTTTGTAATATATATATATATATATATATATATATATATATATATATAGGTTTAAAAAGATTGTTTATATATCTATAGTGTTAAAAATGATTTTAAAGTTTGATTTGAAATTGGTTGTGAGTGGACTTGATGTCCCATTGTTGGATGTGGAGTAAATTAAAATTATTTTATTATAGGTGTTGTAAATTGGGACATGTCCGAAAAATAGAGGAAACTCTGCCCGATTTTCTATAAAGGGTTTAATGTTTAAAAAGAAAAATAATAATAAATTTGTCCCACCATGTTTCATAAAATTTTAATGGAAAACGTAACTGTATAAATGAGTTCGCTCCACGGATTCACTTTTAAAAAGGTTTAAAAGAAATAAAATGTTTTTTTTCGAATCATTACCAAGTCTTGGGAGGTCTCAGGGATTAGGAAAAGGAAACTCGGGTTGGGTCCCTTCACTCGGTTTCGACAATTCGATCTAGACAATCGATTAAAGTAATAATTTGATTTTTTTTTGACATTTATGAGAGGTTATCCACCATCTTAATCTTTGGATTTTTGCTCATACGAGCATCTCATGTAGAAAATGCGTAACAAGAATTTTTTAATCGGATCGAATTATATCAATATCAAAGATGTATTCAGAACAATAAGTCTGCTATCTGATTAGTCTTTTATATTTTTCTTTTGATGGTAAATTATTTTTTATAATTTTTTTACCTATGTATTATCGGTTCAAAGTAAAAACTTTTTTGTAGTACAAGATAAGAGAATTTTTTCAATCCTTTTATAACAACTAAGAATTATTTTTCATTGATATGATACTTTTCTTCTATAGGGGTAAAAGTTCCTGATATATATCTACATAATTCTTCTTTTTTATTTTCCAATCGTTTAAGCACTCTTTTATCCAGAAATACTTTCGAGGATGAATGCGTTTCTAATATCAAATCGACATTATTATCTAAAAGGTAGTTTAGTTTTGGTAAACTACTACATTTGATTTTATATGACTAATATGATTTTTTCATGTTCTTTGGTGAATTCTAACCTTTGCTTTTCACTTGTTAATTTTCTTAATGGTTTTCTTAGATCTGCCAACTTTTCTATAAATCCTTCAGCATAATTTAATATTCCTAGAAATCTTTGTAATTATTTTCTATCTGATAATTTTTTTGGAAAGTTTTTAATCTTTTCTAATATATGAGTTTGTAATTCTATTCCTTCATAATCTATTATCACCTAAAAAATCAATATTAAGTTCTCCTATAATTGTTTTCTTCTTAGATAAGCCAATTCCATTACTTATACATATATCTATGCATTTTTCCAAGTGTTTAAGATGTTGGTCTATAAACATAAACATATATAAAATTGTACTCTTAAATATATCATCCGTTTTTTCTTTGGAATATTTGAGGAGCATTCTTTGTCAAGGTAATACCTTCAATTCTGCATAATGTCCTATGAGGTACTAAAGGTGGTTAATGACTTGGAGTCTTCAATCATCTTAATATGATAAAAACCTGATTTACAATCAAATTATGAATGTAATTTTTTACCTCTAGTTTTATGTATTAATGTTTCTTTGTTAGGTAAAAAGTACCCATCAAAAATCGTATTATAATTTAATTGTTTATAGTTTACAATCATTCTAACTTTTCCTCTATTGATTTCATTTCTATTTCGAACCATAAAAGCTAGACTACTATGTGGGCTTTTAGAAGGTCTAATTAATTTAAAATCTAACAATTATTTTATCTGTTGTTGAAATTCTTTTACATCGAGTTCATTGTGTCTCATTGGTCGAACTCTAATAATCTTATTTGAGTCTTTTAACTCTAAAGTTGCATAAATTTTTTTATTATCCAAAAGTTGTAATGGGTTATCAACATATAGAGATTTAAAATTTTTATGAATATTTTTTCAAAAATCTAATTTATGAAATAATGTGGTTTCAAAAGATAACAAGGGGTGTCAATCCTTTCGATTAAAATCGCTCGTTGATGAGGTGAATACTATAATGCTACGATGTGGTTGCAAGGGGTAAAAGCGAATAAGGGTTTTGCATGCAAAAGCATAACAATCAATGAGATGTAATCAATGATTACAGAAATACGATTGGAGGCTTGATTTGCACGCCTTGAGAAAATAGTGCGTAGACGATCTCGAGCCTACACTTTATTTTCCAAAAAGAAGAAGAAAGAGTATTAAGCAAATCCATAGGTCACATATATCACTTCCTACCCAGACTCTAGTCCTGAAGCGTGACACCGACATTGAAACCTAATCCTAACAATTCTATCACTTGATATAAAAAAAAAAAAACAACCCTATCACTTCATTTCACATAAGAGTATATCACTTCATTATGTTCGAAATTATTAAATTTATCGTTATTCTCTCAGTCTATATAAAAAAAAAAGATAAGTCTTTCCTTCTTTCTAAAATATGTTCTACCAAACCCCTCATATAAATTTAGCGCTTTATATATATATATATACCTTATATATATATATATATATATATATATATATATATATATATATATATATATATATATATATATATACTAAAGCATAATGAATAATTGGGCTTTGGTCAAATGGACTTACCAAAACAAAGGAAAAAATATAGCCATTGACCCATAATAGCTAACTAATAACAAGCACAGCGACACCTGAGCAAGGTGTCGTGATACCGTGACCAGCAGAATGCTCGTGAATGTCAGGCGACGGAAGCATTTCACTTGAAGCCGATTAGGAAGTCTCACTTTGTACGGGGGACTCTACCCAAATACAAAACACATCTCTGTCCCAAGCAGATTGCAATATAATCCATCGATACATGAGTAATAAATAGCAGACCCATAAGCGATACTTTCGATATACATACCCAGCTATGAATCCAACTATATACTAATAAGTTACAAGAGTTAATATGTTTTTACTCTTATACAACATATCAAACTTATAGAGTTCTAATACATGTTTAAATCGGGAACCAAAGCCACAGCACCGTCTTTCTTCTGATCTCGATCACTGGGGTGAGGCGTCCGCCATGTAACAACATTGCACGTAAGCAATGTCCTGATGAGGTGAGTTAATGCTCGATGGTGGAATCGCCTAAGTGGGCTGCTTTCACCACCTAAGTGCGATTGCAATGTTTCAAATTAAATACACATTCAAGAAAATGCATGGTCCCTGCTGAATGTCTACATGATAACTTCGGATCCGGAGTCCTCACAGAGCTCCTCACACTGCTTCAAGCCTCGTATGAGAATTTCTATTTTGTTTTTGTTTGTGGACACAGCCCTCCGATGTATATATATATCAATTGGGTCGCTCAGGCTGATTGATATATTATTGGATTTGTTGTGGACAACCCTCCGATGTATATATATCAATTGGACCGCTCCGACGATTGATATATTATTTGTTTTTGGACTACCCTCCGATGAATATCAATTGGGCCGCTCCGACGATTGATATTTTTTAATTTGGACTTTTAGACAACCCTCCGAACCGTTTTCTCTAGACTCATCACATGCACTCACTCCTATAGTCCTAGGGTGTTCTAGTGCATATGGAATGCATGTATGCCAATTCCAATACAGTCTAATTCACATGTAAATATATAAACATGCATATATTTACAAAACAATCAATTCACATGTCATGTAAATTCTCATTTCATACATCAAAATTAGCTCACTTTGGCTAATGATCAAACACGAGCAATTTAATTTAAATTACTCGACCAAACACATATTTTCACAAAAATATATTTTTTTTTGAGAACACTGTTTTGGGAATAATTGAAACCCCTCGATTTACTATTCGAAAAAATCCTGAATCATCGGTTCACTTTGGCGAACCCGCATTTCATAGCCATTCGAGCCTTTTTCATATCAAGCATACATTTTTAATGCATAATTTCACCTGGCTTAGCCACTCTAAATTTCTGGGCATCACGGATAGTAAAAAAATTCTAAAAAAATTTCCAACAATTCGGTCCCAAGTTTTGGGGCCGTCAGGTACAACCCTCACGCCTCACTCGACTCGAACATTCGTAAAGTACTTAAGAGAATCGCAAGTAGGGAGAAACCCTACCTCTCGGAGTTGAGAAAACTCCTAAATCTGTACCACGAAGCCACTCTCGCGTAAAAGCGGCTTCCCTTCTTGTCGGCTAGATGGTTGGATCGCCGTATTTCTAGAGAGAAGTCAGATGCTCTCTCTCCTAAATCCTCCATTTTCGGCTACTGGTTCTCCCTGGTTTGCAAATCACGTTTTTTTTTTGCTCTTGATTTAAAATGAAGAAGATGGTTACTGTTTGCAATTTTGTTTTATTATCATTTAATCCATTTACTTAATTAATTCACTTCTTTCTCCAGTTTTGACATTCGGCTCTATCTCGTGTCATTTTCATCATTTATCTACTCAGACCATATGGTACATGAGTACTTTTATGTGACTTTCGTCACATCGAGAAAATAATTTTACCGACACGGCTTGATGCCTTGAAAAAGCGTGCCAACTTCCGTATCTCTCGGAATATTACGAAATTTTACGTGCTAACTAGATTTTCGAGAGTGATTCAACGATGAAATCCCAGTTTCGTCATACGAGATCCTAGAGAATAAATTATGGATTTTTTTAACTGAAATTTCAATTTTGTAACCGAAATTACGATTTTGCCCTTATTCCATAATTTGGAATTTCTCGGGTCTTACATTCTCCCCTCCCTAAATTCAGGACAATCACTATCACTCACATGCATATGCAACGTGCACTATACCATGCTTGTAAACTCGTCATTTAATGATGCTTGACAAAACCACGTACCTCTCGAATCCACTGAAGGGATATGTGGCCCATCGATGTCCTCGGGCTCACGCGTTGGCTCGCCATTTCAGTAAATGCGCCATAGCACCTCACTAGCCTCAGGTCTTGCGTCACAAAACACGATCCACGGCTATCAAAATGCTGCGGTCGCTTCCTCGAAGGTCCCGTTAAATGCCAAACCTCGATATGTCCCCGTCCACCATAAAGTGGATCACGGGTATATACGAGCATGGAAGCGTGAAATACCTCGTGGACACCTATCATCTTTGGGCGGTAACACTAACGGTGCGCAGCGGTGCCTACCCTCTCGAGTATCTCGAAGGTCGATAAACCTCGGCGATAGCTTCGCTTGCCTAACACGACCATCCCTCTTGGGCGCTCGCGAGAAGACGTGATCTCTAACCTCGAACTCTAAGGGTCGACGTCGCACATCAGCATAGCTCCTCTGCCGGCTCTGAGCCATGAGAAGACGTTGTCGTATCAAGCTCACATTCTTGAAGGTGTCTCTGTCGAATCGAGGACCGATGATGGGCGTCTACTCCCACCTCGATCCAAACATAGCGGTGATCATGGCCTCCCATACAATGCCTCATACGATTGCCATCTATATACTACTTTGTGCTTTGTTGTTGTAAGCGAGAACTCTAGGAGCAAGTGCTCTTCCCAGCTACCCTTATGATCCAGGACGCATGCTCGCAGCATGTCCTCTAACACATGTATAGTCTCCAGATGAGCCATCAATGCGAGGGGTGGAGCTATTTATCTTCGTAGTCGGCCGTGTGCCCGTAAGCGCATTTGTTGAGGGGTGCGTGAAGTAAACCTCGGTTCCCTATCGGAGCCTTGTGGATCTTGGGCCTCCATGTGTGGGACTATCTCTCGAATCTGGCCAGTGAAGATCTCTCGAGGCGAAAGGTCGTCAGCGCGGTAGAAAATGTCTTGGAGCTTAGGTGGCAGGTCCACTATCACCCATACCGCGTCATGTACCTTCTACGTCCGTGGCAAGTGGGTCACAAAGTCCATCGTGACGTGCTCCACTTCCACTCGGCCACCTCGATGGGTGAAGTAGTCACCAGCACAATACGGTGCTCGGCCTTAACTCTTGACATGTGAGACATCGTCGGATGCGCGTCCCCCTACGATGCCTCTTCATCCCACTCCAATAGTACTAGCGACGAAAGATGCAGTACATCTTAGAATTGCCACTGAATGACAAATCGAGAGTAGTGGAAACTCACGAGAATCTCCTCTCAAATCGGTCAAGCTGGGGAACCACTACTGGCTCCTATGCTCGAAGACTACCCATCTATGTGAATGTTCGACCCTCGTCACGTGCACATTGGCCTCGATCACGTGGACACTATTTTAACGTGCTTGGGACTCAATCTCACGCTCGACGGTTGGCAGCCACTAAGCTCCCAGTGCCACTGGAGTGCCTTTCGTGCTATAGTCTGGCCCATCCTGGTCTCGGCGTCACGCCCGCTCCCAGCTATACTGGCCGCGGCTCCTCGTGACTTAGGCGAGTGCATCGGCCACCACATTTGCCTTACCGGGATGGTAATGCAAAGTGAAGTCATAATCCTCTAGAAACTCACAGATCCATCGGCATTGCCTCGTATTGAGGAGGTCATTTGCGTGAAAATATGCCAGGACTTTTATGGTGCAGAGTACACCTCGGCTCTCGCCAGTATAAGTAGTGGCGCGAATCTTCAAGGCGAGAGACTACGTCATGACTCCATGTCGTGTGTGGGAGTAGTGCCTTCAAGTGATTCTTCAGCGACGAGAACCATAGCGCTCTGCCACTCCGGGAGTGCATGAAAACACATCCAATCGACCACCAGAGGCATCTGATACAGCGTGTACCCCTGTCCTGTCAGGGACTATCAAACGGCTGAGAGTAAGTCTCTCTTCAACTCTGGAATGCCTCTTAAGCTCGGTCATCCCACTCAAACTTATGACCTCCTTGGGATTGACCTAGTCATGAGTCTTTGCTATCTGGAGAAATCCTCGATGAATCTCACGTGGCCACCGGCCCGATCGAAACTACGTATCTCGAAAGTGAGCTTGGCCTCTCGACTCATCCTTTGCCTCGAAACCTTCTCTGGGTCGGTGACCTCCACGATCGCGACACCACGTGTCGAATCTCACCTCGATGGCCCGGGCACTCGCACTTGCGAACTTGGCGTCTGGTGATGGTCTCTCGACAAGCGTAAAGCGATCCTCGAGTGATACTCTATGTCTCCCACTCGTGGGGTAGATCAGATGTCATCCACGAAGGCTACGACAAACTAATCTAAATAGGGTTTGGAATATCCTATGCGTAAAGATCCATGAATGTTGCTGGCGTCGTCGATCGAAGAGACATCGCGTAAACTCAAGAAGTGCCCATCTGCAGCGTCTAAGCTCTTATTTTAGGTACCATCACGTATTCTTAACCCTCGGTGATGGTAAGCGGTCACAAAGATACATCTTGATGAACTACGCTCCTCTCATTGATCAAACAATCGTCGATCCTTGGAAATGGTCGCAGGTCTTGATCGTAACCAATTATTTGTCGATAATCATTCTTGTGATGAAGGTCTTGTCCTTGTACTTAAATAGAGCCAGAGCCAGCTGGTGAAGTGCTGCGGGTCTTATGAGCCTATCGGTAGCTCTATCATTTGGACTCACGAGTTCACATGACTCAGCCCAGGTGCCATCTGTCGCAGAGTCATAGAGATGGAGTGAAATGCAGTGTAACTCAATCTTAGGAGTCTACATCCTATGTGGGGTAGTCAGTGTAGCTCATACGGAAAAACATCATACTCGTAAACCACCGGGGTAGATCTAAGTGCGGGTCTCACCTTGTCCTCACAGGGTAAGGCTGCTGTGACATGACTATCACGACACCGGACTCATTATCTTTGTGCGGGAGTAAAATGTCATGCTTGTCCCACTGAAATACCACCCACGTGCAGATCTGCGTATATTGATGGCTCCCTCCTGCGCTACTTGTCGATGCTGACCATGTAAGTTTGTCGATGATTCATCGAGGATGACATCGAGACTCCCGGCGTATCCGTGATGCCGGGTCCAGCTGTGAGTAGGAGTCCCGAGATCTCCATTTCGCAACCTCAGGCATATCATCCACATTCTCGCCCTAATCCTGAGGAGAACTTCGCGTCTGACAGGCTCCTTTAAGGTACGGCATACTGGCGACTCTCTCTCTATGGTCGGGGTTGTCCCGATCCTTGGAATCCGTATCTTGTGGCGAGGGATCCTGCGGTTCTAGCCACTAATGGACAGCTTCCAGAGTCAATTCTCAAATCCTCGCAGCCGGTCGGTGGCCACGTAATCATCGACAAATCGGGCTAACTCACACGTGAATCTAGCCGCGTAGTCATCTGATCGTACTTCTGCTTCAGCTAGGAACTCTGAGCCTTGGCATGTCTCGTGTCTACAGAAAATGCGCCCATGAACAGCTCTGAAACTCGCCCATGTCACTAGCCTCCTAAGTCTTTAGAAGCTAGCCCGTCTCCACCATACTGGGCCTGCCCTCCCAGCTAGAATGGCTAACCTAATTCGAGATTCGTATCGGAGGTGATCTTCGCTAGCCTCGATATGTTCTCAATGCTGCATAAACCCCGATGGTCACCACCATCGGGTCTCCTCCCCGTGAACGTCGAGAGGATGATGCGCTCTAAACCTCACCGGGAGTTCTTGGGACCTCCACGAGCTTCTGTATCTTGCTGAGGCGATAACAGCGGCTGCGATACCTCTTGCCTCGACAAGGCCTGGCGATCAAATCTGGCGGTACGGTCGAATGTCGGTGGTGCCTGACCAGTGCCTCATGGATGACCTCGGCGTCCTCGCCCTCTACTAGCCATCTACACGATCAACATGGCAGTCGATATACTGTCTGATATCTCGAGGCATAAACCTGACCCAGAGACAACGTCATACACAAAACCGGTGTATATATATATATATAGTTTCTACATTTATGAAGCAATGCGGGGACCCGTTTGTCCGATCAAATCGTTTTGATCACGCAAAAATTTTATTTTTAAAAATTTTATTTATTTATTTATTTATTTTTCGAAAATTTTGTCTAATTTTATTTGATTTTTCCAACATTTTTTTCAAAAATATTTTATTTTATTTTTGAAAAAATCCTCCCAAATTGACTCGAGCGATGCGAGTCAAAACTGGGTTAAAATGAGCTCGGAGGCGGGCCGGGTGCACGGTGCACGACTGCTCGGCCTGGCTACCTGGGCGCTACGCCAGTACGCCTGCGCGCCACTGTGCGCCGTGTCACGTTGCTACCCTGCTTTGCGCCTGCGCCCGGCACGCGAGCTGCACTGCGCCAGCGCGCTGTGCGCTGTGCGCTCGCTCCGCTGCGCGCCGGCTCGGCGCCGCCGCCTAACGGCCGCGCAGCGCTGCCTTGCGCTTTGCCAACGCCCGGCGCCGTACTGCGCCCGTACCTGCGGCAGCGTCCTGCGCCCATTTGCATGCTTCCACTGCGCTGGCAGCGCCACCAGCCCGACCAGCGCTGCCTAGCCCTGGTCAAAACACGCTTTGAAGCGTGCTTCGTCCGAGTTCGACACCAAATTTTTTTTGATTATTTCCAATTTGGAAAAATCACAAAAAATCATTTTCATTTTCTTGAACCTCATTGAATTTGCAAATTTATTTTACCCTTTTTTCTTCAATTTTACTACTTGTAAATTTTAGAAAGTATTTTCTCCTCCTCGCAACAAAATAAATTTAAAATTTTTATTTTCTTTAACTAAAATTTCTTCTCATTTTCCAACAACACAAATAAATTTAGTAAAATTTATTTTTATTTAATTTCTTGATTTTACCTTTGTGGAAACCTTAAAAATTAAATTTCTTCACCTCTAAACAAAATAGATTTATAAAATTTATTTTTCATTTCTTCTCTTTGTTTAGGGTTTTACACCTTTGTAAAAACTCCCAAACATTTTCAACATACTTGAGTGCTAATCACTAAGCACGAATTCATCTGACATATGATTATAATCATGTTCTACGACGATGACCAAATTCATCAAATCATACAAAACACACCAAACATGAATTTCAGTGTCCTAGTTTTGTCAGAGTGATTTCTAGGTAAATTTCATACCTATACCTAACATCGAACCACACCTAGTGGTGATGGATGCCCCAAACTTAGGAGCTCCACTAGGTATTCGTCTCACTGGCTCGATACCAGGTATGGCGCCCCCAGACACGGGGTGTCAGTTTGACTACCCGTCGACTCGCGGAGATACTCAGTGAATGTCCGGGCGACTGGGCATTTCAATCGGGCGAGTCTCCTTTGTATGGGGGCTACCCCAGGCATACAAAACATAATATCACATCCCCAGCTTGATTGCAATATAATCCAATATATCCAGTCACATGAGTAATACGGTCACTTGGGCCCATAAAAAATACTCAATATACATATCGACTATGAATCCAACTATATACCCAATAGTTACAAGAGTTAATATGTTTTTACTCTTATATAACATATATCAAACTTAGAGTTCTAATACATGTTAAAATCGGAACCAAAGCCCGGCTTCGGCTTTCTTCTAATCCTCGATCCACAGGAGCCGAGCCGTCATAACCTTGCGCTACTGTGCAGCCAAACAATATCCCTCGGCAGAGGTGAGCTAATGCTTAATGTGGAATCGCCTAAGTGGGTACTCACCACCCTAAGTGCGAGTGCAATGTTCCCAATTAAATACACATTCCAAGCAAATGCATGATCTGCTTGAATGTCTACATGACCAACTCGAGGATCCAGAGTCCTCATGAGCTCCCTCACACTCGCCTAAGCCTCGTATGAGAATTTCTATTTTGTTTGTTTGTGGACAACCCTTCGATGTATATATATCAATTGGGCCGCTCCGACGATTGATATATTATTGGTTTGTTTGTGGACAACCCTCCGATGTGTATATATCAATTGGGCCGCTCCGACGATTGATATTTTTTTAATTTGGACTACCCTCCGATAATTAATATTTTTAGACAACCCTCCGAACCGTTTTCTCTAGACTCATCTCATGCACTCACTCCTATAGTCCTAGGGTGTTCCAGTGCATATGGAATGCATGTATGCCAATTCGTCTGATCTATTCACATGTAAATATATAAACATGCATATGTTACAAAACAATCGAATTCACACAATCATGTCATGTAAATTCTCATTTCATACATCAAAATTAGCTCACTTGGGCTAATGATCAAACACGAGTAATTTAATTTAAATTACTTGACCAAACACATATTTTCTCAAAAATATATATATATATTTTTTAGAACACTGTTTCGAGAATAGTGAAACCCTCGGTTACTATTCCCGGAAAAATCACAAATCATCGGTTCACTTTGTGAACGCGTTTCATAACCATTCGAGCCTTTTCATATCAAGCATACATTTTAATGCATAATTTCACACAAGCGACCACTAAATTTACGGGTATCACGGAAAAGTAAAAAAATTCTAAAAAAATTTCAGAAGAATTTGGTCTAAGTTTTCAGGACCGCAGATCAGAAGGCCCGACCCCTCACGGCCTCACTCGGCTCAAACATTAAGTAAAGTACTTAAGAAGAAATAAAACCGTAGGAGAAACCCCTACCTCTCGGAGTTGAAAACTCCGTCAGTACCAGTCTGAAACCTTCTCATGTCATTGACTTCCACTTCTTGTCCAAGAAGATAAGCGGTCGGATCGCGAAGTATTCCCCAGAGAAGTCAAATGCTCTCTCTCTAAATCCTCCATTTCGACTCTTTGGTTCTCCTGGTTTGCAAATCATTTTTATCTTGATTTAAAATGAAGAAGATGATTCTTGTTTGCAATTTTGTTTTATTATCGTTTAATCCATTTACTTAATTAGTCACTTCTTTCTCAGTTTGACATTAAGCTCTATCATAAGATTATCCATTTTTCATCATTTATCTACTTAGACCACTTATGGTAAAATGAGTACTTTTTATGTGTGACTTCGTCGCATCGAAAAAATGGATTTTCACGGCACGGCAGATGCCTCGAAAAGCGTGCCAACCGGCATCTCGAGGAATATTACAAAATTTTACGTGCTAACTAGATTTTCAAGACGATTCCAACGGTGAAATCCGTTTTGTCATCTGAGATCTAAAGAATAAATTACATATTTTTTTAGCTGAAATTTCAATTTTGTAACCGAAATTATGATTTTGCCCTTATTCCATAATTTGGAATTTCTCGGGTCTTACAAAACCATCTCATAAATGACTCATAATTAATATACATGATATATAATTAAAAATGTAATATGATCAGGCGGATCACATGGAAGCTACGTGACTTTTTACAAAAAAATCGTATTCAACGAGGTGAGCAAATGGACCACATGTACAACACGACCTTTTGAGTGACAGCCACTGAGGCCGAGGTCTCTTTTAATTAAAATTAAGGCAAAATATAATATAAATATAATATACCTTATATATATACTATATATATATACCATATATATATATATATATATATATATACATATATATATATATATATATATATATATATATCTATCTATTAAGCATGCTTCAAAAACAAATTGTCAAAATTCTTATCACTGCGAAATCAAGCTAATGTCAAATCATATTTAAAATCAGTTTTAAGGGGGAATAGGAATGAAAAGAAAAACACAGAAAGATAAGAAGAGAGAGGAAAGAAGAAGAAAAAATTTGTTTGTGAAGTTTTATATTTATATTTCTTAAATTTTTATTGAAATGTTTATATAAATACATGATGAATCTATGTTTTATTCATCTTTTATAATTTATTATTGATATTTGATAATAATCTTTTTGTAACACCCCGAAATATACTCTAACAGTTTTCGGACATGTTAGGGTGTAATAAAAGCTAAATTGAATTTTTGAAAAAAATAAAACGAGAGACCTGGAATTAGTACTAAAATCAAGGGTAAAGTGGTAATTCACCACTTGAGGACCCAAATGTCATAATATAAGAAGAGCATATATCCAAGAGGAATTAAGAGAAATTAATGTGTAAATAGAAGAAGAATAAGGATTTAGAATGTAAATAAGAGAAACTTAAAAGCAAGAATAGTAAAATTGCTAGAATGGCTCAGGGAAGCCTAGAAAATTCTCTAGATCTCGGATAATGACAGGACTACATTTGTTGGTCGTCTCGCGAAATCTAGTGACCCGATAAAAGTTTCGTCAAGTCACGAGGCTGTTGAAATATTTCTGATTTTAAGGTGATAAGTTGTCAGTGACTTTAGGGACGAGATTTTTACAAAAATCTCGGAAGTCAGAAAATGGCGTGGGCTAAGTTCATTTAAAATAAAGTGAATTGAAAAGAAATAAAAATTTTCGGGGTAAAAACGGACCTGAATGATGTAATATGAGTTATGTCTCTAAATAATAATAATAAAATAAGAATTAAAAAAAAAACAAAAAAAAAATTTGGTCTCAAACGAAATAAGGAGACGTGAGAGAGAGCTGAGCGTGAGAGATTTATATTATTTTTTTTTATTTTTTTTCGCTTCTCTCTTGATATACGGAGTTTCGATCATCGGGGAATTCATCGGGTCGAAACGAAAGTTCATCACTCGGCGAGGGCTCTGCGTGAGTACCAAAACAGGATTTCCACTGAGATTCAAGTAAAGTTCGAGGAAAATCCTAAGTTTCGGGTATTTTCTCGGATACGGCGTTCGGCGGGTCGAGTGGTCGGACGAGGACGAAGTTGATCACATCGCGAGCTACGCGTGGGTACCAAAATCTTGGAGTTTTGTCAAACTCCACGAGGTATGAAATTTTCTCTACTTGGAATAAAAAGTCATGTAATGGCATAGGTTGTTTCGGGGCCGGAATAGGCCGTGTGATTTAGTCCCAAGATTTTGGGACTGGATATTGGAAATTTTTTGGACTGGATTTCGGATAGTCCCGGACTATATTAAAGGATATAAATTAGATAAAGAATAAGAATATATATGAATATATGATATGATATGAATAGATGAATAATATGAATATAGGAATATATGAAATGAATATATGATAGAAATACGCTGAGATTAGGAAGTATAAGATTAGACAACACATCTTTAGAAATGCCGCAAATGATAAAATAGTTACATGTATGGTAAAGAATTATGAATCTGAGTAAATTGAAGTTAAAAGATATATATGAAAAATGCAAAGATACAAATATATGGTTGTAAATATTGCATATGATTCTGAATAACAATCATTATTAGGGAATATAGGATAATATCTTGAACATAAAATACACATGGATTATGCTTAGAACTACGGTAGAGTGATGAATGGGGCATGCATAGGGACCACAGGTTGCTGCGGCATACGGTTCTGAATGTGAGGCCTAGTTTGGTCGATGACATAGATCCCGTTTGGATCATTATAGGCATAGGTCATTGTCTTGTACAGTGATGATACCTTCGGGTATATATTGCCCCGTTTGGGTCACATATTACAAAGCATAGGTCACTGTCTAGTACAGTGATGATAGCTTCAGGTATATACAGATAGAGATCACTATCTCGTCGGTGATAGTACACCTTCGAATTTTATACCGGTTATTTCCGTATCAAACTTCTAAGGTATTTGCGAGACATGAAACTAAAAAAATGACAAGTATATACAAATGAAATGTATAGAATATATGACAAGATATGAGAAGCATAACAACTATGTGATGATAGTATACGATTCACAAGAACAAGAAGTAAAAGTCTGAATGACGATTATGAAATATGACGGTATATGAAAGTACATAATTACATGAAGTATATGAAAAGAATAGCGTATGTGACGGTATGGAAAGTACAAAGTCTGATACATGAAAGTATATGAACAGAAATACCGGTATATGAAGAGAAAGTATATGGCAATTACCGCAGTCTGAGGAATAAAATTAATCGATGACACGAAATGTATATGACATATTATATGAAGTGGTATATGAAAGCGCGTATGAAAATCATAGGAAAGTATAGTATATGAAAGTGCAAGATGAATATAGAATGACAAACATGTGAGATTCCCTCTCGAATGCGTCGTGAATGCCAATTCTATAATTAGATAAACATAAAATGTAAAGTATATGACAATACAGATAAATATAAGAAAATATATGATAAAACAATATGTAAGAAATGAATAGTATAGCATGAAGTGTAGCCAATACATGAGAAGACATGATATAGATGCAAGGATAGAAATGATATATGTAATAGTACATAGAATGTAATAAGTCCTTAAACGAAGATGAAAAGACTAGAAACGAGAATGCGGTAAAGTAGATGGAGGAGATATGCCAAGACATAGAACAATAAGATATAGAATGAATATGGAATATGCAAAGTATAGAAAGCAGTCTGAGGAAAAGTATAGAAGGAGTTGTGAAACCCCAGAATGACCCGACCAGTTAATGATCAATAGAAACCCTGGGGGCCCTTCGTTTAAAACCTTTGCCAAAGTCATTAATCAAATCCCTTTAGTTATCGTTTATTTAATTTTAGTTTTCAAAGTGTCGCGACGAATCACAGGCTCGACCGGAGTTGGGGATCGGCCGGAGCCCGATTTACTCCGACATTTCCAATTATCTTATCAAAACATTTGGCTTATTTTATTCATTTAAAATTTTGAAATTTAGAAGCATTTTCATTTTAGGTAAGCGATAAAACATTTACGCATTCAAAAAGACTCACTTACCGCCATTTAACAAAATGCATTTACAAAAATAATGGTCGAGTTCAAAGCATTTTACAAAATATCAATGTTTGAAAGAAATGGAGTAATGCATATGGCGGAGCATCTCGTAATTCCTTCTGTGACTACGAGCTCCTCGATCTTGGGTCTTGCTTCGATAATACATCACTCGGTACTGGCACGTTGATAAAAACAATCACGATAAGCATTTTCATGTAGTGGTTCTATACAATTACGTATTATATTTTCGTTCATATAAATAATGCATTTATCAAAGAAGCCATGCCTTTATACAATATCGATTAATAATATAAAGATACTTATACAAATACACCTTTTCAATACCATCGTTTTCGATTTGTTCGGTTTGTGATTCCACATATAACTATAGAATTCGACATCGGCAATTCGATTGGTGAATCACACATTTCATTGATAGTAATGGTTTCACATTGATAATGCATCTCACATATGACTATAGAATTCACATTCACAGCGGTCGGTTGGTGAATCTGTCACGTTTGTCATTCGATAATAATGTGATTTCGCGTTCAACCTCAGCCCCGCCTCTCACATATGACTATAGAAGTCGACGGAGAATTCCGTGATTCGATTGGTGAATCTGTCGTAATACGTCGATCGTTAACAATGTGATTTCGCGATCGGGTACTGAAATGGGTTGCGCATGCGGCAGATTCCCAGTTGGTGGACCGGTCGTATTGGTCGATCTGGCCTCGCATCCGTTCTTCAGGCGCAATCTGTTTGCTTTTGATCTTGGCGTTACTTTGTGGCTCAAGCCACGCATATACGGTCTTTTGTGGCATTCGATACTAATCATTCAAGTAATTATATATTGCATGTTTGCGATATTGAAGGCTTGTCTATGAGACAAAGCGATGTTGAAGTGCAGAACATGACACAGGATAAGGCTGGGTGTGAGACAAAGAATAGCTAAATTGTATGGGATTCAGGTTCTGCTGCTGGGTAAACAGGAAATCTGGGTGCAGGTTATCGTCTTTCACCACTTCCTAGTCAAAATCTGATTGATCGCTCATAGTGATTAAGCAAATAATCATACTAAACGAATATCACCGAGGCAAAGCGAAACTTTGCGGAGGCGGCGAGGTACGGTACGTTTTTGAATTAGTCTCATTATTATTCCTCTAAGAGTCTACTTTACTCATAAATTGGAATCATTTCAATCGGATCATCCAAACTAAAGTTATGGCATTTTCATGCCAACTAGTCGGTTTACCCGGATTACACTAGAACAGTTCGTATTACTAATTTTCCGGGGTCTTAACTTCATGTTTGACTCTAGGTCATTGTATTCTTTTAAAGCTAAGGTGCTAAGGGTTCTATTCCAACTGGAATCACCCAATTCGAAGCACCGAAACTCAAGTTCACGTCGAAACAACACAGGACTACTTTCTATGTTCAAAGCTGGAACCGAAATTTGGCTTGAACGGCGGCTCCACTTTGAGTGAATTTTTAGGCCACTTGGGATCAGAATTTGGTGATCACCTTTTCTTAAGTTTGGTTCTCCTTGAAGTCTATTTTACGTATCCACTTGAATCACTCAAGCGGATAAATGAGCAGTTATGGCCAAAATCTGAAAACTAGTCGGGCGGGAGCGAGCCCGGGGTGTCTTAGGTGCACCTTCCGAAAGTACTTGATTTTGTTATTTTTCACACTTTTGATGCCAATTCACTCCATCTGACTTCTATAATTCATAATACCTCAAAAACCAACTTGGGAATTCATCTAAAAAACAATTCCTGACATAGAATGGTGCTAGTGGAACCTCAAAAGCTTACAAACCTTAGGTGAAAATCCCAGAACACTACCCCAGGTCACCAATTCTTTATAAACCATAAGGTGATGATTCCATGGTTATTTTCCACCAATTGGGGTTTTACTCATAGCTTAACAATTCAAAGGTTTGTGTGATCTTTGCACACAACCTAAACAAAAGAACATCTAATCTCCATACCAAAGCCACTAGGAATCCAAAAATACACTTGATCTGAACATCACATTACAGCAGATCCTTCTTGAACTCCTCCTCCTTTCATCTTAACCTGCTTCTCTTCCTCTTTCTTGGCTCTCTTCTTTTCTCACGATCGTGGAGCCACTGGCTTTGGAGACCAAATGAATTTTTGGTTTTTGTTTTTCCTATTATTATAACATCAAGTCTCTTCTAATTACAATTAAGTCCTCAACTCTTTAATTTTGCAAATTGTCACTTATGTAATTTGTATTGTGGCCACATCTCTACATGGCAATAGTTTTTCATATTCATGTCATATTTGCTAAATGACCATTGTACCCTTATTCTCCTTACACAAATCAGGTTCCACTAAATTTATCACTTCATAACTTGTCAATTTACCAATTTTCAGGAAAAATCAGGTTGGCTTTCAAATTCATACCCGAATATATAATAAAATTTATTATAAAGTCTAAAGGTATTTTTGAAGATTCTGGTATGCAGATCATGAAAATAATGAAATTGTAATAGTACAAGTAGTAGGACTCAAGTATATGTGTATAGGAGCCATAATGAATGCCACTATGATGGTATGTATAATGTATATGTAAAGAATTTTTGTTATTACGAAATTGTGCATATGAATGAGAAAAGCAGTCTGCAGTGTCGGCTTGGAGAAGAAAGGTTAAGAGTCCAGTCCCAAAGTGTGACACCTTAAACGACACCATGGTCTTAGGGTTGAAGTGTCACAATTTGAAATGTATCGAGCATAAGCGCTCACGTTAACTGGGGCTTGATGGGATATGATGCAGCGAAGTTGATAGCGAGAGCGAGGTTTAGGCGTTTAAGGTGCCTAAACCGCGGGGCCGGGACTTATAATTTGACCCGGCTAGGCGTTATCTATGCTGGTGGGTTAGTCGATGAAGCTAGCTACACTCGGACTTATAATTTGACCGACTAGATATTATTCATCTTTGGGTCGGGCTGAGTCGGTGAAGCTGCGCCACCCGGCTAATAATTTGACCCGACTAAGATGTTATCTATCTTTGGCGGGGGGCGGAGGTAGTCGATAGATTACTCACTTCGGACTTATAATTTGACTAGATTAGACATTATCTATCTTTGTCGACGAATCGATGAGAAGCTGCGCCACCCGGACTATAACTTGACCGGCTAGACAATATCTATCTTTGGGGTGAGGTAGTCGATGAAGCTGTGCCACCGGACTTATAATTTGACCAACTAGACGTTATCTATGTTGGGGCGAGCAGGTCAGTGAACTGCGCCACCCGGACTTATAATTTGACCAGCTAGATGTTATTCATCTTTGGCAAGGCGGTCGATGTACGCCATGTTTCTGTTTGAACCTTCGGAATGTTATCTGCTCGGCAGGCAGATCGATGAAGCTGCGCCACGGACTTCTTTGGCCAGGTTGAAGGCGTTATCTATGCTAGGCCCTGCGCGGTCGGTGGGCTGTATACGGACTTCTAATTTGACCGGAGTTAGGCGTTATCTATGCTAGAAAGTGAAGCGGTCGAGTGAAGCTGCGCCACCGGACTTATAATTTGACCTGGCTAGATGTTATCTAGGTTGGGCGAGCCAGTCGATGAAGCTGTGCCATCGGACTTATAATTGGCCCGGCTAGATGTTATTCATGCTAGGCGAGCATGTCATCAATAGTGCTTCACCGGACTTATAATTTGACCAACTAAGGCGTTATCTATCTTTGGGCGAGGCCCGGTCGGTGGCTGCGCCACCGGACCTCAGATTTGGCCAGTTAGGCGTTATCTCTATTTGGCGGGCGAGATCGGTGACGCGCACCCAGACTTATAATTTGACCAGCTAGATGTTATTCATGCTGGGCGAGCAAGGTTAGTGGCTATGCCGGACTTGTAATTTAACTTGGCTAAATGTTATTCATCTTGCCCATTGCAGGGCGAGTCGATCAATTCGCGCCGCTAAACATGTTGACCCATTGTCGATTATCTATCTTTGGGTCGGGCCAGTCGATGTTCGCGCTCGGACTGTAATTGACGACTAGATGTTATTCATCTTGGGCGAGGCGAATCGTCGCGTGCCACGGACTTGTAATTTGACGGCTAAGATGTTATCTATCTTGGCGAGGCGGGTCGGTGAGCCTCGCCACCCCGAACTTGTAATTTGACGGCTAGATATTCATGATAGGCGGGCGGTCGATGGTTGTGCCACCGGACTGTAATTTGACCCGGCTAGATGTTATCTATCTTTGGGCCGGGCGAGTCGATGAGCTACGCCACCGGGACTTTGAAATGGACCTGCGTTAAGTATAGATGTGCGAAGACATGCCGGAAGTAGATTATAAAGGCATTATTTTATTGATAATACCTTTTCAAATTGTGTGGCATTCCACGTCCCAGAGTCTGAGGTTCCATCTATTTTCTATAGCGCATAGGACCGAACTCCGGTCGTGTGACTACATCTGATCCTCGAGTTGGGTAGGAATTTTCTTGCCGTGGGGTCCACAGTATTCTCAAAAACTTTCCTCAAGACTAGATCGCCTGGCTGGAACGGCTCGAGGCTTCACTCGTTTGTTATAAGAAGTTGCCAAGCGGCGTTGGTAGGATGTTACTTGGATCGCTGCCGCATCCCGTAGCTCGTCACTTGCGTCTAACTCTCTGACCACTGATTTTGCATTTTTTTATTCGAGCGTAGCTGTCCGGATGGTAGGTAGACCGATTTCATTAGGGATAACAGCTTCCATCCCATAGGTATTGTGAAGGGAGAGATGTCGGTTGGCCGGTGTGGTCTGTGGGCTAGAGTACCCGGGTAGTTCCTCCACTATTTCCCTTTAGCGGAGTCTAGCCGCTTTTTGAGAGGCGATTAAACGGGGTTTGTTGGGAGGCTTGAAGCTTGGCCATTACTTTAGGATGCAGGGGTGTCTGAAGTTTTTATCTTCAATTCCTGGAAAAAGTCTCGATAGACCCGACTGTCAAACTACGGCCCATTATTGGATACGATTGATCTCGGGATGCCGAATCGGCAGATAATGTTTTTCCAGATGAACCGAATAACATATCTATCTTTGATTGACGCGAAGGCGTCAGCCTCTATCCATATACTGAAATAATCAGTGGTGACCAATAATAGTTTCTTTTGGGCAGGTGCGGTGGGAAGCGGACCTACAATATCAATCCCCTACTGAGCGAATGGCCACGGGCTAGAGATGGAGACCAAATCTTGCATCGGTGATTTCAAGATGGGAGACATTCGTTGTAAAGTCACATTTTTAATGTCAATGACATCGACTTCATAGTTGGCCCGATAATACCCACTGCGTGTGAGCGTGAAATTTAGTGTTCTTCCGCAGGTGATTTGCATATACGCCGTCTGACTCATTTAACACATCTTGGCCTTGCTCGGAGTTAGACACTTCAGTATGACCTTAAGGACCGTTTATCTGACTACCGTCTACGGGGAGAATCTGGCCGTACATCGAATTTTGTGAGCGTTGCCTCTGTCATTAGGTAGTTCTCCCGTGGCTATGTAAAGCCGTATGGGTTCCATCCAGGACGGGGGAACCTCCTCTATCTGGTTTATTTGGGCACCTAGTATGGGAATGCGGCTAGTAGTAGATGGGGAATCTGGGTTTGTTATTGGAAATGAAGCCGACCTTGTGACTGAGGCATCGACATCTCATTACAGTCCGGGGGCGTATTCAAGTTCAGTCGAGAGGGTGTTTAATTTACGCAGTAGAGAAACATACTTAGTTATTCGAGGATCCACGGATTCCAAGTGCGTTAACACATCGTGACTAGGCGTGAATCGCTTTGAATCGAAGGCTGGTTGCACCAGGCGAAGTGCGAGCTCAGTCGGCTATCATGGCCGCCGTACTTTGATTCGTTATTGTGGTGGCCCCAGGCTTCGCGTATTACTGTTCAACTCTTTCCCCAGTTGGGGAGATTAATTGCAAACTGATGTCGGCTCCTGTTTGTCTGGAAGCCCCATTGATACAGAGTGTCCATCGGCCTGTTTTATTCAGGGAGGCATCGAGTTGCGGGATTTTGCGAAGTCGACTAAGGAGACTTGCCCGCTTCTTGAAAGTATCTCGGCTTATGCTTGGATCACCGTACCTTTCCGGTCCATTTACTATTGGGTGTCCTTAGGATAGATCAAGTTTATGGTGTGCCGGGTGGCGCCGTCGGTTCACGCACCACAATGGGGTGAGCCTGGTATGGGCGGAGCTTTCTGGCGGCTGTCCGAAGGGCTAAAGTAGCTCATTCGAGGTGGCTATATCTGGTTTCCGCATCGATCAAGGACTTGCTGACAAAGAACAGAGGCCTCAACTTTTCATCCCCACATTCTTTAAACAAGGCGACGTTGGCTAGCATATCGGAGAATTTGTAGGTAGAGTAGGCGTGTGGGGAGGATCAGATGGACTCTGTCAGGTACTACTTGATTACTACGAATGCCCGGTCGCATTCCTCACTCCGTCGGCCGGCGGCTCATAGGGTAGTGAAGGGTTCAAACGGTCAGGTGACAGAAATAAAGCGCCGGGCGGCTAGCAGGCCAGGTCGATTCTTGGGATCCACTCTTGGAGGTGGGAGCCGGGGATTGCAATATGGCCTTAAGCTGTGCGGGATTAGCCTCTATTCCTCTTTGGGTGACCATAAAACCAAGGAATCGGGTAGCCAGCGACCGAAGAGGCACATTTGGGGGTTGGAGTTTCTGCTACCATATTCTTGAGGAGGTGGGATGTCTTGTTGGAGATGAAGCGGCGTGATCGGTATTGCTTGGATTTACTACTAGAATAATCATCGATATAGACTTCCATTGTGCTTCCGACGGCGGTAAAACATCTTAGTTACCGACCTCGATAGAGTAGCCCGACCCATTTCAAACCGAAAGGCATCACATTGTAACAATAGAGTCCATGGGGAGTGATGAAAGATGTTTTTTCCGCATCTAGGGAGTGCATGAGGATCTAGTGATATCCTGAGAAGGCATCCAGAAAAGATAGCATATCATGCCCGGCCGAAGCGTCCACAATCTAATCTATTCGGGGCAGAGGGAAGCTGTCCTCCGGGCATGCGTCATTGATGAGTGCCTAAAACACTCAGGTTATACCCGCGTCTGTCTTATGTTTTTATCGTTATTTTGCATTTAAATACATATTTTTTATAGCTCGATATTTGATTAGTTCAATTGGTGTGAATGCAGGTGCAATTAGTGTGAAAAGGGCAGATTTTGGAAGCATTCTGGAACAGAGGATGAAAGTGCATAAAGATGGCTAGAATATCGCGGCGTTCCCGACATGGCGACGTCAGCGTCGTGGCGCTAGCGTCGCGATGTTGGGTCAACTAATATAAAAGTCAACAAGCGGCAACGTCGCGACGTCAGCGCGAGTTATTCCTCTCATTCATTAAAAGCAAAATGGGGACCAGAATTGAAGGGATCGGAGATCGAGGAACGTACGAACTAGGTCACGAAAGTCATAAGCGACGGGACTTTGACTTTGGAAAAGCGACATTTGCTATCTTCTTCTTTTCGGACAGAAAGATTGATGTTTTATAGATTAACTATTTGTGTTTTCTCGTTCAGTATGTTCTAGATTTATCTCTAGGGTGTTGTTGAACCCTGTCACATTTTCATGGATTAAAGATTAGTATTTTATATTATTAGGTTATTTTTATAATTTGTTAGCATACGCTATATCGTGAATTATTTACATGGTGATGGCGACATTAGCATGATTATCTTTGGAGATCAGAGATTCGAGAGATGAAGATACCCGAGGATCACGAGTAGAGCGACCTTGGTTGATTCGGTAAATAGAATCATATTGATCCGAAGGTGTGATTAAGGTTAGAATATTTAGCGTTTGAATTATCGAGTTAGGGTAGAGATACACTCAACTCTACTAGGCAGAGGTGAGGCGAATACACCTCGAGAGGGAGTATTTAAATAACCAAGATCACGAGCCGTAATAGTCATAAATAAAGTGAATAATATCATCTTTAAGAAATAATTCATCGAGAAAGTGGCGGGAGACATAGCCACAGTCTCCATTACCTGATAATTCATTGGATCAGTTAGTTTAGTTTACATTCGAGGACACTAGTACTCTTTCACCCAACACTTATATCGGATAATATTCCGCAGCGATCTACGTATTGACACACATCCTGAGTGGATGGAAATATCAGGTACGGGTACACTATATTACTTAGGGCGACGCATGCGCTGCGATCTTTATGGCGTACATTTATACACACCGCGCTTCGGCTATCAAGTTTTTGGCGATTCGCGAAATGGGATGTTTCCGATTAAATGACTATAAATTAAAGCCATTAGATAATACTCTTAATTTTTTGTTTTCATTTGTTTTAAGTCTTTGATAAGTTGGTCTTTCTTGTTTCGGTGTGATTGTAGTCAAGGTTTCGGTGGCGCATGGGACGGCGGATCTAGTTGATCTACCTCGGGTTGATCCCGACGAAAGGACTTTGCAGAACACGCCCGAAAACGGAACGAGCGGTAGAAATTTATCAATCATGGAGAACAATGAAAGAGCGAGGATCTTAGCATTGAGAGCAAAGCGAAAGGCCACATAAAGAGTCGAGAAATGGTAATAATGGAAGGAATCAAGCACCCGGAGGTAGTTTATACGGCCCAGGATGATCCATTCATGTTGCTAGAGGAGTTTGCACTACGCTAGGTTGTTGTTGACTATCGAGAGAGACCGCTTTATTCAGGAAAACAACGGTGAAGTCAGGTAACATTCTGGTCATGGGGACATCTTTCATGGTACCACATGAGAATCGAATATGCATCGACTGACTTCCTCGGAAGTGCACGACGCGATCAAAGTCTGATGGGATTCTTGAAGGAGTACTTAGATTGAGGTTGTTCCCATTCTCGATAGGTGATAGGCGACATTGGTTAACAAGTCGACCAACAGGATTCCATTACTTCATGAATGATTTAGTGCGAAATTTCGACCAGTTTTCTGCCTCGAAAATTGCCTGACTTGTTGAGGGTCAGCACTTTGGACAACTAGAGGAAGAACACAGCGAGGCATGGGGCAATTTCCGCGAACTCGCGAGAAAGTGCCACAGCATCCTGGTGACGAGATGGATGCAGTCCATACGTTCTATAATGAAATTACGAGGAATGCGGCTGAAACGATGATTGGCCTTCGGTACGGAGGAGCACTAATGAAAACCCGCGGACCCGAGCTTATGAAATTTTGGAAGATGTTACGACTAATACAAATCGTGGCACAGGGAGAAGACTACACGATAAAAGCTTCATAGATTGCGAATAATGAGGTTCTCAACAATCTGGTTAATCATGTTGCACAACTGACTAAATAGTTAACTAGACAGCAAGGAACCGTGAATGGCATACAGACTAACCCATGGGAGTTGTGTGAATTATGTAGAGAGACGACCTGATAGCACATAATGTCGGTCGGGAAACAGCGTAGAGCGAGGCCCGAGTATGTGTCGAGATTCAATCGAGGCAACCCGCAACAACAAGGGCGAGTATGGGGAAATAACTATCGGAGAACGAAATCAAGACGGGTGGCGTAACAATCGAATGTTATTCGGAACAGTAAGGGTATGGATGGAGGAATAATCGAACAACATGCCATCACCAGTGTGAACCACCTCTTGAAAGGTGGACTTAGAACAAGCCCTTACGCAGGATGCTCACCTCCGCGATTGAACAATCAAGTAAGCCTTGATTGAAACTTGGAGGTACGGTCGTCGAATAGCGTCTGGTGCGAGAAAGGCAGCGGGTTCCTTACCGACAGCCGAGTGAACCCAGAAGAGATGGGAATGAACATGTTAAAGCAGTCACGCTAAGAAGTGGTAAAGAGTGGAGGCCTGAGGCAACCCGAGTTATAGAGGGAGGTAGAGAATGAGAAGGTCGTCAGTGATCGAATGATGATGCGAGATGAGAACGACCTCGAGAGAAGCGGTGAAGAAAACCTTCTTGGAAGCGAGGATAACCACCAGTCCATATCCCGCAGCGTCTAAAGAAGCATAAGTTGGATAAAGCGAGTTCACGAATTCATGGTATTGAAGCTACACATCAATATCCTAGTTCTTTGTCTTTCTTGGGCAGTGCCCGAGTTATGTAAAATTTATGAAGGACATCTTGTCTCGAAGAGAAGATTGGTTGATTTGAAAAATTAACTTGGCGGGAATGTAGTGCCATACTTGAAGGCTGCCGTAAAGCCTTAAAGACCTAGGCGTTTCACTATCATGCACCATTGGAAATGCTATCTTTGAGAGAACCTTGTGTGATTGGGTGCAGCGTTAATCTCGTACCATCGATTGCAGCGTTTGGGATTAGTTGAAGCTCGTCCAACTATAGTCACACTTGACTTGCAGACGGATCATGAAGCATTCGAGAGGGTAATAGAGATGTCTTAGTAAAGGTTGACAAGTTTATCTTCCCGACATATTTCATTGTATTAGATATGGGAAGAGGATAAAGGAAATACCCATAATCTTGGGTAGGCCGTTTCTTGCAGCCCAGCAAAGCAATGATTGATGTTCGGAGGGGCCCAGAGTGAGAGTGCGGGAGGGATGGAAGTCAAGTTCAAGCGTGTTCGAGCTGTGCGAGACTTCCGGCGGAGAAAGTGATACTTGTTTCATAGCGAGATAGTAGAGGCTATAGTGTCCACAGCCCAGAAGTGGTCTCACGGATCCTTTGGAGGCTAGCCTAGTACAGAATGATTCCGAGAATATGAGCGAAGAGGCAGAGGAATATGTAAAATGGATGGATTCTTTCGGACCCAATAGAAGGAAATACTTCGAATCTCTAGGTGAAAGTACTAAACCACGAGTACCATCGGTTGAACAACCATCCAAGATGGAACAAAAACCTTTACCTAGCCATTTGAAGTATGCATATCTTATGATAGCATCTACCTTACCGGTGATCATCTCCAACATCCTTGGCCGAACTAGAGGAGGAGATTGTGAGGTCCTTAGAGACCATAAAATGTGCTCGGGTGGTCTCTAGCCGATTTAAAAGGATCGCCCTTCCATGTGCATGCATCGTATTTTCTTTGGAAGATGGGCGTAAACCTCGAGTGGAAGCCTGAGAGGAGGTTGAATCCAACTATGAAAGAGGTAGTCCGAAAGGAAGTATTAAAATGGCTGGATACTGGGGTAATTTATCCTATTTCAGACATTGCATGGGTAAGTCCAGTTCAAGTAGTGCCTAAGAAGGGAGGAACAATATCATAGAGCAGAAAACAATATATATTACCGCTTTCGAGAGCAGTCCAGGGTGGGAGGATTGCAGCTATTGATTATCGGAAACTGAACAAAGCCACTCGAAAAGATCATTTCCCATTGCCCTTTCTGGATCAGATGTTGGATCGATTAGCCGGTCATGAGTATTATTGCTTTTTGGATGGATACTCCGGCTACAATCAAATTGGTATAGCCCTTGAAGATCAGGAGAAGACGACATTCACATGTCCCTATGGGGCATTCGCGTTGACCGAATGCCCTTTGGTTCATCTGTCGCCGGGCACTTTCCGCGACTAATATGATGGCCATATTCTCCGACATGGTTGAGAAACAATTGAGATCTTCATGGGCCCGATTTTTCGGTATTAGGTAATTCATTTAATATTTATGCAGAATTTGAGATCGATATTGATAAGATGTGAGGAGACTGACTTAGTACTCAATTGGGAGAAGTGCCATTTGTATGGTACAAGATGGTATTGTACTTTGGACATCGGATTTATTAAGAGGAATAGAGGTAAACAGAGAAAGGGTGGAAGCAATTGAAAAGTACCTCCACCCTCATTGATAAAGGGATAAAAGTTTTTTTAGGCCACATTTAGATTCTTCTCTGGTGATTCATCAAGATTTCTCTTAGATTGCAGCGGATTGTCCTAATCATCCAAGGGACCCCATTTGAAGTTGATTCCTACCAGATCATTTGGGCATTTCGGTATTAAAAGAAGATAGGGTGGTATCGGCCCCTAGTAGCTCCATATTGGTCCTTCCCATTTGAGAAACATGGCCAGCCTTGAGTGATTTTGTGATTGGGAGCGTGTTAGGGCGAGAAGCGAGAAAGTACTAGGTAATCCCTATGCGGTAGAATCTTGAATGATACCGATTAGATTCACTTCCCTTCTGAGAAGAACTATTAGCTATTGTCTTTTGCTTTTGACAATTCAGGCCTTATTTGATTGGTAACAAGGTCGTGAATTACTGCTTGATCATTCTGCCATAAAATGCTTGATGACTAAAGGCCTTGAGCCAGAGCTAATTCGGTGGGTTCTTTTCTTACAAAATTCGACCGTTGAGATTAAGAATAAAGAAAGGCAACGAGAACTTAGTAGTAGATCATCTTTCCACGATTGGAAGGCAGTGATGTTAGTGAATGGCGATTTTCAGGATGAGCGACTCTAGCTATTGAAACCGAGAAGCGGGTTCCATGGTTTGATTATGTGATTAAAATTGGTAGCCAAAGGTAGTCCCCGGAATATAATATCAGCGAAGCGTTTTTCGCACACTTGAAACACTACTATTGGGAGGGCGAGATTCTTTCTGGAACCATTATGTTGACACAGGTGATCGGAGATGCGAAGATGAAATGCGATATCTTACCTGATACCACACATTACCATGTGGTGGACATAACCATTAGCCCGGCCAAGGCAATGACCAAGGGTGCTTCAATCCAGGCTTCTGCGGCCTACCTTGACTGGGATCACTCATCATTTTGTATCCACATTGATGAAGTATCCAACGAATGGGGCATTCTAGAAAGGATGAACCGCCCGTATCCATCCTGGGAATTCAATTGTTTGATTTATGGGGATGGATTTCATTGGGACCATTTCCCAATCTTATAACAACCTGTACATCTTCTTCGGTAGTAGATTATGTCTCAGTGGGTTGAAGCAATTCAATCCCACATAATGATCTGGTAGTATTGGCTAAATTTCTCCGCAGCCACATATTCTTGTGATTCGAACTCCTCGAGTAACGATCACGAGATAATGGTATAATTTACCCAATAAGATGATTGACAAGGTTTGAAAAAGTAAAGGGAATTAGCCATCATGCGTGAGTCAAAAAACTCATTAGATTTTTAATCCATTTTTTTGAGTTTATAATGAGAATAACGTTGGTGCGAGAAAATTGATAGTGAATCAATTCCAATTTGCGAGAAGAATACGACCAGAAAATCAAATTTTAGCAAAAGTATCATAAGAAATCAGCACACTGGCATAATTGAAATTGAAACTGGAAATTGAAGTCTCGCGACGGGGAAGTGCGGTTCAGCAATTCAAGTCACGACATCGACAAATTTGGCTTTGAAGAAAGCGAAAAGTGAACAAGTGAAGTCGACACACGAAGGAATTTGAGACAAAATCTGACTTGGTGAGGTATAAAGAAGCGATCAAATGAAGAAGTTCATGTCGACATCATTGCGATGTCGTGACACAGAGATAAATGATGTCATGATATTCACCACCATGTGGGGTCGCAGCGAGGGCTTGTAACTTACAGTATGTTTTGTTATATTCAAGTAAGGATTTTTGGGGAGGCGGAATGCAACTTATGCCCTATGATATTTTAAATTGTGATTAAGATTAGCCATCTTAATGGTTGGTTTTAATTAGAGGATTAAAAATGTGTTAGATTGCATTTTTATGGCGCTTATTAGGTCGATTATGCAGTGGAAGTAGTTTAGTGGTTTTGTTAGGGTTTGTATTAAGTATGTGTTGAAGGACCATTTGAAAAACTTGTTAGTGGAGAGGACAAAGTGTAATATCCTTGTGATCTATGTGGCATCATGAGGGCATGACACCTCATATATGCATGGTAGGAGATCTTGACACATGGAAAGTGCATGAGAAGAGCTTGCCATGTGCCAAGCAAACCAATTTCTCTTGGTTTTGGATGCTAGACCAACTTCTTGCTAGGAAGTGGAAAATTCTGGAAATTTAGAAGTGAGAGAGAGTTCTAGAGAGAAGCTAGAGAGAAGGAGGAGAAAAGGCTTGAAGGAAAGCTTGGTTTTTGGTGGAAAAAGTTCACTAAGGTATGTAAACATGATCTTTGAGGCCTTAGTTGTATTTCTTATGGACTTTGGTTATATTCTAGGTTTTGTTGGGATTACATCCTAACCCTAGATTTGATGAAAGGTGTGTTTAGTGGAACCCTAATTAGCCAAAAGACCGGTTTGTAGAGATGGCATGTGTGTGTGTGTGTCGAGGGGTGCTGTCAGGCTCCCCTTGACCCCATGACATTGTTTGTATAAGTTGGCTAAGAACTCGAGCTGGATGATTCTAGTTGGAGAAGAAGCCCAAGACCCTAGCCCTTCGAATGTCTAAGTAACCAAGAACTAAATCCTACCATGAGACCCTTAAATTTGAAGGTTGAAAGTCGAATCTGATTCATCCCCATGTGTTAGGCAGTTCATTTTTTTAGTCATAAGTTGAGTTATATTGATCAAATGGGTGATTCAAATCCCTCTCAAAGTAGCCACATAGGGCGTAACTTCATATCAAAGAAGAAAGTGTGGCCCAAAATTATGGCTCATTTGTTCCCACATAATTTCGTCAAAGTAAGGGTGAAATTAATACGATTCTGTCCACACAGGGAAATGGTCTCGGAGGTCGAGTGTAAAAACCATAACTCTTGATTCCGAGGTCGAATGACCTGATTTAAGAGGCTATGGAGAGAAGCTAAGAGATAGAGCACAATTCGAGGAGAAGACCATAGTGAACAAAAAACGTGTGGCTGGTCAAAATGGTAGTTAAGAAAAAAAAATTAAAAAAGGGGGTCTTGAGATGAGGTAAAAACAAAGGTACAAGTGTTGTGTGTGCTATTTGTGTTACCACAATAAGGGGTATTTAAATGTTGATATTCGTAAGGAGTGTAAAGAGTGCTCTTGAAGGATCAAAGGTTTATGATGTTTGTAGGTATAGGGAATATGTGTATTAGTGGTGAAGTAGTAATAAACGATTGGGTATTGGTACATGTAACCGGATTGTTTGAAATTTAAGAAATCTTATGACTTGTTAATTACGAGATCCTTTGGAGTAGCCTCAGTTTTGACTTCCTTGGGAGACTTGTGGTTTTGGATCAAGGAAGGTGGGGATCTTGTAACCTTACCCTGCTTATACCATGGTTTGTGAGTGTACCGTCCATGCGGGCGTGGATTTTCTAATGATGCTATATAAATGTGTATATTTTTATCATGGAATTCTTTAGATTAATTGGTGCGTGATGTTTTTTAAATATCCATGTGGGTGAATGCTTTAATGGTGTTTTAAATGACATGGGTATGGAATTTGTGTGAGAGTTAGTTGATGTAGTGGACACGGGACCATGATGACTAGTCCACAGGTTGTAGTCAGGAAAGGTCAGATCATACGGGATGTGGGCATATCTATGGGTGGTAAGTCCCAGTAATTTGTCGATTATACGGGATGTGGGCATATCCCTAGGTAGTAAGTCCCAGCAATTTGTTGTTCGGGGATGATCGGCTAGTCCCTGGATGAAAGCCCAAAGTCAGATGAAGAGTCGAGATGGTGGTAGTGGCCATCCATTTGTTTCCACATCGACCTATTAATTGAAAATGCTCATGTTTTGAGATGTGTTGAATTATTTGTATTTTGAAATGTTTTTATAAGCATGGCTTGTTGGGATTCACTGCGGGTTGTCGAGACTCTTGATTAATTCCCTCCACCTTGAATGCGGTCTGAGACCGAATTCTGTGACTTGAGGTTTGAGCTGGGGTTTGGAGGTTGGGGGTGTCGTCAGTAATAGCATGTTGGAGGTGGATTGGCATACATTTTGAGGAACATCTAGTGTTGTGTGGAGGTTCACCTTGTATATTTTGGACCAGTTCATATAGATCATGGGTCATTGTATATTTGGCTTATGGTATTAGTTTGGACACTTTACTGTAGAAAGTTTTGGGATTTCATGTAAATATTATTTTGATCAAGTGTAAGTGAATAGTCTTGGGTTCATTGAGGACTTACCTCGATACGGATATGTATATATATGTTTTGGGAGACTGGAGTTGAGTTTAATTACGTTTCTGGGCGGTGCTCAGTGGGTTTTTGGACTCGGGTTTGAAAAAATACGGGTTGATATATGTGGTGTGTGGGGCTAGGGGTAGCCCTTTTATGCAAAGTGTTGGATTTTGAAAGAGTCCATGTTAGGGACTCATGATGAAAAAAAAAAAAAAGATGGTAAAATAACATAAAATACATCAAATTGAAATCGAGGGTGTGATAGGTATCCTCAAAGCCCGCGAGCGACGCTACTCAGTAAAAGTCGCTGACTAATTTTGAAGAATTAATGAAGAAGTAGACATGATATCAGCGACACCACTTCAAGGTCGCATTTGACAAAATTGAAAACGCGGTAGACATGGAATTCGTGACACTTGAATAGAAGTTCGCGACGAATTTTCAAAATTTGAACGCAAATTCGCGGCGGTTAGAAACGAGAGATAGAGACATGAACGAATCGAGAAGATGTAGCGGCGTCGCGATGTGCGACATCGAAAACGCGAGTATCATTAGCCGTGGCGTCACGCGCCGGTAGTAACGCTGATTCCCTAAAGAAGAATTCGTAGCGTCCTTGATGTCAGCGACATCGATTCTGAGGAAAGAAGGTAGCGGCGTCTTTAGTATTTGGCGACATCATTGCAGTATCATGGTCGTGACGTCAACCATTGATCGCGACATCGATTCACTGGAGGTTCTGACGTCATTTAGGTATCGCGACATCAGGCGCAAGAGGGTGTCTTCTCATGGTTCTGCGACGATCGCCCGTTGGTCGCGACATCGGTCTGAGGGGAAGAAGGTCGCGTCTTTTGAGTGGTAGACATCAGGCTGCGAAAGGTATCATGGTGTGGCGTCCTTGATGTGCGATATGGATTCTGAAGTGAATTGGTATCATTTTGTTACTGGTACTCATTACAAGGAAGAATTATTGCGGTGCGACATGGATTAGTGATGCGACATCGATCGGAAAGACAAAAGATCTTTTGAGTGGTGACATCGGTCAAGAATAAGTCGCGACATCATTATTTGTCGCGACATCGGATCAGCACGAAGACGAGTCACGACAAAGAAAAGCTTCCACGACATCAAAGAGCTCATAAGCATAACATTGGAGTGACGTATGATTGAAGTTCTGCGACGAGAGCTCCTGTCTGAGGAAGGTGAAGTCGCGGCGTCATTCGGTGGTCGCGACATCGATTCTACGAAGAGGGTCGCGGCGTCATTTGGCGGTCGCGACATGGATCAATGGGTGATAAAGGCAAAGTCGCGACGGATAAAAGTTTACGCTAGAGATGAGCGAGAAAAAGCGAAGTCGCGGCGTATGATTGGAAGTCGCGACCTCAAAAAATCACAATGCGAGGAAGGTGAAGTCGCGCTGAAAGTATTATTGGAAATCGCGACATCAAAGCGACTCTCATAAGCGAGAGCGGTGAAGTCGACGTGAAGGGAATTGAATCAAGTGAGTCGCGACACGAAATGCGTGCGACATGAGGAACAACGGAAATGGGCGGATTATTTTGAAACCCGTAGGAAATGCATCGAAGTTAGGGCCCGATAAGGGCCTGCAAATGGCGGTACTCTGGAAGGAAGCGGCTCTTGGCGCTTCGAAGCGAGGAAATGCAGGTAGCCCTCGGCTCGTCATATTTTAATTTTCTGTTTCTTTTTCTTTGTTTCTTTGTTATTTTTAGATTAGATTAGAGTAGATTGTTATTTCATTTGAATTTCTAGATGCGGATGTTAGTTGTTGAAGTTGGAAAATTTGAATGTAGAATGTTATTTTCTTCAATTATTTGCACGGTTCGTTTGAAGTCCAAACAAATTTGGAATTCGAATGTCAGTTTGGATTTGATAGTTAACGATCGAGAACTCACATTGTTGGTGTAATGAAGTAATTTAGAAACCCGACTTAGTTGAATTTACTCTATTGTTACAATTTATCTTTCACACGTAGAAATTTATCGAGTCTACTTGAACTTGAGTCCTTGAATCTACTTATTTGGTTTTGTTTATTTTGTATCTTATCAAATATCAGGTGTCTATACGTAATAGGATTGTTTCATGCTCACGATTTCCCGGGGAGGCCCTCGAGTGACGAGAGAAGGCATTGCGAGAGTATTGAACAATTTCTCAGGGTAGCCACAAACTTACCTAATATTGGGGATCTAATGGGCTCTACTGAATTTTAATCGATAAATCTTCTTCTCACTTTGGGCGAGAATGAGTTGAATGACTTATCGGTCAAATGAGAAGGGTTCGCCTCGATTCGGCGGTAAGTTCAATCCAGGTGTTGAGGATCTAATCAAAGGAAGAATGAGGCTGTTCCAATTTTGAGGATGAGAAACCGGTATAGTGCTTAAGCCCATGCTTAGCCTATGTCTTAGGAGCTACTTAAGGTTTAGGTCCATGTTTTGGGTATGAAGTATTGAAAAAGAAAAATGCGAACAAGGCAGCTGAGTTAAAGTAGTTATCTAATCCTTTGTCTTGAAGAAACCCCGGAAGATTAGATGATGAAATGTAATCGTTAAAAGAGAGATCCACATGGCATTACCGTCTTCCTTGGACGGATTCGTGCGGGTTCATGAAGCAACGTTACAAAGTTGTCTGCGGGAATTGATGTTTCCACAAATATTGTATTTTCAACGAATCCTTTAAAAATTAGCGTGATCCCATTTCTTTAATTTTTTATTTTAGTTTCGACGTATTTCATTTTGTTCTTAGTTTACATATCTTTATTCTTTCATTATTTTAAAGGTTCTTTGAGGATATCATTGAATGTAGTCCCGAATAGTAAAAAGCAGGTAGTCGGGTAGTTGATTGAGAATTCTTGAGATCTCGCGGATCGATATCGGACTAAATCCACTTTTTATTACTTATTCGATCGTACCTTACGGAATCATGGATCAAAACCGAAATAAATTTATCTATTCTTAAGGAAACAGCTTTTAATCCAGTATAATTATGTAAGAAATATAACAAACAAGTTTATGGCGTGTGCTTTGAGGGTTAGATAATAGTCTTATGGTAATAACGCTATAAATTTGAGTTGATGTTTTGATCCATCACTCACACTTACATAGTGGGAGAGAAATCAGATCCATGAAACAAGTTTTTAGCGCCATTGTCGGGGATCAAAAGAATTAATTAGATCAATATTCTGACGAAAGAAGGAAATACTAATTTGGACATTTTTAAGAAAAGAACAAAAATAACTTTTCAAGCAGTGACTACATTAGTCCTTAATTTTTAACAAGCCATGTTGAAAATATTTGTTAGGTTTATTAATCTATTAATATGAGTATGCTTTTATTTCAGAAAACCTTTAATGCATAGGAAGCGGGGATCGACTTGATTCAGGAACTGCTTGAATTGGAAGGCATTTCGGGAGCCAAGAAAGATAAAAGAAGCGAGAAACGCGGTTGTGGCGGAAGAGACATGATAAGCGGAGGAACGAGAGGACGGCGACGGAGAAGACCCCCATTGCGACACAATGGAGGATTTACGGAGGCCTATTGTTGAAGAGGTATTACTCTGCTGATCGGGCTGACCCTACGAGTGGATGCAAACAATTTTGAGCCCCAAGCCGGCCTTAATTCTGATAGTTTGTGACATCGGTTTATTTGGTCATCCCCGCAGAGGCCCGAATGAGCACTGAGAAGATTTCTCGGGATGGCTATCTGATGGAAATTTGAGCGATTGTGAACCCGAGGTGATAAAATTACATATCTTCCCATTTTCTTTAGAGACATAGCGACCCACATGGTATGAATTCATTTACCATATGGTTATGTTGATACTTGGGAAAGTTGGTAGAAAACTTAGCAGGCGAGTTCTTCCCCCTCTCAGCCCGGAGAGACGAAGAGGATGATTGTATTCCAACAAGGGAAGATGAGAGCTTTGTATGTCGCTTAGGAAGATTCGGGTGTTGAAGGTGCTTGATGCATGGAATAGACTTGAAGACCCGGATGGATATAGTGTATCACGCTCTGAATGATACATCAGGGTATTATCGATGCTTCATGTTTAATGGAGCATTCCAAGCGAAAAAAAGTCTTTGAAGAGGCGAGATCGATGGGGACTGGCGAAATGCAGCCGTGGCTCCATACGAGGTTTCAACGGGTGAATGCGTGAGAGAAGGGTCATCAGAGTGAAGCGAGATGACAGCCATGGAGGCTAAGTTGGATGCTATAATGCATAGGATGGACAAACAAGAGAGGAAGATGCAAACTACTCATGAAATAGGAGTAGTAGAAAGAGAATTGATGAGAAGAAGTGCTAATGAGGTAACAGAAGAAGATTCTTATGGTGCTAAGGAGAGTTAAATCATTGAGCAGGCAAAGAAGTTATCATTTAGGGATGATCTATTTCACCTTGCACATATAATTCATTGAGGGTGTAGAATTTCTCATATGGTGGAGGGGGCATTACATGTGGCGGGGACAACATCCTCAGCAAGGGATATCAACGGCCACCGCGGTTCGGTAGTAGCGGCCCGGTGAGGGCAGGAAATGGGTCTGACGGAGTCGAGAGGAGGCTGTTGATCAGACAGAAACACATGTACTAATATATCACACACTATTACCAAAGGACTATTAACTAATCAAACATTGATGCCATAAATCTTGTTAACGTGAGACAATTACATATACAGTTTGTAACAAAATTACAAATAGTATTATCAATCGACGTGATTTTATCATTGTTGACATATCTTATATATACGAAAATCTCTAGAGTAAATCATTTTCAAATTTTGGTTTGAGTCGATGCGCAAGTGCAATTAAATAATGATAATAAAATGGATTTAAGTCCAGTGCTCCCGATCCCGCGAGATCTGAGATTTTTAAATCCTTTACCTACATTGCTCGATTTCCATCTTATTTGAACCATAAAATGACAGTGGGATCCGGCAAGGAGTTGGAAGGTGGCGAATAAAGGAAAATGAATTATGATCAAATAATCTGGAATATAAAGAATAAGAATAATGGTATTTAAGAAAATAAATGGTCTTTGAATAAATTATCCTTCACGAGTACTTATCAAGAATCTTATTTATAGTGAAGTATCGATTCACGTAGTTAACAACGATAAAAATTTCTTGATCATTTAGGGTTTTAAAATGCATCAGGCGATTAGTGAGTAATTTGAATCTCTCCACTCCACATTTCATTATAATTTTCTGATTACTGAAGGCAGAGGAATGAGATAACTACTTTTAAAAGAAAGGGTTTTAATAATACAGGTATTTTCTTTGCAATACTTCATACCCCATTTTGAGATTGCAAGCCTTTGCTCCTGATTGTCAGTCAAGCAGGGATATACAACTTCAAGATTACTCTTCCTCAAAAAAAATTAGAATAGATCGCCTCTCCTTGATTAGATCTCGGCTAGCAGGTTGGCCTCATTATAGATTGAGGTGGGAACTCTTTGCTTGTTAAATTGATAACTCATTGACTCATTCTTGATTTCAAGTGAGAAGAAAGATTTATCTAAGTAAACACACGAGCTCATTAGATACATAATGACGGTTAATATACCCTTAAGAAAATGTTCAAAACTCGGGGAATGCCTTCTGTGTCACTCGGAGGGCCTCCTTGAAATCGGAGGCTTGAGTGGGAATGAGTCTTAAAGCTGAGCACATAAGACAGCGATATTCGGATCAAGGCATCAAACCCCAAGACGAGTAAATTCGTAAGGCGAGATTCCTGTTTGCCAGGAAACAACTACGAGGAAAGATAAGTCGACTATAACATTTACTCAATGGAAGTTTGCAGGTTCCTCAATTCTTGAATTACACATTCACGTCATTCCTGCGATCATAAGAATAACTGCATTATGAAGCTGAGCCAGAATTCCGGAAATTTGTCGAACTTCAAACATTCCAGTGGTAATTTGAAAGAATTGAATTACGCATTGAAACTTTTGCCAGCTTGATAACATCGATTCGAGGAAAATAAAAGCGAAAACTAGAGCGATAAATCTAATCTAATCTCTACTTTATCGACATTGAAGAAAATAAAAGAAAGAAAAGAAAAGAAAGGAAAAATAAATAAAAATAAAGAAAATGAGCCTTATTTATCCGATTCTCTACGTCTGTAATCATGATGCGTTCCTCTTAAGGTAGGCTATCGTATTTATAAGTTTCTCTATTGGGCTAATTCAATCTGATCTTTGTGGATTCCAAAGTTAGTTGGCCCGATATTCTTTATTCAGTCGCGACCTCAAATCCCTTGTCGTGACATCATCAATATCATGTATCATCTCACGTCGCGACATCAACTTAAGTCTATGCAGCCTTGAACTGGTCGTTCATGATGTCGCGACATCAATCTCTTGTCGTGACATCAGCTCACTCTTCTGCAGGTATCAAATGGTTGCTCCTGATGTCCCGACATCAATCTCTTGTCGTGACATCAGCTCACTCTTCTGCAGGCTTCAAATGGTTGCTCCTGATGTCACGACATCAATCTCTTGTCGCGACATCAACTAAATGAACGCAGCTTTTAACTGAACGTTCATGATGTCGCTGACATCAATCTTGTCACGACATCACTTTATGGCTTTACAGCTTTGAATTGGTCGCTCCTAGTGTCGCGACATCGATCTCTTGTCGCGACATCAACTTAGTTCTCTGGAGGTTTCAACTGATTGTTCTTGGTGTCGCGACGTCATTCCTTTGTCGTGACATCAGCTTAAGGAACTTACAAGCTTCCACTTATTGCTCTTGGTGTCGCAACAACAATCTCTTGTCGCGACATCATTCCTTTGTTGTGACATCAGCTTAAGGAACTTACAAGCTTCCACTGATTGCTCTTGGTGTCGCGACAACAATCTCTTGTCGCAACATCAGCTTATGGCTCTGCAGTCTTCACTTGATGGTTCCTATTGTCGCGACATCTGATCCTTATTGCGGCAAACAACTTGGGTTCATCAGCTTCCATCTCACGAAACTGTCATAGCTTGATGCATTCTCTTGTCCTTCTCTATCAAATTCTTTCCAAGTTACATCGCCATCCTCACCAAGCCTCGCTATAGCTTCAATGCATTCCTTGTCGCCACTTCTATCAAATTCTTCAAGTTTCCTCGATGTCGCCGGCTACGTTTGATCATTCAAAGGATGTCGCTGACTTCTTCTCTTTGTCGTTGTCGCTAAACCATCGCTTTTATGACCGCTTCAGATTATTGTCGATGTCGCCACGATCTGCATGTCGCGACATGAAGTCTTCTTCTTCTTCATTTCGCTGCTTCACCCGAGTTTCTTTAACTCACCGTCTTGTTCTTCTTCAAGTGCAAGCTTCGCTCGATCGAATTTTACCGTCGCAACCCCTGATATGCATTTTGGATCAGCCGCCAGCTTCACGACATCGGGTTCCTCATCTTTGTGCGCCTTTTCGCTGCAACTTGTTTCACTAATTATCTCATTAACGCTCATCCACCTTCTCGGCTTCTTTTTCTCGCAAATATTCTTCTTTTCTGAATTCCCGCCATTTACCGCTTGGTTAGTTATTCCATACTCCGCATATAAACGCCTTTGTTTAGATAAAATAGATCAGAAAAATGGACTAAAATGGATGACTTTCAAGCCATCAGTTCCCCAAACTTAAAATTTTGATTGTCCTCAAGCAAAGAAAAGAAAGAATTGTTTGTCCTCAAACAAAATAAAGAAAATTTTTAAGGACATTTTTCATTTATTCATGCAAGAATAAATAATTTTGGATTGAAATATGCATTGCATTGTTTTCACATCTAGCTTCAAATCCAAGCTCAAGGTCAGGGGTTTCTACTCTTTATAGGATACAAAACTAAACCTGTTGAAATTGTTTTACAAACAACATAATCACTGGATCCCCGGTTGAAAAATAAATTGTTTTCCTTTCATCTTCATAATTATTCACTTAACTCCTTAGGTCCTTCACGCTTTTTACTCATTTATTTCCTTTCCAAATCTATAAGCTTGTTAAGTCTATATCGACTTCACTAATGTAGGTAATCATCCTTCAAGATCAAGGTCTCGCTTGTAATGCCAGTTTGGTAAGGTAGGTTAGAAAGGAACTTTTGGTTTAGATTACCCCTAACTTTTCTCTCTCTTTTTTTTTCATTACCGTCTCTTTCCTTGTAGTTTCTTTAATAAACCCCCAACTTATCATTGGGACATCTCCGATTTCTTCATTATTCAATCGTATGCTCCCATTTCTCATTTGTAATTCAACCTGGGAATTTTCTTTCGTTTTGTCATCATTCGTATGTGCAATGTTTTACCTTCTATAGTCTTCTAACACCCTTAGCAAACTTTGGGTTAGTAATTCCCATACCGTATGGCATTAGGGTACTAGGTGTTAAAACAATTTCTAAGAACTTAATAGTTCAAGAGAATTAGGCCACAAGGTAAAACTTATCCCATTTCTGATTTTGACCCTCTTTCTTTCATTCCCTTTTTCTATCTTTTCTCCTTGAGTTCTTCAAAAACAACCTCCCCCAAACTTGATTTCTCTTCCTTTCGCCTGGTACTGTGTTCTTACTGAAGATTGATTCTTTCTGAAGGTTCGGGGTTTAAATTTACTACTTTTAGAAATAAGGCGAATTGGCTCAATTTCGAACTATGTATGTTTGCTTTTTACATATAGATGTGGATGGCTTACTTGGCTCAAACTTTCCAAGAATGGCTCGCATCATTTCTCGTCACCGATCACCTAGGATTTCGCTCAATCAATAATCTAACAAGTTCTAGAACTGGTTAGCTACTCAAGTATTGACCATTAGGAGTTCCTCGACAATTTTGTCGATGAGTAGTTAAACTCTTTAGTATCCAACAAAGTTCCTTGACTCATTGTCATACCACAATCTCAAAATATGTTTCAGATCCTTCAACTTCATTACTTTCCTCTATTCGACTCCAACAATTAAATTTAAATCACTTTTAATTTCAGGTTTCAATCAAACCGTATTCATTTGGCCCCTATTCTACATTTCAGCTTATTCCTAATCTAACTGCTTCATTCAATTCAGCTCATGACATCTCAGCAGTTTTTATTCTGGAACTAATTCCTACTTTTATTTTCCCAACTATGCAACACAAAGCAACACAACATTTAACAAACATATTCAAAATAGCACACAACAATCAATTCCAAATTTCATTTTATTTCTCGATTCAATTGCAACTGGATACACCAAAATGGGATAAGGAGGGTAAGGAAGGTTAAAGGTATAAGGCCCATTTTTTTCTTTGAAATGAGCTGTGATAAAGATGTTGGGGATCTAGGTCTAGTGGTACCTAAATGAGCCGGGAATTCAGGAATTTAATCTCTTCTTCCTTTCTTCGCTCTCTCCATTCTGTTTCTTCAATGAAAATCTCATTAGAGAGATCAACCTTTTGTTCAACTATCCTCGCCTTCCCAAGCCATTCATTGTATTCTCCATTTCACTATGACTCTAGGAATTTGGAAAGATCATATAATCGATCTAAGTTTTCCAAATGACTTTCTAGCTTCATGATTCTCGTATCTTTGCTTCTTTGCCTCTATCGTCCAATTTCTTCTCAAAATCTTTCGTAGAAATTTGTATAAAAAATCTTGAATCCTTTGATTCGCTTCCCAAATTTGGCTTTCAGCTCAGGATTCTTTCTTTATCAATGTTAAGAGTCGATAAATCACTACCAAACCGATTGTTATAAAAGCCTATGACTTAGTCTGAGTTTCGCAATGACAGATCTCTTTCCTTCATTCTCTCTTTCTTAAACTTTCCCTCGTCGCCTTCAAAAATTTTTGTCCTGCCTCTCTCTTCTGCTCACTTCTTCTCCCACTCACTGGTCTCTCTTCAGAGCTCCATCTCATGCTGCTCCTTTCCTTCCCGTTAGCTCTTCCTCCCACCGCCGGTCTCTTCTTTTTCAATTCTTTCATAAATGTCAATTCCTACCGTAGTTCCACTCTTCCGCTTTTTCATCCATTCTCCTTTGCATGGCATTTCTGAGAGCTCTAAAGATCGAACTCGCTCTTCATGGCTCCCCTGAGCTTTCTCCATGTTGGAAATTTGCTCGCATGTGATGGAGAACTGCGTATGGAATGGAGAGAAGCTCCACTGGGCCTTCATCCTTCATCATTCGCGAAAATGGAAAATCACGTATGTCGTGAGTTTTCTCTCGGGTGCTCAAGCCTGATCAAGAACCTCCTGAGTCTCCTTTTCCTCGGTCTTCACCGGTCCCTTTCTCACTTCAGCACTCTTCTTCCTCTCGGTTTCGTCCTTCATAAACTCGCCAAGGAGCGTGAAGCTCGTACTTCTTCTTCGATTCTATACGCCCCTTTCACCCCAAATTCCTTCAAACATAGAACCGTGATTTACTGGCGGAGAATAAGCCCTTTATTCTTCTGATACTCTCATGATAGAATTTTCAATGACAACTCCTACATCGATTCTCAGATTCCTTAGACGGCATACAAAGATCATAGCTTCGTTCTCTCATCAGGTACACGGTTTGTTGGAACCAAAACGTAATAGGGAAGTGAAAATCACACCTTAGCTCCTTCAAGAAGGCTTCCCGTTCGTAGTTTCGCATTCCTTCCTCCTTGGTTTGGGCCGCACCCACTGCTATGAGCTTTCAGAATCTTTCCAAAACTGGTTTTTCCAAAAGTTTCTTGAATTTGGAACCATGCTTGTGCACTACATGCCATAGCCCGTCGATGGCCTTAAATTCTTCATATGAAACCCAAACTCCTCTAACAAACCGCTCCATCCTTCCTTCCTACCAAATCAATAAAACTCTCTTACCAAATACAGATAATTGATGCAAAAGGCAGAGACTCTCCCACCCTCTCTCGTTTATCATCTCCTTTGAAAGTAGTAACAGGATTTTTAATCTCTCTGTGACAAACCCCTTGTTAGTATAATATTTTATCCACTGGAGTACGCTTCATTCGACACTTAAAATCTCTACTTTTTCTTCTTTCTCTCACCTTTCCTTCCTTTTCTGCTCTTTCGGGAGCTCACTGAGCTTCTCGTGTGTTTCGATGGCACTTCGATCGTTCTCACTTAACGAATCTCGGTCAATCGCTCTTCTCGGGCGAAGTTTCTTTCCGCTGTCTATACCTCATAATCTCGTCTAGGTTAGGACTAGGTGGGAATTTCAGCCATCAATCTTGGAAGAAAACTTTTCGTAAGGCTGGGAAAGTTGTGGTTTTCGTGGGTTTAGATTCCAAAGAGGAAAGAAGGTGAATGTTTGGTGTGGTTTCGGAGGAATGATAAAGTTTCCAACAATTGCAATTCAATCAATGTTTGTGGGCTAATTATCGCTTCATTAAAACATGTCGCGACTCTACCGCCTCTTTTATTTCCGAGATCATTGAATTTAGGCTTTAAAGTGAGTTAATGGCATTAAAAACTCGTTATGTCGCGACATGCTGTTTGTCATGACATCGCGGGATTTTAGGAATTGTTTGATTATCATGTTGTGACATCATTTTTCCTTTTGAAACTTAATTCTCTGTCGCGACTTCACAGTGGTGTCGCGACATATACCATCTTTCTTCAATACTCACAAATTGCCCTTTCAAAACTGGTCACGACATCAATGTTTTGTCGCGACATCACTTTATGTCGCCACATAACCTTTCCTGTCGAATTAAGCCCTTAACTCATTGGATCTCAAGAATCTTGAATTCTATTGTTCCTAACCCTTTTGTGACATCTCTTCAGGCACTTCCAAGCAAAGATTTAACAATCAATTCAAGATATCGGTAATTCAGTAAGGTATCATGTCAGACTTCTCCCCGCAGTTGCCGGAATTGTTCCCAGAGTCGCTTGCCATTCATGTCTTTAAACCAGAAGCTCACCGCAATATTCAAGAAAATCTAATTAAACTACAATCGATTAAAAATTAAACCTATCCTATAAAACAAATCCGACCTAATTTTCAAAGAACTAAAAAGAAAAAATATTTCAAAACTTAAAATCAGAATTAAATCCTTATGGGTCGCTTCCCATTACCGTCAGCTTTGAGTCCTACTGACTTGTTGTCAGGTATTTTTTCCTTAAGAACCGCTTGGAGTTCTTCATTTCCTCTTCCCCGTTTTAGGATAATGCTTTAACTTCATTCATTGACCTGAATTCTTCCCCATTATCACCCTCGTTTCAATGTCAAACGTACTGACACCACTGTACGGCCCACTCCATTCGATTTTAATTTCCCCCGAACAATTTCATTTAGAATTAAACACAGAACTGCTCCCCTAAGCCCAACTCTTTCTTCTCAAAATTCTCCGATCATGTTTTCATTTCTTTGTCTTGTCTTTTGTATTCTAGCATTATCATAGGGTTTATTTCCTCAATTCTTCCAGCTCGCATACTGAGCAATCTTTCTTCCTCGCGCAGCCTAAATCGGGCTAACTTCGATAGCCCACATCAGCCAGATTCCACCCAAGAGGTAGATGACATGGTTTGCCAAAAACAACTCGTATGGGGACATTCCACGGGGTTTTAGGCGCACCGTAAGCCCAAAGTGCATCACTGCTTTCTGAAGACCAATCCTTCCCGCTGAGCCTGCGCCTTCTAAGTATTCTTCATCTCCCGTTGAAATTTCGCTTTGTCCATTGGTCCGGGATGATAGTTATACTCATTACATGCTTGATCCCATACCGGCTTTCATGAGTTTTGCAAATATTTTGTTTGCAAAGGGTTCCATCACTAATGATAGCTCAATCAAATCGTCAAATGATTCTTTCAAGAAATCACAACCGTGATAAGATCATTCCTTGGATAAGCTTGATCGTTCCACCCATTTGGAAACGTAATCTATCACAGCGCATGTATAGGTTTCCAAATGATGCAGGGAAAGGTCCATAAAATCTATTCCCATACATCAAAATTTGTATCACCAAAATACCTTCGAGGGGCATTTTCATTCCTCAAGCAACATATTTCCAATCTTTGGACATCTATCACATAATTTAATCCCACTCAAAGACACCTTCAAGACAAATAATAAAATCCCGATTGAGTATCTGTGAGTCTTTCTTTCTCCGTAAAATGTCTCCCCTATATGCGATGCATGGCATTCATTTAAAAATGTCATTGCTCACTTTCCCGCACACATCTTCTTATTATCATGTCAGCACCCTTGAATAATAATAGTGGTCATCCCAAATATAATACCACAAGCCGGGCCTAGTTTCCTCTTCACAGGTCACTCAAGGCATTACTCTCCACAGTTTCGATAATTCACAATATCAAAGATACCATGGAAGTCGTGGAAGGAAACCTTAAACAATTGCTCATCTGGGAAGTTCTCTGTTAACATCACATTTTCTTCTTCATCACTGCTTACCTTGGACAAGTGATCAGCTATCACATTGTCACATCCCTTTATCCTTGATTTCCAAATCAAACCTCAAGAACAAGCACCCACCTTATCAATCTCGCTTAGCTTCCTTTCGACATCGCATTCGACACGCATGATCGCAGGAATATTACATGGGATCCTAAAATGTATTGCCTAAATTTTCACAAGCAAATACTATGGCTAAGATTCTTTTCGCTTGTTGAGAAGTTCTCTTATGCTTCATTGAAGTCCAACAGTATAGTATATGGCCCCGAATACTTTCTTTTCGCCCCAACACAGCCCCATGGCAAAATCACTGCATCACACATTATTTCAAATCCCCGATCCCATTCTCGTGCAAATGCATTATAGGTGCTTGTACTAACTGATTTTGATTTTCAAAGCATCCTCAAGTGAGTCATCAAATTGAACTCAGATCTTTTCCAAAGAATCTGCAGTGGTCCGGTTACTTTTGAAAAGTCTTGATGAATCTCCTATAAAATCCAGCATGCCCTAAGAAGCTTCTTACTCCTTTTACTGCGGGTAGGTGGTGCAAGAGTTTTGACAATGGATACCTTGGTCAGTCCACTTCATCCAGTGAGCGTAAATTTCATGCTCAAGAACAATACCTTCGTCACCATAAAATGACATTTTTCCCAATCTCGCTAGCCGCTTGTCTGCATCTTGAAGTACTCAAGCCTGCATTGTTTAAACATCATCGGGCCGGATCCATACACGCTGAAGTCATCCATGAAAATTTCCATCACTTCTTCAACCAAATCTCAGAACTAGACATCATACACCTGAAATGTGTAGCCGAGCATTACATGTACCTAAATCTATGATCCTTCAAGGCAAAGGTACCATAGGCATGTGAATGTGGTCTTCGATCCTGTGTGCAATAGCAACTGATTGTATCCCGAGTACCCATCCGTAAAACAAAAGTGAGGGTGTCCTCGTTAACTCGTCAACATCCGATCAATGAAAGGCAAAGGAAATGATCTTTTCTCAAGGCCGACCACCTTCAGAATCACCACATACCTCCATCCTATCACCAGTTTCGCTGAATCAATTCATTTTTTTCATTTCGATCACAAGAAACCATCTCTCTTTGGACCACATGGACTAACACCCAGTACTGTCTCAAATAGCATGATAAAACCAAAGATTCAAAGAATTCGAGTACTTTCTCACTACTTCCCTTCATCATCGGATTCGCCTCCTTCAGTTCTACAGATGGCCTGTTCTCTTCTAGCGTAATCTTATGCATATAAATTGATAATCATGGCCCTTCACCTCTTCACTAACTGCTTAGCGATTCCCTTATGCTTCCTAATATTTTCAGCACTGTTCCTCGATCACCGAGTCCGGGCCGCAATGATCACCGGCTTTTTCTTTGGTAATTCTAAGTAAGCAATTTTTTAAATGAAGTGGCAACTCTTCAAACCAGTTTCGCACCGGTGTTCGATGAATTTCCTTTTCAATATTTTCCCATCATTACTTCGTTGGCTTCAAGCTCATCATAGTTTCTAAAGAATGAACCGTCAGATGGAAATCGTATCGTATCTTCTAAGATTCAATTCATCTCTTTTCATTGATAAAACTGAGTATTACAATCATTGTTAACATCGTGGTTGGAAGTATAGACACATTCGCTACATTGCAACTTTCCTCGTCTTTGTCTATATTTTGCATACTTTGACTGGGTTAAAAGCAAAGCAGCCTTCTTCTCCAACCTCAAGGTAAGAACTCAGACAGTTTCACCGTATGTACCCAAGAGCTGGTGAATGGTCTTCCCAATAGCGTGGGTACTTGTGAATCTTTCTTCCATGTTCACGATGGGTTCACCGGGAAAACAAACTTCCAACAAAGGACCAAAGACATCTTCAATGACTCCTTCCAGTTTCACCATCGACCGTCTCGCTCATTCAAGAGTAATGTAGCGGGTAGGAATAAGCTCCCAAACTTAGTTTCGCAGAATGTGAAAGTAGGCATCAACTGATATCACTCTTCCCGAGTCACAGAGAGCTTCCTGAAATTCAATTCCTCCAATGATGCGAATCGTAGCCCCCGGGTCCTTCATCTTTTCGGCACTTTTATCACAAAGACCGCAAGTAGCGTTGAGATTCACTATACCTTCTTCTATCATCTTTCTTTCGTCAAAGATGTCCTTTCAGTGAATTTTTCATAGAGCGGCATCCGAGTCACCACTGAATGTGCATACCGATCTCTAGCTTCCGGGAAGGTTTTCAAAACCTCGTAAACCGCCTCCTCTATCTCGATTTCGTACTGTGGAAATGGGACTGGCAGCTTTGATCCTGGATGTTCTTCTTCCCTTCTACTCCTTCTTTTCTTTCCGCACTCTTCCCTTCGTCTTGCTCCTTCTTTGTCAGTCAGCCATCTTTTCTTTCATCTTTTCTATTCTTCCCACTCCTCAACCGCACACCCATGTTTCTTGATTCTTCTTCAGGTCACTCTGGGAAGGCATCTTTCCTCCGCTTGCGTGGTTAGGCCACCGCTCCTACTTCAGGTTCCGTGTTCTTCAAGGATTCATTTCAGTGGGTGGTTCCAAAATTGGGAATTGGTAAGAAGAGCCCCAACTCGCAAACTTTGTTCATGGAGGTTCAATACTTTCTGTTGGCCCCCATGGTAAATGCAGATCTGCTCTTCAAAGATCGGGCCCTCCTCTTAAACTCTCATTCATTTGCCTATTTCGCTGCTGATGCTGAACCTGTGGCCAGTTGATAATTTTGTCGAGGTTCTGCCCGCTCAGCCTTTGAGAGGCTTCCTCCACCATATGAGAAATTCTCATGGTTCCCGAGTGTCGGGTGATACAGGCCGGGCAAAGCCAGATCGGGTTTGAAATGGTAACTTCTCTGCTCACCTAAGTATTTTACCTCCTCAGCATCATAAAACTGTTCTTCATTAGCTTTTTCAGCACTTCCTCTTAACAACTCTTTTTCAAGTGCTCCTACTTCATGGACAGTGTGTAGCCTCCTCTCTTGTTTATCCATTCGATGCATATTAGCATCCAACTTTGCTTCCATAGCATCTATCTCGCTACCTCCATGATCCCCTTTCCTCTCGTCAAGTCCCTTTGAAAACTCGAAGAGCTTTCATATTGCATTTGCCGTGTCCATCGCCTCTCTTGCCTCTTTCAAAGACTTTTTTCGCTTGAATGCTCCACAATATGAAGCATCAATGATCCCTTGATATATCATTCAAGGCATGATATACATGTCCATCCGAGTCTTCAGATCATCCCATGCATCGACATCTTCAAAGAACCGCTTGAATCTTTCCCAGCCACATAGGCTCTCATCTTCCCGCTGAAAAACAATGATTTCCCCTCCTCCTTTCCGAGGTGAGTAATGGGGAAAGAATCGCCAACAGCTCTACCAAATTCCTCCCAAGCATCAACAGAACCATATGGTAGCATTCATCACAGCTGTTGTATCTCTTAGAGAGTAAGGGAATAGATGCCTTTAATGACTTTTGCCTCACCCTCATCCAACTTCACGCATACCATCCCGAGAAATCTTCCTGTGTGCTCGCTTGGGTCCTCGTATGACCCGCAGAACCGATGTCAGCTGACCATTGTAATTAGTACCGGGTTTAAGTTCAAAATTGCTCAGATCAATAACCGGGTCACCGATCACAGAGTACCTATCTCGATAGCTCTTGTCCTCCATAGTATCGTTGATTGAGGCCTTCTAGCCGCTTCTCAAATGCTTCATTCCTGATCCTGCCTTTCATCCGCCATGGTGGTGTTTTCGCTTCCTTGTTCTTTTCTCAAGCTGCGGCGTTTTCTAATCAGAATCACCGAATCGACGCTTCAGCTCTATGCATCAAAGTTTTTCAGCAAACACTCCCACTAATAGGATTAGTCAAAACAACAAATATATTCAATGTGTTCGCTAGAAGAAGGGCTAAAATAACCACGCTTGAAAGTCATTTTTGTTCTTTTCTTAAAATGTCCAAATTAGTATTTCTCTTTCTTCGTAATATCGATCTATCAAATTCTTTCGATCCTTCTAATCCAAGTGCTTATAAAAACTTGTTGATCGAACCAAAACACATGTACTAATATATCACACTATTACCAAAGGACTATTAACTAACTCTCAAGAACGATGCTACAAAGCTTGTCATGGAGACCAAATGATATATACACAAGTTTGTAAATAAAAAAATTACCAAATGACTATTATCTAATCCTGTAATCTACATTTATAAAACTTGTTGATCGAACCAAAACACATGTACTAATATATCACACTATTACCAAAGGACTATTAACTAATCCCCGGCAACGATGCCATAAAGCTTGTTGCGTGAGACCAAATGACATATACACAAGTTTGTAACAAAATTACCAAAGCATCATTATTCCACTCCGTGCAATAAAGGCTATAAAACTTGCTGACATTATACTATATAAAACCAAAAAATCTCCTAGAGTAAATCATTTTCTTAAATTTTGCTTTGGTCCGATATTCGCAAGTACGCTCTACGTTAATAAACGGATTTAAGTCCGTATTATCAATCCCACAGAGATCTCAAGATTTTAAATCAACTAATTCGACTACTCAATTTCCATACTATTCAACCATAAATGATAGTGGGATCCAGCTAAGGAGCTGGAAAATTAAACGAATAAAAGGAAAATGAATTAACAATCAAATAATCTGGAATATAAAGAATAAAGAATAATGAATATTTAAGAAAATAAATGGTCACTGAATAGTTATCTTCCGAATACCCATCAGAATATCGCTATAGTGAAGTATCAATTGTGAGTTAACACCGATAAAATTTCGATCATTTCGTGTTTTAAAATCATTCAAGGCGATTAGTAGTACAATGATCTCTCCACACTCCACATTTCATGGTCTAATTTTTCCCGATTCTTCAAGACAAAATGAGATAACTACTTTTAAAAGTGTTTTCCTTAACTGGGAATTTTCAATACTTCATACCCATTTTTCTGACTGTAAACCTTGGGCCCTGCCATCTGGCCAAGCAAGGATATACAACCTAAGTTACTCTTCCTCAAAATTAGAATAGATCACCCTCTCTCGATTAGATCTCAGCTAACACCTGGATCGCCTCAATTATCCGACTGAGGTGAACCTCCGCTTGTTTAAATTGATAACTCATTTAACTCATTCTTGATTTCAAGTGAGAAGAAGATTTATCTAAGTAACCCGCAGAGTTCATTAGATCTATAATACAGTTAATATACCCTAAGAAAATGTTCAAAACTCCTCAGAATGCCTTCAGGCTACCGGGAGGGCCTCCTTGAAATCGCAGCAAGGAGACAAGTCTTAAACTGCATAAGACACCGATATTCTGATCAAAAAACATCAAAACCCAAACCAAAAGTAAATTCGTGAACTGAATTCATGCCGTAGGGAAACAACTGGCAGGAAAGATAAATTACTATAACATTTACTCAATGGAAGCCGGGTTCCTCACCATCGAATTACACATTACGTAATCTTCGATCATACAAGAATAACTATTATGAAACCGGAAAGCCGACCTGCAAATTTGTCTCGAACTTCAAACATTCTGTAGTAATTTGAAAAAAGAATTGAATTTCGTGATTCACCAAGCCAAAACGATAACATCCACTTTAAAATAAACAAAACTAGAACGATAAATCTAATCTAATCTCTAACTATCAATATCAAGAAAATAAAAGAAAAAGAAAAAGAAAAGAAAGGAAAATAAAAAGAAAATAAAGAAAATGAGCTCACCATCCTGCACTCGCTCTGCGGCCACCGCTTGCCGTTCCTCTTCTCGGGTAGTCGCAGATTTATGTGGTTTCTATTGGGCCCTAATTCCAATGCGCCTTCAGTGGATTCCAGTTAGTCGCCCATGTTATCGCTCGTCGCGACCAAATCCCTTGTCGCGATCATCATCCATGTCATGGCATCATCTCGCTGCCGCGAAGATCAATCGTCTATGCAGCTCAATCGTCGCTCATGATGTCGACATCAATCCCTTATCGCGACATCAACTCACTCTTCTCGTGCTTCAAATGGTCGCTCCATGTCGCTGACATCAATCTTCATTGACATCGCCACTCTCGCGTGCTTCAAATGAGTTGCTCGATGTCGTGACATCAATCTCGTCGCTGACATCAACCAAATGAATCGCTGCCTTAATCGAACGCTCATGATGTCGCGACATCAATCTTGTCACGACATCACTTTATGGCTTTACAATTAATCGGCGTTTTAGCGAGACATCGATCTCTTTGTCGCGACATCAACTTAGTTTCTGGAGGTTCTAACCGATTGTTCTTGGTGTCGCGACCGCCATTCCTTTGTCGCAGACATCGCCTTAAGGAACTTACAAGCTTCCACTTATTGCCTTGGTGCTGACAACAACTCACGCGACATCATTCCTTTGTCTGCGACATCGCCTTAAGGAACTTACAAGCTCCACCGACAAAGCTCGTGTCGCGACAATAACTTGGTCACACATCGCCTACGGCTCGCTAGCCTTCACTTGATGGTTCCCGCGGTCGCGACATCAACCCTTTACGCGACAACAACTTGAGTTACACGCCTTCATCTCACCAAGCCTCGTCATGGGGCCTTCACGCATTCTCGTCACTACCTCTATCAAATTCTTCCAAGCTTCCCTTTGATGTCGTGCTGACAAGCTCGATCATTCGATGTCGCAATTCTTCTTTGTTAACAAGTGTCGCGATAACTAATGCTTTTATGATCGCTTCAGATTATTGTCGATGTCACGACAAGATCTAGATGTTGCGACATTGAAGTCTTCTTCATTTCCCCGGTTGCCAATTCGAGTTTCTTTAATCCTCAAATTCGCCTTATTCTTCAAGTAAGCTTCGCTCGATTGAGTTTTTATCGCTGCAACCCGATATGCATTTTGATTGTCGCCAAAGCTTTCACGACATCGTTCCTTCATCTTTGTGCGCCTTTTTCACAAGAACTTGCTTCAAATTAATTATCTCATTAACGCCATCCACCTTCTCGCTTTTTCTCAGAATATTCTTCTTTTCTCGAATTTCGCCATTTATCAGCTTGGTTAGTTATTCCGCTACCTGCATACAACCAATCTTGTTTAGATAAAAATAGATCAAAATGGACTAAAATGGATGACTTTCGCTCATCAAGAACCCTACCATTTGAGGAACAGCCGCAGCTTCATAGGGATAACAAAGAGGCTGGTTACAATTCCATGAACAGAAACTATCTGACTTGGAAACTTTCAAGTCTGATACCCAGATGTTTTAAGAATGCTAGTGCTTCACTAAAAAATCTAGAGACATGGTAGGCACTGTCCTCGAATATGCTAAATCGTATCAGGAACATTCCCTAGTGACACCTTAAGAATCCTAAAGACGCATGGCAACTAAATTCGAGAAGTGGAAAGATTTGAGTAAAGAATGTAAAGACAGATAGAAACGAAGAGATCCGAGGCAGAAAGAAGAGATCGAAAGAAAGAAGAGAAGAACAAACATTGAATGTGATGAAAGGAAGAAATGACCCGTAAAAGAAAGAAGGAGTACTAGCTTAGTTCGCAGCGCTATTCCCACAAAGACTTAAGTCAAAAGAGAAGAACGCTCTAAATTCTCGATCTTATCAAGAAAATAGAAATAATATCCCATTTGGCAGAGGTGATTAGTCAAATGCCTTCATGCAAAATTTCTCAAGGAGGTGCTAACAAGAAAAGAAAGATAAATGGTGAGGTATAGTTAACTCGACTGGTTTACGTGAAGGCTATCCAACGTAAGCTCTCAAGAAAGATGAAAGACCTCTCATCAAGGTAGCTTTCTCACTATTCCTGCTTCTATAGGGAAATGTGAGTTCAAGAAAGTTTATGTGACTCGATAAGATAATTTGAGGTTCTATCATTATGCAAGAGACTGGGCTTAGAATCAACCTTAATAAGAATTACTTTAGCTGTGACGGGTCGATAGATCAATGGGCACAACTAGAGGGCATTCCTGAAGATGTACTGGCCAAGGTCAGAAATCTATTTCAAGAGATTTGTTATCATGTGATGGAGGAAGATCCTCAAGTTCTCTCGTTATGCTGGAAGACCTTTCTTAGCAAATGAGCTACCTGATCGATGTACGTAAAGCGTGAACTCGACACTCGCAGTTGGGAAACGGCTAAAGGCATTTTAATATTAATAGAGTCTCGGAACATCCTAATGCAGAGAAGATAGTTGTATGGTTGTAAGAAGCAATAGCCTTCAATGATGAAGTGGGAATTCTGATTGTATCATTCAAAACTCTATCAATGAAATCGAGATGAATTTTCGCACTGAGCTTTGGACAGAAGTTCGCTTCAAATTTGTTTAATAATGAAACTGTCTTGAGTATAATTAAAAACAGTGAAGATGAAGTGAGCAACCCAAACACAAAGAACTCATGGGCAAGTGAAACTAGTGCGTATGGGTTAACATTAAAGGAGTTGCCCAAATATTTGGAAATATGAGTTTTTAGGAGCCAGAAAAGAAAAAAATCACATCATATCAGCCGCATTGACCGGTTTAAGAACATAAGTCACGGTACTTTGAGAAATACAAGGAAGCCATTGCTCAATAATCGAAGATCCGGCGGTACATCCTCTATTTGTATGCACAAAATTGTTGAAGATAATGCAAAACTTCTATTGAGCATCAAAGGAGGTCAATCCAAATACATGAAAAGGTTGTCAAAAGAAGTTCAAATAAGAAATGCAGGTTTTATATATGCTATATCGCATAGCTGGTAAGCCCAAAGACATGTGGTTCCCAAGAAAGGTGGATTCACTGTAACGTAAATGAAAAGAATGAACTTATTCCTACAATAATCGTGGATGTGACGGAGGGTTTGCATCGACTACGCAAAATTGAATACCGCACCGAAGATCATTTTTCCCTACCTTCATCGATCAAATGCCGGATAGGTCAAGCAGACACCTCATTTTTGTTTCTCTTAATGGATACTTCCGATATAACCAAATAGCTATTGCACCAAGATCGAGAAAAACCACTTTTACATGCCCATTTGTACTTTGCTTTAGAAGCAATGCCATTCGACTGTAATGCTCCCGTACCTTCCAAAGATGCATGATGCTCATATTTTCCCCGATCTAGCGTAAAAGCGTGGAGATCTTCATGGATGATTTTACAAAGGTATGGATCCGCTTGAACAATGCCTCGCATAACTCCGGGGACAAGACTAAAGGTGCAAAGATAAAAATCTAGCCTAATCGGGAAAATGCAATTTTACGTTACAAAAAGGGATTGTCTCTGGGGCACATGGTTTCGCAAATAGGTGGTCGGGGCGTAGACCAAGCAAAGGTTTCAATTATAAGAGACCTAATACCACCCAATTACTACCAAGGAATCTGTTTCTTAGACATGCTGATTTTATAAGATTTATCGAGATTTCAAAATTGTTGCACTAATTGCATTGTCGAGAAAGATAGTAAGTTTTATTTGATGAATCCTACCAGTTAATTAAGAAATCAAATCCTGACTAGTGGGAGCTCCCATCATGGCAAACCGATTGGAACAGAGAATTTGAGATCACGGTGATGCCGCTTGATTTCAAGAATGGAGCCAGATTGGGACAAGAAAAGATGAAAAGTGTTCAAGGCCATCTACTATGCTAGCAAAACCTTAATGAAGCACAAGAAAATTACTCTACTACCGAAAAGGAGATAGCCGGCAATAAGGTTTCAGATGTGAAAATTCGTGCCATATATTTTGTGGGGTCCCAAGGTCATATATTACTAATCGATCATGCAAGAATTAAATATTTAATACAAAGAAGGAAGCAAAGCCAAGATTGATCAAAGGTATTATTGTCAGTAGAATTTGATTTAGAAATAAAGACAAGAAGGCAAAGGATAATGTGATAGTCGATCACTTGTCAAGAGTAGAGAACCCACTGCATAAGAAAAAAAGGAAGAAATAGCGTAAATTCGATGAGCAAGATTTCAAATTGGCCACTCATATCACCCGTATGCCGATATTGTGAATTTCTTAGCTTCAGGAATTATGCCACCGTAATCTACCTACTGCCAGAGAAAAAGTTAAGGACTGACAAAGAAAATTACATCCGATGATCCATATTTGTTTAAAAGAGGAGCTGATCTGATTATAAGGAGATGTACTTAAAGAGCAAAGCAAGATTTTACAAGAATGTCATGCATCACCTTACGGAGGACACTATAGAGATAAATGTACCCCACAAAATTCTCCGCTTAGATTTTACTGGTCTACAATTTTAAGGAATGTTTAATGGTAAAGCTTGTAGATCAATGCCAAAGAATGGGAAATATCAAATAGTTAGCATGAGATGCCCTCAAGTATCCGTGTGGTAATTGTTCGAAGGTATGGGAATGGATTTACAATTTTTCCAGCTATTTGGAAATATATACTCCAACCAGGATTATGTATCAAACGGGTGGCAAAGAAATTGGTCTCTAAGAATGATGCCAATACAATAGGGTTTTTACAAAGAAATATTCTAGAAGATTTGGGACACCCGTAACTATAATTAGTGACGGAGGAAGCCATTTTGGTAAATAAGGTGCCTGACAACCTCATGAGCAGATATGGTATCAAACATATTACGAGCTCGGGCTTATCATCTTCAAACAAATGGGCCGAAATTTCCAATGCAGAAATAAAAAATTTAGAAAGATAAAGAGTTCTAGCAGAAAGATTGGTCTGCTTGATGATGCACAGGGCATACAGACTGCTTAAACTCCCATCGAATGTCCCCATATGTGACTTTGTCTTGGAAACCATGTCACCTCCCTCTCGAACCGGAATATAAAGCCATGTGGGCCATCAAACGCTTGAACTTCGATTTCAAGATTGCAAAGGAAGAGAGACTTCAATTAAATGAACCTGAAAACCGAGAAACGGGGCCTGGTGACAATGCTAGAATATACAAGGACAAGACAAAGAAATGGCATGATCAAAGGATTCTAAGGAAAGAGTTCAGCAGGGTAAGGTCTTCTTTGTTTAACTCGAGTGTTCACAGGAATTGAAATGGAGTGGACCCATGTCTGATAGTGTCGAAGTACTATCTTTGGAAACGTATAAGGGCGATCTTTAGGAAGAATTCAAAGTTAATGGGCAAAGACTGAAACACTATCTCAGCAGGGAGAAAGAAAAGGAAGAACTCCAGCTGGTGAATTGAGAGAGAAAGCTTAAAACAGCTAGTCAAGCTAAAGACTCAAAATGGAGCAGCTCATGGGAGGCAACCCATATAGATTTTTTAGTTTCTTTATATAGACTTTGAATTTTTTATTATTACGAGTTTTTAAAAAAAATTTAGTTCTAGTCATGATTTCTTAGAAATTGCTAGGTTAGTACTAGATTAATTTAATCCTTTTTGGAATTGTTACAATATGCAGATGAAGAATCAAATGGCTCAGGCGAGAATGAACAAACTCCAGGACTACTCCGATAGCACCACGGGGCCAGAGCAACTCGAAAAAGGGGAGTACTTTTCTCCCTACATAAATTACTGTGAAAATTGAATAGAATACATTTTGAATTGCTGTGTGGGAATGATTAAATGGATGCTAAGAATGTGCAAATTAATAAGTGAAAAAGCGTCGATCATCAGAATTTGGGCGTGTGCCGGACAAGTCGCGACGGGTCTTCGCGAAGTTAATTCGCAACTTAATTCGATGCGGGAAGAACAGGGACGGTCGAGACCAAAAGTTATGTCACGACATAAATTGAAATTCGCGACATAAGTGAGGTCGCTGACGGAGACGGTCGCGACAAGAACCGACCTTGAAGTGGTGAGGGTCGCGGCTGACTGGTATGTCATCAAAATACCTAATGTCGCGACGATGATAACTTGTCACTCCCACGGTTTACTTATCCAAACGAACAGAATAAGTCAGCGACATAAGAGACAAGTGTACCAGTGGCGGTTTTAATTTTGCCCTAAATTTAATAATGACACAATTGGTTAAGAAATTAAAGTCGCGTAAACACAAATAAATGAAGTAATAAAGGCCCGAGCCATAATTATTGAATTGCAGGCGTGAAACTCCCTCCACTACCATCTCCTTCCTTGAAGCAAATACAACCCTTACGGCCATTATATTCTCTGGTTCTATTCTTGCAAACCCTAAATCGAACTCTTCTAAAACCTTCCGATTTCTCACAATGGCGAACCCGACTCATCCCAAATCGGCGAAATCATGGAGGAGTATACTTTCGGACCGAAGGGGAAGTTCATACGGAACTTGAAGGGAAACGGGCCGTCGAGTGCTTGAGTTCAACCGGTTACAAAGCAGCAGAGGAAAAAGGGAAAAGAAAGACGTGAAGAAGAGGAAGGCGAGTTCATCTCGAGAAGAAGATTTCTACTATGCGGAAAAGCACTATCTTGGAAAGGTTGTTGGAGAAAGAGGCCCCGGCCAACTCATCTCACCTTTGAGGAATTAATAGAGCAAAGAGGGTGGGGGAGAATTACGCAAACATGAAAATTACGGTTATCGTGATCGTCAGAAATTTTACTCAATACGGTTGGGAGGAAGAGAGAACTCTGTTTATGTCGAGGAGGTTGGGTGCCTTATGGGCGAAAATATTAATGAAGCGTATGGAATGGAAGAGGCGAGAAGAATGGATCAAAATTGAAGCTGATGAACAACCTAGCATTGAGAAGATTGCGAAATGCCAGACGGTAAAGAGGCGGAGTGGAAGAAAAGGAAAGGAAGCCAAAAAAGACCACGACGGAGATTTGAGAGAGGCGAGTGTGGTTTTACTTCACAGCATCTGTTATGGTCCTACCAAGCATATGCACTTACAGTGAAACAAAGCAATCCTTCTCTATGCCATGCGAAGAGGAATTCTGAGTTGATCTTGGAGCAGGTTATTGAAAATTCTATAATGAATTTATGAAGGTAATAAAAGGGGTTTGATCCTCGTCCGGCTGACTATTAAGGTTGGCCGCTAGGGTTGGTGTGAAAGGAACATGGGAAGAGAAGAATGCCACAAGATTTCACCACTCACTTTTGGCGGAGATGCGAGGTGAAATCAAAGAAAGGGGGTCATCGTAGAAGCAGTTCAAGGGATGAAAATGAAAATCTGTCTGGGGAAGAAGACACCGCTACGGTGGCGAGCAAGAAGAAAATCTAGAAGCACATCAAAGAGAATACTTTTATGTTTCGGAGGATAGAGAGAAAGATGAAGCCCGGTAGATTTCTCGGCCCCCGCGGCCCAGCTCTCCCCTATGAGGCAGTGATTCCGGAGAACTTTTGGTGAAAGCTACAGGAGCCGGAGAATAATCGAATAATGGAAATGCTCAATTCTATTCAGAAGAGCATGGAAGAAAGGGAAGAGCAATGGAGCCTCCAGCAAAAGTTCGAAGGTTTATGAAAAAGAATTGAAGAGAGGATTGACAATGGGAAGAAGAGATGAACATAAGAGAAGAAGTATATGAAGGCTGAGATGAAAAGAAGGATCGATAATGGGAAAGAAGAGATGAAGCGAGAAGGAAGAACGGATGAAAAAGATCACAGGGCAGCAAGAGGAAAAACTAGGAAATGGAGGAAAGAGATCCAAGATCTTTTGAAGAAGTTAAAGCTAAGTAGCCAGATCATTCTACCTTGTCCCGATTATGATCGTGATTCTCGGCACTCTAAACTCGTAAAGGAAAGGGATTGAATCAAGCCAAGACTAAGGAATGAGATCAAAGGGATTCAAGTTTCTATGCTCATTGTTCAAGTTTTGAAAAGAGATGAAAGGGGAGAGAGAGGGTGAGCAGTGATAGAATGCACTTGAGGAAGAAAAGTCTAGCTTGAAAATTTGGATTTGATCAACCAACAATCATATAAATTTTTAGTCATAATACAATGGAGCGCCTCGCGAACACACTAGGCACGAGGCAGGATGATCCCGAATAAAAAGGTTGATCACAGAAATGAATTAATCCTTGAAGACGGTCGAGAAAGGAGAATGACAGAAGAAGAGAATGGAAATGAAATTCCCCAAATTCTCTCCTAGTTTGGCCACTCTTGATCTGGATCCCCCCAACATTTTTGCTCCTCACCAAAAAGAAAAAGATGATCCTTCCATTGATTTATCCTTCTTTTCCCCTCTTCCTTATTGTTGTTCTCAACTGTTGCATCACATCATGAATAAAACAAGAAAAATTGTAGAAAAAGAAATGTTGCTTGCGATTAGATTTTATTGTTAATTTTTTTGTGACTCGTTAGGAAAATAACATTAAGTTTAGTTCAGAATGAAAATGTAAATGTCATAATCTGAACTATTTGATAGTTTGACCCCAGATAGCTTCAACACAAATAATTACAAAAATGGGACATAGATCAAAGCGGAATTAGGAGAATTTACGATACATTTAAAGATTAGATTTAGTTATAAAGTGGAAAATTGGTTATTCTTGATGGAACAATACTGATTAAATAATGTAAGTGAATAATTGAATAGTACAAGTCTTGAAGAAATAATACACATCGATTGACAAAACTGTGAAACTTTTGTGGGAATTAGGAACATCTTAAGTGGGGATTTATCCATTCCTAGAACTTATTTGATTATTGATTGAGGCGAAATCCTAGGTGAAAACAACCAACAGAAATGATAGAGGCCATCCTTGGCAGCTTGAGCCTTTTTAAGCCTACCTCAAAATATGCTTAAGCATATTCTACAGTTCATGATTTGAACGAATAAGCCTTATTTCTTGATAACGACAGTTGGCGAAATTCCCTTCCTTGCAATAAACCTACAGTAAAGAACCCAAATCATCTAGTTTCTGGATTCGAGAAAGTTTAGTATAAAGGAAGAAACAAGTTTGGGGAATAATATTTCAAATTTTGACAAGAAAGGGGTTGAAGTAAGAAGCTATAAGCTAGAGAAATAAGTAATAAGTTTTGTCTTGTGGCCTATTTCCCTTGAACAATTAAGCTCGTAGGGGTGTTTTAACACCTAGCACCCTAATGCCAACTGGTATGGGAGTTGCTAGCCCAAAGTTCTCTAAGAGTAATAGAAAGCCTAAGAAGACAAAACATTGCACTATTCCAATCTTAGAGAAATAAAAGTAAAGGAGTTTAAGAAACGAAGGAATGCACTTTGAATCAAAGTACATATGGAAGTTGAGATTCACAAAAAATAATTCAAAAGGATTCAGGCTAAGATTAAGGAGAATCAGAAAGGAACAAGAAGAAAAGGAAGAAAGTTGGAGCGACAATGTAGAGACAAGATGGAAACTGGGTGATTTATAACCTAAAATTTTCAGAAATTTATCTGCAGTTACCTAAGCCCGACATTGCAAGCTACAGAAAAACCTCATTGATTTTGAAGGTTGAATTTGCTCTACATTAGTGGAGATCAATATGAAAAACAAGCATATGGGACTTTGATGGCAGTATAAGAAAACTCCCGGAAGTTAACTAATTCAGCATGAAGTTGAAAAGTTTGATGAGCTGCACACACACAGAACAAGACTTGATAAATAAACTGTTTAAATACATTAGTATATCAAGAGATTTTGAAATAGAAGTATACCATACTTTGTTCTTGCATCAGAAACTGAAATTTGAAATAATAGTGATATCTCTTCCAAATCGAAGGATGGAATGAGAAGAAGACTATGGAATAAATCGGAAAATGTCCTTAAAATTTTCTAAACTTATTTGTTTGAGGACAAACAATTTCTTCTATTCTTTGCTTGGGAACAAGCAAAATTTTAAGTTTGGAGGAATTTGATGAGTCCAACTCATTAGATTTTAATCCATTTTTTTACGAGGTTATATTGAGAATAGTTGAATTGTTGGCGAAGCGTCGTGAATCAATTCAATTTGCGGAGAATGCAGCGAGAAAAATCAAATTTTAGCAAAAATCATGAAATCAACTGCGGCATAGTGAAGTCAAAGCGGAAATTAAATTAGCGACAGGAAGTCTTGATTTCAGCTTAATTCCAAGTCACGACATCAAAAAATTTGGCTTTGAAGAAGAAACTGAAAAGTGAACAAGTGAAGTCGTGACCTGAAGAAGGAATTTGAGACAAAATACGACTTGGTCGAGAATAAAAGAAGCAGTCAAATGAAGAAGTTCATGTCGCGACATCATTGCGATGTCATGACACCAAAAGGAGATCTACTAGTGATACCACCATGAGGTGACAGTATCACACAAAACCTGAAACGACCTTCTCAAGTAAAGAAGTCGCAACTAATTTTGAAAGAAAGGACTTGATGTCGTGACGTAGCGGTAATAGAAGAGAATAACACGAAATTCGCGAAGAAACTCAAATCAGACGACCAGAATTAATGAAGAAGCGAACATGATGTGCGACGCACCGCCAGTCGCGACAGAATTCGAAGGCTTATCGATGAACATGGAGTCGTGACACTGAATAGAAGTGCGACGAAAAGATTTTCAAAGAAATGAAAATAGAAGTCGAAGCAGTTAGAGCGGATAGAGGCATCAAACCTTGAATCGGAAGATGTCGGCGTCCTTGATGGTAACAAACGAGCAGTACAAGAGTATCATGGTAGCGGCGTCAGCGGTAGTCGCGACATCATTCTGAAAGAAGGTCATGACATCCTTCAATGTGCGACATCAGTTGCAAAGATATCGTAATTATGACGTCCTTGATGATGTGACATCAGTTCTTCTGAGGAAAGAAGGTCGCGACGTCTTTTAGTGGTAGCGACATCAGCTGCAAGGTATCATGGTCGCGACGTCCAGCCGATGTCGCGACATCAGGTTACGCAAAGATGGAGGGTCAGCGACATCATTTAAGCTGTCGAGCATAATTTTGCTGAGTATCATGGTGCGTGGCGATCCAGCCCGATGGTCGCGACATCGGGTTCACGGGGAAGAAGGTCGCGACGTCTTTTAGTGGTAGCGACATCGGTACGCGAGGTATCATGGTTCTGTCAGCCGTTAGTCAGCGACATCCGGTGCGAGAATGGAGATTAGCGGCGTCATTTATATTTGTCGCGACATCAGCTGCAAGGTATTATGGTCGCAACATCAGTTAGTGGTCGCGACATCGATTCTGGGGAAGAAGATTATGACGTCTTTTAGTAATTAGTGACATCCATTTACTTGAAGAATAGGAATGACATCATTTAAACTGTCAGCGACATCAGATCTAATAGATCTTGAAGACAAGTCCGCGACAAAGAAAAGCTACGACATCAAAATATAGCATAACATTGAAGTCGCGTGTATGATTGAAGTTCTGACCTCAAAACTCTAATCTGAGAAGGTGAAGTCGCGGCGTCGTGATGGCGACATCAATTACAAGGAAGAAATTCGCGGCGTCATTTAGGCACAATCAGCATTGTCGGATCGATGGGTGATAAGGCAAGTGCGACGGATAAAAGTTTGCACTTCTGGATGAACGAGAAAAATGAAGTCATGACGTATGATTCGAGTCACGACCTCAAAGAGATCCTGATGCGGAAAGGTGAAGCCATGGCGTGAAAGAGAGGTCACGACATGAGTCAAGGTCGACCGAAATGGAGTCGCGACATGAATAAACAAATGGGCGACTATTTTGAAACCCACAAGGAAGTGCATGAGTTAGGGCCCAACTCAGAACCTATAAATAAGCGGGTACTACGAAAAGCGACTCTTAGCGACTCGAAACTGAGAAGTCTGGGTAGCTACTGACTCGTGTATTTACAATTTTGTTTCTTTTCTTTGTTTGATGTTATTTTAAAGATTGAATTAAATGATTGTTATTTCATTTGAATTTACGGATCCTGGATGTTAGTTGTTGAAGTTGAAGCTGAATGCGAGAATGTTTTCTTTCAAATTCTTGCTTTTGGTTCGTTTGGAAGTCGAACAAATTTTAGGTCGAATGTCAGGTTGGATTCTGATGGATTAACGATCGGGGGCTCTTGTTAGTGTAATGAAGTAATTTAGAAACCCAACTGTCGTTGAATTTACTCTATTGTTAGAATTTATCTTTCCTGCATAAATTTATCAAAGTCTACTGAACTTCAGTCTTGAATCTACTTGCTGGTTTTGTTTATTTTTGTATCGATCAAATATCGTGTGCTATGCAATAATAGGATTGTTTGTACTACGATTTCGGGAGGCCCTGCGAGGTGACACGGAGAGGCATTCTGAGTATTGAACAATTTCTCAGGGTATCTTGAACCTAATATTGAGGATCTAATAGGCTCACAATGAATTTTAATCGATAAACCTTAACTCACTTGAAAGCAGAGAATAGGTTGAATGACTTATCGAGTTAAAAAATGAAGTTCTTCGATTGACGATGGTTCAATCCGTGTTATGAGATCTAATCAAGGAAAAGAATGAGCTTGTTCCAATTTGAGGATGAAAACCGGTATAGTGTAAACCCATGCTTAGCTATGTCTTAGGAGGCCCCAGGTTTACGGTCCATGTTTTGGGTATGAAGTATTGAAAAAATACGGAACAAGGCAACTCGAGATTAAAGTAGTTATCTAATCCTTTGATGGCGAAAAGAAAGCAGAGAAGGTGGAGATGAAATGTAAGTCAAGGAGAGATCCACATGGCATTACCATCTTTCGCCCAAGGCCAGTTCCTAAATGCGAGGTTCGTGGAAGCAGCGATTCTGAGAGTTATGCGGAATTGATGTTTCCACGTAATATTTTCAACGCATCCTTTAAAAAGCTAATGACCAGTCACATTTCTTCATTTATTTTATTTTAGTTTCGACATTATTTCATTTTGTTCTTAGTTTACATATCTTTATTCTTTCATTATTTTAAAAGGTTGCAAGGGATATATCAATTGCAAAATCATAGTCAATAGTAAAAAGCTTGAGTAGTCGGGGTGGTTGATTGAGAATTCTTGAAATCTACGCGGATGAATCTGGTTAAATCACTTTATTACTTGTTCGATCGTACACTTAGAATCATGGATCAAAACCAGAAAGAAATTTATCTATTCTTAAGGAAACCGCTTTTAATCAGTACAATTGTAAAGAAATATAACAAACAAGTTTTATGGAATTATTGTTGGGGATTAGATAATAGTCCTATGGTAATAACGCTATAAATTTGAGTTGATGTTTTGATCCATCACTCACACTTACATAGTGGGAGAGAAATCAGATCCATGAAACATATGATTGACAAGGTTTTGAAAAAGTATGGGGTGCGCCATCGTACCTCCCTTGCATATCACCCACAATCAAATGGGCAAGCGGAAGGTATCCGTCGAGAAAATTAAGTCCATTCTTGAGAAAAGCAGGTTAACGAGTTCGGGAAGGGCCAGTGCAAAAAAATTGAGGATGCACTCTGGCGTGCGAACGGCATTTAAAACACCCTTGGGGATGTCACCTTTCAGAATTGTTTATGGCAAAGCATGTCACGCGGTGGAATTAGAGCATCGAGCCTCTTTGAACGCTTCGTCGATTGAACATGAGCAGTACTAAGCTAGGTGAGAAGCGGCGCTCTGACCGGTGAACTAGGCGAATTCGGGAGCGAAGCTTATGAAAATGCTCGCATTTCTGAGGGAAAAGACAAAGGCCTGGCATGATAAATACATTACCCGGAAAGGAATTGTCTTGTTTAATTCCCATCTAAAACTTTTTCCTGGGAAATTGAAGTCTAGATGGTCAGGACCATTCACATTGACCAAGGTCTTTCCACATGGAGGGGTAGAGGTTACACATCCTGAGAAAGGAACATTCACAGTTAACACACCGCAGCGGTTGAAGCCGTGTTTTGGGGCGAATTTCATACGGATAAGCAAGCCATTCCTGGCGCATCTAAGAAATACGATGCGGTCATTAGAGCTCGGAGTTTCCCAAGCACATTGAGATTGAGACGTCAGCTAACGATATTAAACATAAGCGCTTCTTGGGAGAAGCGACCCAGTTTTTATGATTTTTCCTTCATGGTTCAATTTTATCTATTTTAAGTTATATTGGTTGATTTGTTAATGCGTCTGAATCCTTTTGGATGTATCACACGTAGGGACCGCGATCGGCTTGATCTTGGGGAGGATCAGTTCATGCGAGCACTCACAAAGTCCAGCGTCACATTTACGAGGAGTTTTCTCTTATCTTAGACCATGGTTTATAATGAGCATTTTGGGCCTTCTACGTGATGTCGCGGCGTTGGCTCTCAACGTCCGCCGATGTTGCAATGTCGCTGACGTCTCGGCGTCCGCGGCGTCGGTTGACCTCGCTCGCGCGTCAGCGACGCGGGATCTCAGCGTCGCGGCGTTGGTTGAACCTCCACAGAGCGTCGTGACGTTGGTATCAACATCACGGCGTTGGTTTTACCTCTGCGGGCGTCGGCGGCGTTGCTGGCGTCAGCGGCGTTGCACCCGAAGCGTCGCGGCGTTGACCTGTTAGGCGACACCCTCGCTTTTGCTCCAGCCATCACCACCATCTCCTTCCACACCTCGATCCAGCTTCTTTTGTCACCGCACTTCCGCACTCCACTTAGGTGTCCGTCCATCGGTCTAGTCCTCCACCATAGGTCTAGGCTTCCACATTAGGTCTAGCTTGGGCAAGTCAGGTCTGTCGAGTGTCCTAGGGCTGGTGTCTACTTCTCTATGCCTCATTTAGCCCTAGTGTTCTTAGTGCATTGTAGGTGCTCGACATATTGTTTGTGCCACTTTGGTGCCATTTGAGTTCATTGTCTCGGGCTAGTGCTCCACCTATGTCAAGTAGGCGAAATTACCTACAAGCGGGGTCGGGCGGTGAGGACCCTGACCCGAATTTCGATGTCACGGGTTCGTTAACGGTGTCATGCGATCGGTTCGGCACCATCTGTAAGAATCGGTCGTTTATTAAGGAAAAAGGGTTTCCAGCACCGACTGACTTTTCGTTAAATTTATTGCGGCCAAGGGATGGGGACTTTGCCCGATCACTGAATCAGCTATGATGGTGTGGTGCGAGAATTCATGACCTCGCCTCAGCGTCGTCGAGTGCGGGGTGTGTTGAATTGGAAGCTTGATCTTGGTCGATCAATCATTTTATAATCTTGATCCATGTCCCTCGGGCCTTTTGATGGCGCCTACGGGTGACCCGATTACCGAGGTCATTCGAGGTGCGACAAACGGACCGGGGTGAGTGGAAACTTCAGCCCGATGAAGTCGTGCGAGTCCACTTGAGCGGAGTTGCGTTTATCCCTAAGGTCTGGCATCACTTCATCACGTCGCGTCTCATTCCGACGACAAATGTGTGTGAAGTGACTGCCAAGCGTGCCCTGCTCAATTATGCTATCATTCAGGATATCCCTTTTGATGTTGGGTAGGTTATAGAGGATGACATCCTCCATAACCGGGATGCTAAGATGAATTTGGGGCACCCTTTCCTCATTTATGGCTTATGCGAAGCAATGGGGGTGCCTAGATGATAATGGCGTGGTTACACCCCGTAACAATATCGGTTAAGAGGGACAAATAGGGTGTACCACACGACTGAGGGACCTACGATTGGGTCATGAGCCCTCGAGATGAGGGCAGGCTTCTATTTATCGAGGCCAGCTTTGGACTCTGGGGCGACCCCCCGGGAGGACATTGGGCGATCCCTACTCACCCACCTCCCACCACCACCGTACGCGGCCCGGAGGCGGCTCCCTCGATCCTACGACTGGGAAGGACCGGTGCTCTCTCTTCTTGGCGTTTGTGCATTAGGGATGAGACCCGGGAGCAGAGTCCTCATCACCTTGAGATGGAGGCCCTTCTTGTGTCGCGTATGGACTGACAGACCTTATTCTCCAGCCGACAGCGGTCCCTCCGGTCCCGGCATGGGCTTCTAGCCCTCCACCGGCGCCACCTCCACTGCAGTAGTGACGGATTCGATCACGGGAGTTCTCTTCACCTCTACTTGTTCTTTTATTGCTAGTGGGGACCTTTGTATATTTTTGTTTGAGTGTGGGTGGTGATCAGTGTCGAGTTTTATTAAGATTAGTATTATTTTGTTTTGGTTTTCGTATTTGTGCTTTAGTTCAGTTTCGTTATAGCATGTTCGTTTATGTTTCCGTTTAGTTTCATTTATGCTTTTTCATTTCAGTTTGTCGAGTCATGTGTTTAGTTTATTTTTGTGTTTTTGGTAGATTATATCTATGTTTAGTGGTCTCGTGTGTAGGTAGTTTGTGTGTGTGCCATGTTTGAGAGTCGAAGATCACTTTTTGGCGGATGGCTACTATCGTAAGCGGATGTATATCTGCAGACGAGGATTCATAGGGTGTTTGGCCTTTCGGGAATTAGGTTGAGTAGGTGGGGAGGCATAATTGAATCCGCCCGGATATTGATAAAGCTGTTTCTCGGTGGGCCTATTACACTCACACACAGATGACTTCTAGGATATGCACAGATGCGAACCGACCCAGGTTCGACAAACCTGAGTCTCCCCAAGCTTACCAAAGATGGGACACGGAGTCAATAAAGTTGCCTTGTTATATATATTAAAAAAAAATAGAAAGTATTTAGGCATAGAATAAGTGGGACTTCAATCGAATCAGGAAACACGATCCAGGGGCCTTTCAAAGTGATGCCACTGAGCAATGATAGGAGTCATTGACTTCAACATCTGGGGGACATAAGATGGAAGTCTCCACGACAGGGCCCGTAGGTTTAGTTAAGTGTTGGGGTGATGTTAGAGGCCCGAGATGCTCGGTGCCTTAATCAGGCGGCGGGGGAGTCTGACTAATCCCGCTACATGAACACTTAGCATAAATTTGCGGCACTAGTTTTGTTCTGCGTTGAGTGGGTATTTTCGGAAATGGCTTGAGTGCGTTCCTATCCTTTCGTAGTTAGATTTTCCCTGATTAAGTGAGTTGAACTTAAGTTTGGGGCGTGGAACCTAGGTATACACTAGAGGTCATTTATTGCATACGTATGATCCTTGTGAAAGGTTATTGAATACCTCGAATTTGAGGCACTAGTCACCCTCATCAGCCTAGTTCTTTGAAATTCGAACACCGGAGTGTGCGTCAGTGAACTTCAAACAAAAGCGGCGTGATTGAGTCGGTCCAATTTGATCTTCTACTTATCAGCATGTGCATCACTATATTAGTGTTAGACTATAGTATGTAGGGTGTGAGTCCAGTTTAGAGTCCGTTCTTGCTTGGGGACAAGCAAGAAGCTAAGTTTGGGGGTGTGATGAGTGCCTAAAACACTCAGGTTATACCCGCGTCTGTCTTACGTTTTTAGCGTTATTTTGCATTTAAATACATATTTTTTATAGCTCGATATCTGATTAGTTCAATTGGTGTGAATGCAGGTGCACTTGGTGTGAAAAGGGTAGATTTTGGAAGCATTCTGGAACAGAGGATGAAAGTGCATAAAGATGGCTAGAACGTCGCGACGTTCTGGCGTCCCTTGGCGATCCCCCGCGCAAGTGGCGCCCCAACATCATGACGTTAAGGTCAACTAATATAATAGTCAACAAGCGGCATGGCCTTAATAACCAGCGGCGTTGAGGCGTCGCGGCGTTACAACGTTCGCGACGTCGGCGAGTTATTCCTCTCTATTCATTAAAGCAAATGGGGACCCGGGAGTGAAGGGGATCGGAATCGAGCGTCTGAGGAACTAGAGACACGAGTCATAAGCATTAGGACTTTGACTTTGGAGAAAAGCCTGGCATTTGTATCTTCTTCTTTTTTGGAGCGAAAGGCGTGTCATATAGATTAATATTTATTGTTTTCGTTCGGTATGTTTCTAGATTTATCAACTGAGGTGTTGAACCATGTCACATTTTCATGGATTAAAGATTAGTATTTTATATTATTCAGTTGTTTATAATTTATTTATCTGCTTTATATCATGAATTATTTACATGTTGATGTCGGCCAACATTAGCATGATTATCTTGGAGATCAGAGATTCGAGATGAGGATACCTAGGGATCTGAGTAGAGTAGCCTTCGGTTGATTAAGTAAATAGAGATATTCTGATCCAGAGAGGTGTGATTAAGGTTAGAATATTTAAAGCTGATTGGATATCGAGTTGGGGTAGAGATACACTCAGCTCTGCTAGCGAGATAAGGCGAATCACCTCGAGAGAGGGTGTTCGTAAGCAAGATCCATAGAGCCATCAACAAGTCATAAATAAGTGGAATATCATCTTTGAAATAATCCATCGAAAGTGGTAGGGGAGACATAGCCACTAGTCTCCGTACGATGAATTCATTCGAGATCAGTTAGTTTGGTTACATTCGGACAGTACTCTTTCATGACACACATCGGATAATATTCACAAGCCCGATCATATTCCTTTTATCCCGTGGATCGATGCTCCAGGTACTATAGGTACACTATATTACTTGGGGCGACGCGTGCACTTGCGCACATAGGCGTACATTGCTTTACACCACGCTTTCGGCTATCGAGTCATTAAGGTCAGGTATAATCCACACATACTCTCCGCTTGTTCCCTTTTGAATTCGACCACCACGTTGGACAAGCCATTTCGGGTGCTGCGGCTTTGTCATCAGGGTTAAGTAGAGAGGTTGCTCGACCTCGGTTTGGATTACCAAGTGGCGGTCTGGATGAAAGTGCCTCACTTTTTGCACGACGGCGGATGGGGCGACATTTAGTACGTGTGAGCGTCGCGTGGGACTTATTCATCATATCGGCATGAGTCAGTAAAAACATCGGTCAAGCTGCGACACACGAAGCATAAGCGGGACCTTCTCCTCCCCGGATAGGAGGGTGCTAATGTAGATGCATCTGTCCAACCCCTCAAGGGGCATGGCTTCTAAGGGTTCAATTGCCAGCGGCTCTCTATCCTCCAAGATGGGTCGGTCGGGTGACTGTGATTGCTATTGCGGGGGTTGATCCTCAAGGGGTGGTTCACTGGAGCACTCGCTTTGCTCACGTCCCTGCAGTGAGAGTTGATAGCACTGTCGCGCGACTAGCTAGCTTCCCTGAAGATCAACTTGCCCGGACGTGGTCAAGTAGCTGATGGTTTGATGGTATGTGGAGGGTATGGCTTTCATGGCGTGTAGCCATGTCTGACCTAGGATGGCATTGTATGGCCCCAAGTCCTCCACTACCGAGAACGGTATTTGTTGAGTCAAGACCCCTACGACGGAAAAGCGATATCCCCAAGCTGTCAATGTGTTGCCAATTTAAACCTGATAAAACCTTGCCAGCGGAACTAAGGTGATCAATCGGGACTCGTCTTTTAAAATTTGGGAGTGTAATAAATCGATTACCTTGCTGGATCGATGAGGACCTTGTGCACACTCAAACCATTATCTGACGGTAAGTACAAGTGCATCGTAATGAGAAATTAATGGCATTAAAGGTTAACAAAGGGGAAAGGATATTGGAGCCATCTATCGGGTGAGCTGCGTGGTGTTCTCCACAGTGTTGGCAGTGTTCACAATACATTGAAGCGCCGAAGCATTTTTTCTTCTCTGCTTTTTGGACTGATACTGGCTATCGTGTGGTCCCCCCAGTATAAAGTTGATGGCTGGTGGGAGCTGAGCATGCTCCGGTATCCTTAGCGACCTTGTCGGTGTGGAGCGTGCTACCCTATTGGACGGCTCTCATATATATCTTCTAAGGTGCCCAGCCCGAATCAGTTTTTCTATTAGGAACTTCAAGCTTTGGCAGTGGTTGGTCTCGTGGCCATGGTCCTTATGATAATTGCACCTAGGGATCTGTTATGCTGGTCCGGGCTCGCCCTCATAGGAGGGGGCCACTAGAAATCGGGGAGGTCCCGAATGAGGGGTAGGAGCCTGTAACATCCCGAAATATACCCTAGCAGTTTTCGGACTTGTTTAGGGTATATTAAAAGTTAAATATGAATTTTCGGAAAATAAAATAGAGGACAGGAAAGTTTACAAATCTGAGAGCAATCTTGTAATTTATTAAAAGGATATGAAAAGTCATAAAAGAGGAAAGATGAGGTTAAACTAGAATATGCATAAGTTGATTTTCAAAAGGGAAGAGATTTGGGGGACGAATGCGATTATAGAAGCAAAGCAAAAATGAATTTTACTTGGCGAACATGGCCTTAGCAAAATATGGGATTTAAAGACCCATTTGGTCTCATTTTGGACAACCGTGAGAGAGAGAAGAGCAAAAGAAAGAGAAGAAGAAAGAGAGGAAGAGGAAGGAAGAGATCAAGCCAACAAGGTATGGAACTACTAACCTTGATGTAAGATCCTTGGTTTGTTTGGTTAATGGTTATTTATTTGTACCCAAACCTAGGGTTTGTTAAGTTTCATCTAACCAAAGATGTATTGGAATTAGGGTTAACAAAACTACAAGTAACACCAAAGAAAAAAACATGGAATCCTCCCTTTGAGGTTGGATTTACGGTTTAATTGCAAGAAAAAGGTTGGGTTAGAACAAACCTAATAAAAATTTGTGTATTTGGTATGTGTATGGGTTAAGACCCATATTAGAATAGTTTTGAAGAGAAATTCATAATAGGTGCTTTGAAGAAGATAAGAAATGAAAGATGAATTGAATAGAAAGAGATTACAGGTGAATTAGATGGTTTGAGGTGTGTAGGAAGTGTGGGAGTGATCCATGGATTAAAGTGAAGGAGCAAAATGTGAAAACGTGCGGGCACTTTTCGGAGGAGATCCTACCGGTAGATTAAGTCCTACCGGTAGAACACCTCGATTCTGGTCATTTTGGCCAGAATCCTACGATTAGAACTTAAGTCTACCGGTAGGACTTGTTCTGAACCTCTGTTCTGACCAGTTTTCGTATTTTGGCCATAACGCATTTCTTATCCGATTTGAGTGATTCAAGTGGCTAAGTAAAATGAACTTCCAAGGAGAACCAAACTTAAAGAGAAAGAAATATTGTCAGTGACTCTAAGGGGTTGAAATATTCACTCAAAGTGGGGCAATGTGCAAGACAAATTCTGGTTCCATCTTTGAACGCTAAATATCCGGGTTGTTCGGACGTAACTTGAGTTTTGATTGCTCGGGTGGGTGATTCAATTGGAATAGAACCCTTAGGGCCTTAGCTTTAAATGAGTACAAAGACCTTGTGTCAAATATAAAGTTAGAACCTCAGAAGAAATTAGTAATACAAACTGTTCTAGTGTAATTCGGGTAAGCGGAAGCTAGTTTAGCATGAAAATGCCATAGCACTAATTTGGATCAGATTAGGATTGATTCCAATTCTAAATAAACTAGATTCATAAAGAATGGAATATATGAATGGGTGTGATCTCTAGACATCATACTTCACAAGAATATGAAGTGCCATATGTAATAGGCATGAAACAAGGAAAAGTAGAAAATGAAAAATGTAAAGATGTGTTCATGAAACAGAAAATGATTATGGAAAATGAAATAAGCAATTGAAACATGATTGTGAACATGAGAGGCAATATGTCATGAACATAATGTGAATAGTGATATATGATTATTATCACATATAACTTGATGATAACAAATGAAGCGAGTATACGTAAATGGGTATATGAATGAGTATACGTGATGGAATATGTGAATGAGTAATTCATGAATAGAGTATACATGAATGAGTATCGTCAATGAATTTATATTTGAGTGTATATGAATGAGTATCGTGAATGAACACGTGAATGAGCATTTATGAATGAGTATAAGTGAATGAACCTAATAATAAATGAGCATATGAAATATGTGCATAGATTGCGTATATCTTTGAAAGATAATACGAAGATGATATTAAATTGAAATGTGATTATGATCGGTTATGAATGTTAATTGTGAAATATATATATGTATATATATATTTGATTTAATTGTCGAATATACATTACACGTATGCATGTATTGCATGTATTTAGACGATAAGAGAAATTCTTGCATAAAAGTAAATTGATTTGAAATGTATCATTGGATGGCCAGGCATAATGGGTTACCAAGCGAATTCGTCGGGGTAACTTCGTATTGTCTAATCTTGAAATCCACATTGCTAATGAATGGCGATGGAGACCCAAGGATTCTGGTAGATGTCGTGAATGTCGACTTCTACTAACCCGTATGTGAGGCGGTAATAATTGAATGCGAAATCACATTCTTTGTGGATAGCCAGGACATGGCGGGATTCTATTTGAATCACACGTCGTGAATGTCGACTTCTATAACCATATGTGGAATGATAATAATTGATGCGAAATCCATTGTAATGAATGGCTGACAGGACCCGAGTTGGCCCAGATGTCGTGAATATAAATTCTATAGTCATATGTGAGACGGTAATATTGAATGTGAAATCACATTACTGCGAGCGACAAACGATGGGATTCACCAAGCCCGAATCTGTGCGTGGATGTCGAATTCTATAGCTATATGTGGAATCACAAGCTAGAAAAAGAAAACGATGGTATTAAAAGTGTATTTGTATAAGTATCTTTTGCATTTACGGACATAGTAAAGCATCATCTTATGGCATATTTTGTTGAATGTAAAATGTTAATGGTCTTTGAAATTATAAGTGTTTATGGGATTGCCGAAAGAAGTGCTTTTCGATTAATTAAAAGATACGAAATAGAATAACATAAACAACATGTTTTGGAAAGATAATTGAAAATGTCGGAGTAAATAGGGCTCGGCTTGGATCATGTCCGGGTCAAGTGAGTTCGAATTGTGACACTTTAAAAACAAAATTTAATAAAATGAGATAAATGTTTAGATTAAGCATTCGGAGTAAGCGGACTCGACTTGGATCCATGTCCAGATTGATGAGGTCGGTGTGACACTTTTTAAAATGAAAATTAATAAAAGCGAAAACTAAAATAGTTACTTGGGCATCCCAGATCACCAATGTAATTTCAAAAAGGGAGTTGATTAAGGGCCGGTCGTGATAGTGATAAAGTCTAATACGTATTGATATTAGTACGATTTGAACTTCCGTATGAAATTGATATGATTTGATTTGTTAAGATTACCATTATACGTATAAGTTTTACTTTGGATATGTTTTGATCTATCATACATGTTGTAGATATGAGTTACAACTTTTGTAAAATACATGACACGAGGAGTAATATGAACGAGAAAAAGATAAAGAATACGAGAAAAGAATAAAATCACATGTATAATATGAGATGAATTGAAGTCAAATAAGAATAGACATTGTTATTTGCATAAGTAAAAGTAAATGTAAAAAGAGCAGTGACAACGATTATTATTGTGGTCGTTATTGTCTATATGTTTCCAGCTAAGCGTAAAAACCTTGCAGTGTTCAATCCGTGTAGATGCTTGAAGGAGTTAAGAGGAGCGAGGACATTCCACACGGCTGATGCAGACCATCTCGAGGAATGCTCTGTGCTTGTTCCGCGATCTCATTTATGTGAATATGTATATATGCGTATTTGTATACAGAAATGGGACTTAGTAAATGTGAATAAATTTTGGATACCCTCCGTTAGTAGTTCCTTTTAATTGTAAATGATTGTTGGTTATAAAAATAAGGAGTCCCAGTATATGGTTTCGCACCCCGAAACCGGTTCGGATTTGCCAATCGGGTCGGACCGGGAATCGGGGCGTGACAGAGCCGGTCATAGGCGATGTTGAGAACTTAAAGTTATCTTCTAGTGTGGAGAACTTATCTGCCTGCCGATATAATTCTTCCATGGTTGCGGGCGGATCTAGGGATAAAGACTGGAAGAACGGGGTGGTTGGTCCAAGCTTCTTGGGAAGTTTTGTAGGACTGCATCCATACTGTAAATATCAATCTGTTGGAATGGCCCAATGGGAACACAACGATGTGAAATCAGGATGGATTAGATAGCTGGTTTAAGGATAGCACGGAGGGAGGCGATATTCCTTTACGCTGGCGGGCACAAATCTTGGGAGCCAGTGAGGCCTGGTCGCGAGCGAGGTTTAGCCAGACCCTCTAGGAAGCTTCTAGAACCAGGCCAAAGCTGGGCCTTTGAGGCTGGTCGTGAACACTTTACATAGAAGTCTGTCATCCCTGGCGTTGAGGATCATCGCTTGGTTGAAGTGCAGCATGTGATCGTACGGATCGGAGGAGCCGTCGTACATAGCGAATGGCGGAATAACGATTCCTTGAGGGGGAGTTCATAAGTCTAAATATCTTGTGAGGAGGGCTGACATGTCATAGAATTTTGAATAGAGGGATAAAAAGCGCATGCGGAGACGGGGGCGCCAGGGCGGATCACAGGTCATGTAAAAATGGAGGCGATTCCCAGACAGTGGCAACATGTTGAGGCCAATTGTGAAGCGGGGTCCCTGTGCCCTCTCTTCGGTACTCGGCGTCGTGTTCCGTCATAGCCATTGGGTGGCGGAGGTCTCTTTATGGACTCGCTTCGCGTTGCTCGAGGTGGTGGCGAGGCGGGGAAATGGAAGGCGTCGAGAAGAGGCTGGTCATCGGCTTTGATGATCCTTGTGGTCGGGTGGGAGGGCTCTTTCCTTTGTCGCCGGGCTAGGGGCTCATTTTGGGCGACACCTTGGGGGTTCGAGCTGTGGACTGGCGAGTTGGTAAACGGTCATTTTCTGGCTGCGAAAGCGGTCGCCGTTCGTAGTCGACCATCTGTCGAGCACAGTCCTCTTGCTTCGCCTCCATCTCCTGGCGCCAGCGGAGGAACTAGTCCTCAATAGGTGGGTTTACTAGGTTGTTAGACATGGCAGTAAGTCCCAACAGTCCGGTGGGATGTTTGAGAATGGCTAAGGCTTCAGAGATTGGGAGATCACACAGGAGGCGAGTGCCAATAAACTCTCAGCGTATTGTTATGATTTCTTGCTCGGCGTTTCCCACAGTGGCGCCAATTGTAGTCTCCTGAATTCTCAGAGTCAGTGGATCGTCGGAGCATTCACCGGTTGGTTGCAACCTGCAAAACAAATAAGGAGACGATGGTGGTGTTCCGTCGCCCCTCCGATGGCAAAGTTAGTCTTTTTCTGGAAGACTTAAAGCTTAGAGCATCAATTATCTCGGTAGAATCGTGCCTGGTTGGTGTGACTTGCTTCTCTTTTATGGAAGGAGAAAGGGGATTAGTCTTTCCTGGAGAGTAGAGCGATTTCTTCCCGTAATATTAAGAAGGTGGCTCTCGATGATGACTTATTCTTCCTTTTACATAATTGTCTTCCCAATAGGGCTGCCGCTAGGAGTGCTTTCCTATTCTGTTAGAGGCGAGGAGGTCGGTTCATGGGAGAACCTACACTTGTAACATGAAGAGCCGGTTGGCAGCTTCGTTTGGTGGAGTTGCCGATTGGGAAAGTAAGCACCTAGGTAAAAAGGCGTCCGGGATATGAGGCACCCAGGCACCGGGCGGAGGATTGACCGGGCATTCCTGGGCCGGTACAGCACAGGTTTAATCCCTTTAGAGTACCCGAGGCGGAGGATCGACGGGCGTTCTGGGCGGCTGGCTTCCCGGACAGATCCCTTTGGGGCTCTTGAGGTACATGGTAGGCTGACTAGAGGCAGAGCTAGGCCCGTGGTACCCTGAATCCTCATCTTCTTCCCTTAATAAATATAAGTGTGAAATAAAAATAAAAAAATCATTTATAACCGATTGTTAAATGTCAACTTTCCTAGTCAATATGAATATTTTGTTTATAACACCAATAACCCTGAGACTTTTGTGAGCCATCATCATCTCGTCCACTTTGTCAGTGTATTATATATATGATGTGGAAATCTTGCATTTAAAATTTTATGATACAATCTTACGTCGGTTTCACATAAGAATGTAAAAATTGATACTTAAAGCAAAGGTTCTCAGCTGTCGTCGATTAACTTGGGTTTATTCTCAATTGACTTGGTCCCTATCATTTTATTGTTTATGGTAATAATTGCTTGAGTAACTCTGAGGTTGCATTTCTTAGAATTTTCCAATGTTAATTGCAGCTCTTAGTGTTACCAGCTGGGGCAAATGTATCAAAGACCAAAACCAATAATATCTTGGCTAATCCAAATCTGCATTTTGGTTGGCCTTGAAAATAAATTCCGTAGATGAATGATACTGGGGAAACTTGCCCTAATACTGTTACTCCATGTAATGTAGATTGTAGTGTAGGCCTTGCACAGCTCCAAGACTGAAGACTTGAACTTGTATTAATTGTAGTTGTGAGAGGCGATGGAAATGCCCTTCTCTTTTTACTACGAAGCCATCTACTCAAGCTCCCATTTTCCATCCATGTACTCCTCATGAACAAGAAGCTTAATTCGAGTTGTCACAGGAAATGTAGCATATATATAGCAGCTTCACTATGTTGGAATGGCAAATCCAGCCCATTATTTGAACTTCAGCTATAAGTGGCGTCTTTCTCTTCTCTTGTCATTGCAGATCCTTTTAACAGCAACAAATTCACCAATCAAAAGTATCTTTGTCAATATGTTGGATTTAGTAAAAATCCAACCTTTGAAATGTTAGGTGTGTATCCAAAGTTCCACATGGGTTAAAAATAGGAAGGAGTGAGTATTAAGTTAACGGAGTGTGGGCAATATATATCTCCAAGTCAGGCCTTTTGGCTAGAGCCTAAATGAGGGCTTAAGCTCAAAATAAACGATATTGTACCAATGTGGAGATGCTGAGTCCTAAAATAAAATAAGACAACAGTGAGATATTTTGTTGAGAATAGTGAGGGTAGTGGCTTTGACTAGTAAGGGAAGTCCAGAACTGGAATATCAGTTCCTAAATTAGAATTGCTTAAGAAATTGCTTTTATGTCTTCGGCTATAAAGATCATCAGGGACTTCACCTAAAAGCTGGTTTGAAGATCAGTTTTGGAATTTAGGATTCAAATGACCAATTTGAGGACTTTGGCCTAAGAATTGGTTTTCAGATAGGTCCAAAGAAAAAGTGAGGTAAATAAGTGAGATTGCCTTTGGAATTGGGCTGCAGAGACTATTTCTTGAGAAATTCAGGTGGTTGCATCTTTTCGTTGGATGAGAATTTCAAGATTGAAATGTAACTATCGTATCAGAAAAACAGAATCTTCTTGAAAAAAGTCTTACATGAAACGGATATATATCAGATATCCTCCAGCGCTTCTTATTAAACTAATTAACTAATCTACCACAGAAAACTGCAAAAACAAACACTAAGTAACAATTAACGCTTGCCAGATTTAAGAGGAGTTGGACTGACAATTGAATCCCATCAAGTAACAAAACAGGGATGCCAGAAAGAGTCATCGATCCCACTGGAACTTCCACCTGAAAACATATTTTTGCTTGCATTGAATTGAGCGAGATAGGCTCAACACCGGACAAATTTCAGTAGGAATTGGACCAGAAAACCTCTTGTTAGTCACTTATCTCTATTTGTTCCGACTTCTGTCCCAACTTTGTTATAAGCATCCCAGAGAGGAGTTGTCATTTAAATTCAAAAATCTCATATTTCAACCAAGTCCCAATACCCTAAGGACTCTCGCCCCAAAAGCTATTTTTCCAAAGATCAAGAAACTGCAAGCAGAAGCAATTCCCCAGTGTTTTCAGTACCTCCCCACTCAGTTTGTTGTTAGACAATACAAGAATTCAAGACTCGACAGATTGTTGAAAATCTCCCGGTATCGTGTTCTTTTTGTTAGTATATATTGCTTTGTTAATTAAAGTTTTTGAACTGATTGGGTAAAAGCAAATGTTTGGACATAAAAGAAAAACACTGAACAATCTTCTGTGTTGTGTGGACCTTATCTGCACTTAATGATTTAAGTGTAGCATCTCAAACTCACAGAACATGTCCAATTTTATGCATGCTTGCAAGAAGCCCTATATGTACATCACTAGCATGAATAAGATTATTTGATCATTGCTACACCTACATGCATGCGCATTGTGTATAGTATTTAGGAGCTGCGGAGAGCTTCAGCAAACCCTTCCATGGAGCCGCAGGCTGCAGCCAAGGCCACAAGCAGACACACAAAGTTCAGTGACTGAAGCCCAACCCACCTACTTGTCCATCTATCGATTTTTTTTCTGCACAATATACATATTCACTGGGAAGTAAGCTGTGAGCGGCCAGTAACTAATGGCTCCAAGGAGTGCCAGAACTTCATTGAAGTAGGGCAGTGCCATAGCCAGCAAAGTTACCACCACTACAAAAATGCTTCTCCATGTCAGCCTCCATAAATTGATACTGATCAAGTTGAAGTTTCTCTTTCCGATTCTTATGGGGTACTCTGCATTTACAAACTGGGACCTTAGACACCTCCTCTTCACCTCTGATTCAACTGCACCAAACACTGGTTGTGCAACCACCTGCGAGTAACAAGTTATGTATATATATTCCATTTAGCTAGGGAGCTTCCATCTTTATGTCATGACCCAGCTGATTAATTAGCATGGTCAGTCATATATATTGCTATGGTAGTATAAGAACTAGTCCATCTAAAATAAAAGAAAGGTTTTGGGAAATGTATGTTCACCTGGTATGCTCCCACAAGGTGCATCACAATAAAGATGTTGGCCAAGTCGATGAGCCAGAAGGGCTCGTAAAATCAAGCAGATCAGCATGTTGCATGGGCATTGTTCCCGAATGCAGCATACCCAAACTTCGTCAAGTAAAATCAGGTTATTTGGTGGCATACTTGTATCATGTTAACCTTCTTCATAACTTGGATTTCTGATGCTGACGATTTTAATGTGTCCTGAAAATTGCTAACACTATTAACACAATCCATTATCAATTTATTCATTACTCTTTACTGGCTGGCACTGACCGGGTTGCTATATATGTTCACTGGGGCATTTTAGAGAGCAAATAAAGCTTGGAGAAATATGTTTATTATGTTTACCTGGATTTCAATCAGAATTGCAGAGTATGAGCTGCATAACATCATGTCTCCAATTGCTCTGAACATCCTCCATATTTTCTGAGCTGCAGTTATGCCCGGCCCAATCTCAACACCAGTCAGACTGGTCCTCTTTCCATGCCCTGTTTCAGTGGCAGAACAAGGCCAATTCAAGGAAAAAATTTCCTAATTAATTCAAATCATTGGCAATAAGAATAAAAATTTTAATTACCTGAGATGACAGCTGAAAAGGCGAGTGCAGCTCTGATTGAGGCATACCTGAAAGATGTAATTGTTGCCATATGATGACAGCCACCACATTTCACCAATATCTGAGTATCTGAAGAGACACAACGATTTCAAACACTCCCATCCCTATCATGTATGGAATATGTGAAACCTCGCATGAGGCTTCATGGCCTTTTTTATGGAAGCAATTCGATTTGTGTATAGCCCTGAAACACATACCATTTAGCGTAATCTCACACTATTCAGAACATATTTGCAAAAGTATCTGTAGCCCTGCCACTCTCTCTTATAGGCAAGAGAGCTTACCACTACTTATTGCTGCAGTGATGGTATAGCCAATTGTCAGTCCAATTAGGAGGCTGTATTGAGCCAACCCACATGCCATATACATTTTTCCACCTTAAATTTAGTTAAGAAAAAAAAAAAGAAAAAAGATTTGTAATGTAATGTATGTGCATTGTGTATGGAATGAAAAATGAAAATACATTCATACCTAGGTTGGCTTTGGCAGCCTGCATATAGGTATAGTTTCTCTTGGCCGTGATCGGGCATCTGTAACATTCTGCTAAGAGATTAGAGGTGTAGAGTGTGATGATGCCAAATATAATGAGAGCCAAAACACCAATCCATCCAAACTGCGCCAGGCTCCACGCCAGAGACAGCACTCCAGCCCCTATCACAGCTGTTATTACCAGTGCACATGCTGTCCCTCCAGTCCCTAAATATATGTAATCGCAACCAATACCATGAGGTTGATTACTTGGAATAGCATCTCTTATCCAGCATATTAGGAGTAATTTTGATCGGGTGGGGGAGGGGGAGGGGAAGAAACTCTGCTTAATGTACAAGCAATCAAAAGCGTACCAACTCTTTTGGGTCTGCCATCATCGTCCAAATCTGCTACTGCTTCTGCAACTCTGTGATCAGAACCACTTTAATTCACTTGCCATCATCTCTTCGGTTTTCTACTCACCAAACAAATCTGCAGCAAGATACGATGGCTTCTCTGTTATCTAGCTTTGCTACTCTAGAAATCCATAAGAAATACTTTGGAAATACAGGAAAAGGAACAGAAATTGAAGACTCAGAAGAACAGTCCTGCATTTTTATAGCGGCTCTCCCATCAGTTTCTTCCTTATAACATCATCTTTAATAAAAATTAGTCAAGCACTAATTACATTTTATGCCTGTGTATACTACAGCATTTCTTATTCCATCTCTCTCTCTTGAGCACTAACAACATCATCTTGCTTGGCTAATAGCATTTTGGCCAATCCAAAATCGAAGCAATTTTAAGTATTCAGAATTGGGGTCAATAAGATGTTGCTGGACTTAACATCGATGAATGATTGGAAACAAATCGCTGGTGCATATAACGCATAAGCCTCGAGCAGCTCAATGGCAATTTGCAACCTCATGGCCAGTCAAGACCATATCATGATCACTTGCTGCGAATCTCCTCTCTGCCCTCTTCTTAGCTGACCATTTATCCAAGCTTTGATTCTCCATGTACTCATAAACAAGAAGCTTTGAGGGTTTCTCGAAACTGCAGCATAACTTCACTATGTTTGAAGGTCGTATCATGCCTAATATTTGGACTTCTGCTGCAAATTGCTTCTCAAGCTGGTTCGGGTGGCCTAGTTTCCTGTTATTCAAAATCAATTTAACAGCCACCACTTCACCAAGAATAGTTGACTGACAGATATGTACTTCCCTGACCCCCCACTTCCAATCAAACTACTACTACTTTGTGCCAAACTTGACAATATGTTGGATTCAGTGAAATCTAGCTTTGGAAGGATGTCATCTTCCTGTTTCGACATAGTTCCAACTTGGGTCCCTTCTCCTTTGTTACTTTTGCATGAAAAAGACTTAAAGTACAATAGTGCAAGGAGCAGTTAGGAAAGATATAGTCATGACTGCTCATTCGCTGGACAATCTAGAGGGTTACTGGCTCTAGAGGAGTTATTGGCACACAGGTTAGGATTGTTCAAGAAACTGTTCTAGATTCCCACTTCTCTCTAAAGGCGATTGGGTTCCCCAGAAGATGTTGTAAGAAAGATTAAAGGTACTAGGCAGGAAATGGATGAATTCACGAGGGATTTGATCTGAGAATTGGTTTTCAGATAGGTCAAGATATAGGAGGCTAGGCAAGGATCCAACAGCCTTTGGAATTGGGCCAGAGAGATGATTTCTTGACAAATTCAAAGCAACCAGTGACATCAGGATACTATGATGAGGGAAGTTGGCACGACAATTGAGATTCCCATCAACGACAAGTTTTGGATATGGACGGAAGATTTGTGAGTACCACAGGAATTTCTCCTGAAAATAGATTATTGCTTGCCTTGAACACAGATAACATCAACAACAAGAAAATATTCCAGCAGGTATTGGACCAGACAACCTGTTGTGCTCATCTAACTTTAACTAGATTAACCAAGAGGATATTTCATTAGGCATTGGACCGGACAACCTGTTTTGCTCACATCTAACACAATTAGATTCACCAAGAAGATATTCCATTAGGAATTGGACTAGACAACCTGTTATTGCTGGCAGAGAAGACAACTAAAGTAACCCAAGAAGACATTCCAGCGGGAATTGGACCAGAAAACTTGTTATCACTGATCTCGATTCTGGACAAACTGCTTCCCAATTAACTTGGAAGTGTCCCGGAGAATGAATTTCCACCTAACATCACCCATACCTGGGCTGTCAGATGCGAAGGAATCTCACGTGGAGAAGCGATTGTTGGTAAGCTGGACAGCGAGCAAATCCTGCAGCTCCCCAGTGACTTGGGCACTTCCATAGCAAAGCCCCTTAGCACATAAATGTCGAGAATGAGTGCGCGGTGCTGAGTTCGATCGATCTTCGGGCATAGCGGGGCTGATGTAGACTTGCAAGAAAAAAGAAAAAAGGGTGCGTCGACGGTGTGTAGTAGCCTCTCAGTCTTAAGTTAGCAGATGGAGGAGAAGATCAAGTAAGTTGGGTGTAGTCGAGTGCGTACATTTTCCACATGGGAGGTTTTCGTTTATACTCGAATTTCTCCTTTATTTTTGGAAGATAATCACGTAAGTATCGGGGATGATAAAATCTCTCATTCGCTATAGAGGCCGATTCTCCAGGTTATTTTTTGGAGGGATAATATCTCATATCTAATGATAAAATTTGACTTTTCTTATCAAGGACCAATTCCCTTATTTAGGATTATCATTTTGAGACATAGTGAATTAAGAAATCTATGGATGAATATCTTACTTATGCAGGAAATCTGATCATTTAGAACTCGGGAGCTTCAATCCCAGGCAGGACTACCGTCAAACAACATATTCTGTTTTGAGAGTGCGTGTTGTTTTGGACATTGGTTTTAGATAAAATTACTTGACTTTGTAAGGCAGCGGAGGAAGCTATGGATAAATATAGTTTTATTACGAAGTAAGTAATCCTCACAATGCCCTTTTATATCACAAAGTGTCATGAATATTCAATGGGGAAAATATTTGTTTGTCAGGCCCCATTGTATGGGAAAATGGAAGTGATTAATGCGAAGGAGTCCCAGGGTGCAAGTTACCAGGGAATATTGTGTTCCTAATGATGCATTTACTACGCCTTAGGGACTGATTCATATATATATATGATGATGAGGTTAGCGAAATTTATAAGATTCCCAACGGATTTGTCTTCCGTTAGTTCATCCTCCTACTGGGGTTCTTCTTTAGATTTATGAAGGTGGAACAATGATAGATTGGAGACTTCACAAACCTCTGCAAATGCTTGCCGCTTATGGATATTGTGTGTTTGAAGACGATGTATATGTCATCCTATCGGACACCCCATAAGGGAGGCCTACAATATCCTCTTGCCATAACTCTTTGTTGGACCCTGTGTAGATCGGTTGGAAGTCGCGGATGAGGGTCCTGATTACGCTACCGCCCCTGTTCTTGGAGTTCTGTGCTGGGGCTACGTGCCCCCCTGTGTTAGCGTCCTCAACGGCCGAGGTGCGAAGTTGAGATGAGGGGAAATTTCAAGTGGGTTAATGCAAATTCTTTTCCTATCTTTGATTTTCCCCTCATCCTCTCTGTCTTCCTCTTCATCTTCGTCTTCGCCTTCTTTTTCATCTTGACCTTTTCTGATTTTCCTGTTGGCCTTTTTTTATTCTCCTTTTCTAATTGTAAGCAGGCCAGTACATTTGACTAGATATTCTTGTAGAGGATCCACCAAGGTTGTTCGAATATGTTTGTCTTGGTCGCAAGGTAACTATTTGGCATACTTTAATAAAATTGGATTTTTGGATATACCATTGCATTGAATTTTAATTTCCCATTCTGTTTTTGTGTCTCGGCTAGAGGAACCAGTTGAGAAGCCGTTACCGGTTCATGGAGATGATTTACCATACCTCTCGGATGGGCGTCCTCATTGGGCTTTGCAGTTGTGAATCTGACCCTTTGTTGATGAACAAGCCTCGGGGCACCGCCAATTGGGCGGTATTGGACCCTTATGTCTTACTGTGCTTGATTACGTACACCAGGCGAAGTGTTTTTGAGAACAAGCGTTGGGAGGAGAAGCAGCATACGTATTTCGATATTGCGGCTAATCCATCGATGCCATTAATGTGCTTGTTCATGCATTACCCTATATAAGAGTAGGGGCCCGGAAGGCAGCTTCTTTGATTATGCTTTTTTTGTTCGAAAGTATTCCACTTTTCTGCAACACTCCTAAAGTTTTTGGTGAAGGAGCAGCTTGGAGGATCCTCATCGCTTTTGGTCTTCTTGTGGGTTGTTTATTTGCTCTGCTTTCAATTTTGTGTGGATTGTTTGATAATTTTGTTTCGTTTATGCGCTCCTTTCGATTTCTTAGATGGGTTCAGGGACTGATTTGAGCAGTAGAGTTTTGAGATCACACGGACCTGAGGGTTTCTCAAAGGCTTTATAAAGCTTAGATCATCAGTGCTTTGTGATCATTTTGGTAGGTTGTTGTTGAGTTGACCTCCATTGTCCTACCAATCAATGGCCAGAATATCTTGGTTACTAGTCTCTGATAGGTTGCCCCTGCATTCTTCAAACAAAAAGGCATCACATTGTAGCAATATAGTCCATGTGGCGTAATGAAGGCCGTTTTCTCGGCATCAGGGGGGTGCATTGGAATCTGATTATATCCAGAGAAGGCGTCTAGGAACGATAGCATTCCATGCCCAACAGAGGTATCAACGATTTGATCTATTCATGGCAAGGGAAAAATGTCTTTTGGGCATCTTCATTGAGAGTCAGGTGCCAGTCACACACCCTCCATTTTCCGCCCTTCTTGAGAATAACTACTACATTTGTACCATTGGGATACTTTACTTCTCTAATAAAACCTACACTCGGCAATTTGTCCACCTCTTGTTTGGATAATTGATGGCGTCTGAACAGCGCCTTACTTTACGCACTCCAACGGCCGTAGAGTGGCGATCACTTTCAGTTTATGAGAGGCTAATGTTGGGTTGATCCTAGCCATGTATGAGGACTCCAGGTTAATATATCCTTGTTTCCCAACAATATGTGCTTTTTGTTCTTTTTTCTTCGCTACAGCTAGCAGTGTTGATCTGAAGTGAGTTTCTTGGCCCCGTCGGTGTTTACTACCTCTAGAGGATCCTGGCTAATGATCCTTTTCTTAGCCACTTACTTGAGCGGCCAGTACATGGCTGCTGTCAGATATGGAGTCCACAGGAAAGAGTGCAGATCTTTTTCCTCTCTGTTCGTATGGATAGTGATAGCATTATCGTGCGGCTAGCTAGGCGGTCTAGAAAGATCAACACCCTTACTGCCACTGGTTAGATAGTTGACCATTTGATGATATGTTGAAGGGATGGCCTTCATTATGTGCAGCTAAGCCCTACCTACTATGCAATTGTGGCCACTGGGGTGTCGATAGCGAGAATAAAACCTACCGGGCTATTGGCCACAGCACGAAGAGAAGTGTAATGTCTCTGGCTCTGTAAATGATTATTTGCAGTTCTCTTGAGAGTTCGCTCATTGAACTCAACATTTGCGAGGAAAGCTTCATCTAACTAAAGGCGAGCAACTAAAATAGATCTGCGGCGCTACCAAGATCTATTAGCACCCTATGCATATCAAAGCCATTAATACAACAGGTGAGTACAAGTTCATCGTAATAGGGCACGATTACCTTGTTGGGGTTTATTAGGGGAAAGGATATGGGGCCATCAATAGGCTCGGTCTCTTCATGGCTACATATGTGGGGCGGTGTTCACTCGAGCTTTATTGCTGCTCTCAAGGCTTCTTTGTTGGCGTTTGGCTGATCTTGTCGTCGAGCAGCCTCACATATATAATTTATAGCGACTAGATTGAGGAGTGCGATTGCGCCGGTTGTGATTTGCTGATGCGAGTGCGGGTGCTTCATGCGGTCAACTTCAGCGTGTGTCTCCACGAGTGCTCCGCTTTGATTAGTCATTAGGAATTTTGAAGCCCCATCTATTGGTCTCATGCCATGATCCTTTGTGATAATCGCATCATGGGACGAGTTCTGCGAGAGGATCCAGATGCAGATGTGGCCGCGGGAGTGGCAAGTCGTGAATGAGGGAATTATGACCTTTCTCATATATGATGTCGGAGTGATTTGCGGAGGTTCTCTCTCTTCTTACTTGATTCTTTTGGGGCCACTTTAGTTCTTGCCACATCCTTGGCTAAGACTTAAGCAGTTTTCCCTTCAGTGACACTTTCGTGATCATGGTACATTTGAGTTGCGAGGCGGATGTTATCTTCTAGAGTTAAATATTTGTCTACCGATGCATGCATTCTTTCCCATGTGGATTAGCGGATCCCAAAGGCCGATGGGTGGAGAAGCCGGAGTAGATGGTATGAGAAGCTCCTTTAAAGTTACGTAAGACTAAGATCCATGATCTTCTACTTGTTGGACTGACTTGCCCATCTCAGAGTGAAGTCGGTATAGTTCCCTGCGGTTTTTATTGTGGTGCAAAAGCAATATTCCTCTTACAACAGGTACTAAGTAAGGTCTTGGGGAATAGACTATGGTGCAAATAATCGCGAGTTCAACGGAATTACGTGGGCACACATTGGAACTAAGCAGGCGCCCTTGGAGACTAGCGGAAGACCCACCGCAGTAGATGGTGCGTTTCAGTAGTTGAAAATCATTGCTTGATTGAAGTGAAGCATGTGATCATAAGAGTCACTAGAGTTGTCACACATTGTAAAGGTTGACATGCTAAGAAGCCTAAGTCGTGGCTCGTAATCAGGATTTGCACCTTACTAGGGGAGAAGGAGGAGTATGTCCTTGGGATCTCGGATGCGTTGTTATAGGCGACACATAGAGCGTGGGCCTTGTTGGCGAGGTAAGCGGGTTCTGCGAGGTAAATGAGCGTGGGTAAAATAAATGTGTTCCTGAGTGCTCGACTTAGCGGATTCTGACCTCGGCTCGTTGCCCGACGAAGCATACCACCTTTAGAATCACTGAATGTAGGGCGATGTGAGTGTCTCCGACGCGTTCTATCTTTGCTACTTTTGCTCTTTACTGGAGAGGGATTTGGCGAATTTCTTGAGGATAACTCGTCGTCTGTTAGTGTATCCACATTGTTGAGGGTGATAAGCTTCTTCCCTTCATCGAAGCGGCGGATGCTCGTGGACCGCTATCTTCTTGTCTCTCTCGTCAAGATCATGTCTTTGCTCCACTTGGGCCTGTAGACGATTGTATTCATCTTTGTAGTTGCTTTCGGCTGGCGTTCTGCGATTCCTTAAATTTATCTACGCGTGCTCACTCCTGATTAACTTCCCTCTTGTTAATGAAGGCATTGATCTTTTGGCGACGATCGCTTGGGTTTGCTAGTCATTGCGGAATGTTAGATGAATCAGGGCCGCGGGGGGAGGGGAACGCTGTGATCTTACCGGCAAGGAGGGGCTATTGGATAACTGTTGGAGCCAAGTCATTGCACGTTGTCGATGAGACTTTCGGTTCGTTCCTGACGACAAATAATACCGATTACTTGATTAAATCTGATCTTTGGGGCATTAGCGGGCGATGTGTGAACTGTAAGAAAAAAAAAAGGAAAAAGAGTCTGGCAATGACCACCTCTTTGATGCTTAAGTTAGCAAAAAAGATGGAGAAGATCAAAAGCGGTGGTGTAATCGAATTGCATACCTTTTTCCCACATGGGGTTTCGTTTATCTTGAATTTCTGCGATTTTGGAAAGATAATCTTGTCGTGATTGGCGATAAATCTCTCATTCATATCGAGACCAGTTCTCACGTTATTTTGGAGGGATAATATCTACGTCCCAATGATAAATTGTTTCTTATCGAGCCGATTATTTTATTTAGGATTATCGTTTTGAGACATAGTGAATTAAGATATCCATGAATGAATACCTTGTAGACAATCTTGTCATTTGGGGGCGCTTCGAGGGCTCCAGACGGGACCGAAAGTTCTCCCATCTAATCCAACTCCGTATAGTTTTGAGGCAACGAGGTTGTTTGGGCCTATATTGGGTTTGGATCGAACAGCGGTAGGTCATAGCGTTGAGCTATCGGATAGAATGATTTGGGTCGAAAGTCGTTGTCGCCCATGATTAAACTTAGTTTATTAACGATAACCTCAAACTGTTGGAGCTCCGAATGAAGGCCAAATTCAGGAGGCAATACTCCACTCAATTGATTTCCGAAAACCTTGAAGGTTTCCAGTGTCGGGATGAAGCTTATGTTTGCTGGTATCTCTCCTGACAATTGATTCGAGAAAAGACTCAAAACCGTCCGTGCAGCTTCGAAACCCTCTGGTATCGGCCCCGTCAAGTTGTTGTTGGAAAGATCAACATCTTTCAAGTTGAGAGCTTCGACGGATGAAGGAATGGGGCCAGACAATCTATTATTATGTAAATACAAGTAGGTCAAATTCTTCAACATAAGCAAACCTCCGGGGATCGGACCGCTCAAATTGTTGAGGGCGAGATCTAAGTGTTCCAGACTTGACAGATTGTTGATCAAGGTCTCCGGTATTTCACCGGTCAAATTCGTCTGCGTCATCCACAGATACTTGAGCTTCTTCAATACTCCAAACTCCTTTGGGAGGGATGCAAGCAGGAATTTATCATTATAGGCCATGGCCAACCGTTCAAGATTTGCCAAATTACCAATCTCCGTCGGCCAGGTGCCATTGAACTCATTTTGAACTAGAAACAAGTAGTACAGCTCCCGTATCCGCCCAAATGACGCGGGGATATCGCCAGAGAAGTAGTTTTCGGTAAGGTCGAGATACCGGAGACGTGAAAGACGATCAATATCAGTTGGAATTGGACCCACGAATGAGTTTTGCAACAATAGGAGGTATTCGAGATTAGAAATATTGAGAATATCCGGGAACTCGCCCGGAATGTAATTGTAGGAGACGTCAAGTACGGTAAGGTTCTTGAGCTCAAATTCTGGCAGGAATTTTCTGGGTGATCGACGTGAGAGTGAAATTGCGAGCGGTAGTATTGTTGGTGGTGCGTAATCTCCGGCCAATCACAAGGGGATGACGAGGAATTCCAAGATTGGAGTGACGGTGGATTCCCCAGTTTCTGTTTGACATCTAGAAGGATTGATCGTTCGTCGTCAAGGTTTTGGGAAATTACATGCAAGGGTGGTAAGGATAGGAGGAGGAGGAAGAGCAGGGAGTGGAATTTTAGCAATTAAGAAGGGTAGGTTCGGCATGTTGTGATGTTGAGTTCTTGACCCAAGGAGGGAGCAAGCTGGCCGGGAAAGAAATGGAAATCAACGGTTCAATTTCATGATCTCCTCTGGTAGGGTGAGACACCAGATTAAAGGCTTTTTAAAATTCAAAGTGGTTACCGTCGTCTTCCACATGACACTCGGCCTACATCGGATGGGAGTTGTAAATTGAAATGAAACTATTTTATATGAAATAAAATCTTCTTGAAAAAAAAAAAAGTCTGCATACATATATATATATATATATATATATATATATATATATATATATATATATATATATATATATATATATCCTCCATTGCTTTCTTCTTTTAAACTAATTAACTAATCATCTACAACTAGTAAACTGCAAAAACAAACTTAAGTAACAATTAACACTTGCCAGATTTAAGAGGAGTTGGACTGATAATTGAATCAAGTATCAAAACAGAGATGCTAGAAAAGAGTCATCACTGGAGCTTCACCTGAAAACATATTATTGCTTGCATTTAATTGAATTGAGCTAGGCTCAACACAGGACAAATTCCAGTAGGAATTGGACCAGAAAACCTCTGGTTAGTCACTTATCTCTATTTGCTCCGACCTCTGTCCCAACTTTGTTATAAGCATCCCAGAAAAAAGTTGTCATTTAAATACAAAAATTTCACATTTCGAGCAAGGCTGCATACCTGCAGAGTTCGCCCCAAGGCTTACTTAACAAGATCAAGAAACTGCAAGCAGAAACGATTCGCCAGTGGTTCAGTACTCCCCACTGATCGGTTTGTTGTTAGACAATCCAGAAAATTCAAGACTAGACAGATTGTTGAAAATCTTCTGTCATCGTGTTCTTTTTGTTAGTATATATTCTTTGTTAATTAAAGTTTTTGAGCGGGAGTTAGTTAAAAAACATACGGACATAAAGAAAAAGGAAAAGACTAAACAGTCTTTTGTGTTGTGTAAAACCCGGAAAAAATATAATTTTTATGAAAAATGGCAAAACGATAATTTGTCGTTTACATAGTGCGGGTTGAAAACACAGAGGTACTAGATGCTACGGATGACAAAGCGAACTTGGCGTTGGAATCGTGCCGCGAGATCTGCTTCCACTCATTCGAATTCCCGAGGCAGGTCGAATTTTACGTGTGTTTTGAGGGTGACGGGTGTCTGATGGACCTCAAAATGAATTTTGAAGAAAATGCTTTGGAAGTTATAAAATAATTTAAAGAGGACTATAATATAATTTGAGCTTGAGGCAAGACGAAATAGAATTGTTTCGAACAAAAGCGAAGACCCGACCAGGGGGGACACGTGGCGCGGCATTGACCATGTGTCCAAAGTATATAAAGGAAAAATCCCTTTGGGAGAAATATCTCCCAAAATCGGATCTTTGAATGATAGAGAGAGAGAGAGGAGGGAACTCATGTGTTTCCTTCGGCGGCTTGATTTCTTGGGTTTCGTCGGTCGGAAATTAGGTCTAGCCTAGGTTAAGTTATAAGACCAGAAAATTCAATTTTTAAAAAGAGCAAAGCTTGTTGATTCGGTAAAAATTCAAAATTTTCTAGATCTCGGATGGCGAATGGATTCGTGGAGCTGGAATCGATCTCGTGAAATCTAGCCTGCGTCGAATTTCGTTGAATTGATCCAGAGGCGATTCGAGATTAGCAGTTACCGGCGCGAGTATCGGTGACGTAAACGACGTGTGATGTGACAAAAAGTCACTATAACATATACTCATGTGACACATGTTGCGTGAGTAGAGAGGTGATGAGATGGATGGCAGAGATAGTGTCAGTGTCAGGCGGAATAAGGGGCGTGATGGAATTTCGGAATTTGTAAATGATAATAAGACAAAACGTGAATAGTGTTGTCTTCCTCATTTGAGAGGCAAAATGGGCAGTAGCTGGAGGAGAAACAGGAGTAGGCTGGAGATGAGTTTTTAGAGAGAGAGAGAGTGGCTTCTCTACAGGATTCGTCGTCGGATGGGGTTCGACTAAGCAATAAGGAAAGTTCTTTCTACTTGGCGGGACTATGCGTGGACATGTCGATTTGGTGGAGTTTGTTGACTTCCGAGAGGTAGGGATCTTTTCCTACTTGCGTTATTCTTCGACTAGAGGCGTAGTAAATGGTTAGAATGTTACGCGGGAACTTGTTTTTAGCGTAAGCTTCGGTCTCAGCTTTGAGCAGAGTGGAGAAAAATTCTGACTGAGTGATCGGTGAGCGATGGCGAGGGTTTCTTGTTCACATGAGATAATGACACGAAATAATTTTGTGTGAAAATATGTTTTAGTTGAGTGGTTCAAAATGAATTGCTTTCGTGTTGTTAAATTAACCTATGAGCTAATTTTGGTGTAATTGATTGTGAAATTGCATAACTTATGTTTTTATGTGATTTAATTATGTTAATAGCATGCATGTGAATATATTATCATGGTGGTTAAGATTGACATCATTGCATTGTACATGTCGCAACATCCCGCGTGACTTTTGTATGTGTGTGTGATGCACGGTTATTGGATCGACAAGCGTATGGTATTGTGATTGAGTGGGCTCGATTAATAAGACAACGTCTAAATGAGTCGCGAAATGGAAATGGCTCATTGCATTTCATATGCAGGAGCATACTAGAGCAAATAGGAGTGAGTGCATGAGGTGGTTTCTTGAGAAGGAATTGTTTCGAGAGGGTTGACGATAATATTATTATTGGGTGTGTCACTACAACATCGGAGGGTTGTCATATAATATCGATCGTGAGTCTGCGATTGATGCTCTACGTCGGAGGTTGTCAAAATAGATTAATAGTCTATCCCTTTAATTATATCGGAGGTTGTGGTTAAGCAATCATTTGTTTGAAAATGTAGTTTAAATTCGTAGCAAAATGCATGTTGAAGTCGTGAGGACTGAGTAAATGGTATTAAATGAAAAATGAAAGATTAAGAGTAATCTTGGGTTGTCATCTAAAAATATTGGTAGCTCATACTTGGCAACTTGCATGTGAAATTCGGTGAGGACTACGGGACATGGGATTAGTCGTAGACATTGAGTAGGTTCATGAAATTGCTTGAATATGGTTGTTTGCCATGCATGTACCTTAGGTGGGAGTAACCCATGTAGGAAATTATCTCTCTTGGGCTTCTTTCGCCTGTCGAAAGTCACCATTTCGAATTACAAGGAGTATGCACGAGGACGGCGCTCGCTAGAGGCCGCATTTTAGAAGAAAGCCAGATTGCGGCTTTAGGTATTCGTTTTGTATAACATGTATTAAAATTGTAAAATTTTGATATATGTTTGGTAAGAGTGATTTATTAACTCTTAAAACTATTGTTTATAGTCGGGATATATTTTGTGAGTGTTGATGCAGGGGCCCCCAGAGTGGCCGGTTATTTTACTGCGTAGCTGGACCACAATGTGGTCATTGTGGATTATTGGGACAGTTTGTACCTTGGGTAGAGCTCCCCGTACAAATGAGACTTTGCCCGATTTTCGTGAGTGGTGTTGGGTTACCCGACATCCATGAGTATTCCGCGGGTTGACGAGGTTGTCAACGGACACCCCGATTTTGGGGCATCACAAAAGTTCTTCGTCTCAACGAGGGCTACGCGTAGGCACCAAAAATGAGGGATTTCACCGAAGATTCACAGGAGGGGATATGGGGAAATCAAAGGCTTCGAGTTTAGGAAGTGTTTTAAGCCTTCCTACGGTTTTTACTACGCTCCAAGATGTAGAGATTCTTCATACTTTAGGTTTTATTCTTACTTTTGGGCTGATTTTGAGATGGTTTTATGTTATGTTTATGGCATGTTTTGTGGCCTCAATTTGGAGGATATGGTGGCTGGTGGAAAAGGGCTGTTCCAGGATGGTTTCGAGATTGATAAAGTGTGCTAGAATTTGCGAGGAGCTCTGCAGCCTTGATTCTCGTATATACATAAGCCTCCAACTTTGGAAGGTCATATCTTTCTCGTCCGAACTTTGATTTGCACATTCTTAGACTCTATGGAAAGCCCTTTGAGTCTAGAATCTGACCAGATTCTTGTGGATGGAATTTGGTACTCACATCTTTACTGAAAATTAATTGTTGCACCAAGTGTTCTATTGTATATACATGTGATGTGAAAATGACCCTCCATTCTGCTTAAGTTTGGGTCTGATTTTCAGTTGGGAAAAATGGGGAAATTGGACTAGTATCCTTCATGGAAATTGTATCTACATCAGTGAACTTGATGTTAGGCTTTTGAATCACCCAAATCGGACCTCTATAACTCAAGTTATGGTCCATTTTCCGGGACTGCTACAGCTTAGGTTGTTTAATAGTTTGTGTCCAATTTTTGGGACTTTTAGAGGACTAGTTTCTGAACTGAGTTTGGAACTATTCTGTGGTCCATTATGGCTTGCTTTGGAGGCCATTATGTGACTTGTTTGAGTGTGTCATTACTTGATTAAGAGTGACATGTTTGGATGTCAATATGTGTGTTTAAATATGTTAGCATGTGATGAATTGGTGTGTGTAATGGCCATGATATGGGTTGATTGTGAGTGTGCCTCTACTTGACAATGTAGTGACCTGTTTGGATGTCAATATGAGTACCCCAACGTATTGACATGTGATGAATTGTTATGTGCAATGGCCATTACATGGCTTGCTTGTGTGGGTGTCACTACTTGATCATAGAATGACATGTTGGTATATGTTTGCATGATAGGTTGACATGAATGAAATGATTTATGGAAGTCATATGCAGGTGATGTGATTGTCCATGACACCGGTAAGTGGTGTGGATTGTGTTGTCCATGTAGCATTCATTATGCATGTGACATGATATAACATGTAATGACATCTTGCATTGCATATGCACGGGGACATAGCATTAAATGGGTGTGAGTGCATGGTTGGTAAATCGACATTGTGTTTTGTGTTCGATGGTGGGCTCAGTAATGGGACAACGTAAAAAATGAGTCTCACAGTTGCATAAAAGAAAAAGGAAATGAAAAATATGTGTGTTGGGTATAGCAAGAAGGGATAGATACCCCATCGGTGAAAAGCCTGTCAATTATGATCAGACATAGTCCCGACGGTGAAAATCCATAAAAGTGTACCGGGTTTTGCGAAGACTCGCGGTGAGACACCAAAAATCCGCTACCCACAAAAACATATGGGATTTGGTAAAAACAAGTGAATATCGGAGTTTGTCCAATGGATTTTGATTTATAAAACAAAAAGCTTTTGTTTTGGAAAATTTGTCATTGATGGAGCATAAATGACGGTTTTCACACTTGGTATGTACATGTGTGAGGGAGTCGGTGAGGACTCGGGACATGGGATAGGGTGAGTCACATTCTCATTCATGGCATGTAGACATTTGAGTAGGAATGTGTATGTTTTTACTTGAATGTGTGAAATGGCATTGCATGTGCACTTAGATGGGGGAGTAGCCCTTGTAGGAATTATTCTCTACTGCACATTGCTCACCCCGTCGTGGGACCCCCTTTCAGGTGCAGGTGGTACACCGGAGAATGGCACTCCTTCGAGGCCGTGATTTTGAAGGAAGCCAAGATGTAGCTTTGATAATATTTTTGTAAACTATATTAGAACAAGCTAGTTTTAATATATGTTCTGTATAAGAGTGTTGTAATAAACTCTTATGGACTATTGTGATATAGTTGTATATTGTGGATATGGACAGATGGGCCCGTGTGGTCATTACTACTTCTGTTGAGACCTTTGATGGATTATGAATTTATTGTTATACAGGTTATATATTGGGTAGAGTTCCTTGAACATGGATATATATGTTCATCACTTGGTATGCTCCCACAAGGTGCATCACAATTAAGATGTTGGCCAAGTTGATAAGCCAAAAGGGCTCGTAAAATCCAAAGCCAGTCAGCATTTTGCCATGGGCATTGTTCCCGAATGCAGCATACCCAAAGCAAGCACAAGTAGAATAAGGTTGTGTTAACCTTCTTCATAACTTGAATTTCTGATGCTCATATTTTTAATGTGTCCTAAAAATTGCTAAGAATATTAACAAAATCCATTATCAATATATTCATTATTCTTCACTGGCTGGCACTGACTGGGTTGCTATATATGTCCATTAGGGCATTTTAGAGAGCAAATTAAATCTTGGAGTAATATGTTAATTATGTTTTACTGCGTTTCAATCGAGTGCGAGTATAATTTATAACATCATTTCTCCAATTGCTCTGAATATCCTCCCATTTCTAGAGTACTTGATTCGCCCGACCCGATCTCAACACGATCCATTTGGTCCTCTTCTAATGCCTGTTTTAGTGGCAAAACAAGGCCAATTCAAGGAAAATTTTTCCTAATTAATTCAAATCATTGGAAATAAGAATAAAAATTTTAATTACCTGAGATGAGAGCTGAAAAGGCGAGAGTGCGTGATTAGGGCATCTTAGAAGATGTAATTGTTGCCATGACCGACAACCACCACATTTCACCAATATCTGGTATCTGAGACACAACTATTTCAAACACTCCCATCCCTATCATGTAAAGTATATGTGAAACCTCGCATGAGGCTTCATGGCCTCTTTTATGGAAGCAATTCGATTTGTGTATAGCCCTGGAACACACATTTCCTTTCTTAATTATACAGCATTTAACATAATGTCAATGATGTTTTAATTCTTCAATAGTAGTATACCTTATTTCAAATAAACTCACCTCATAAATCTAAATTATTAACAAAAAAATACTCAACAATAAGCATGTCCAATGTCCTTATTGGTCATTTTACCGCAATTAAGTAAACTATCGACTAAATTTTGCAAACATTTATACAAACAGCTAATAGAATCAGTTGCTCGAATCAGCTAATAGAATCAGCTAACAGCAAATAGCTAAACTATCAACTAACCATTATTAGCTATTAAACGTTTCCCAAGCGAGCAGGTGAAAAGCGTGATTTGAAGTCAATATTGCTACCTTGTCGTCCTAGCACGAAAAACGTCTGGCGGCAGGTGGAGTCGGCCGCCTCTTCGATGATTAAGTTAGGAAAAATATAAAGAGGAAAAAGAATAATGAAGTTCGCACTGTTGGGATTACATACCTTTCCCTCATAGGGGATCTTCCTGATTTATAGACAATGGTTTGCCGAATCTCCCTCCTATCTCAAGAAAGAAGCTCCTTCTCTTTGGGACAAAATCTCCCCTTCCTTATCAAAGACTAATTCTTCCATATTAAGGATTAATCTTCTGAGAAGTAAGGATTTAGGCTCGAAATTCGTGGATATCCATTTTATATTTCCCTTTATCCATTGTCATAACGAACTTGCCGGAAGCGGAGGATGGCTAAATGGGGACTTGGAGACACAGACGAGTGTACAGGGTAGCCTTTGGGAGGACACCCCGATTTTCTCAGACGGACCTCCAGATTCCCTGTCTAGGTAGTGCCTACTAGTTTTAATATATTCGGAGGGCTTGGGCCTTCACATTCTTGAGGCGGACCATGGTGACGACCCAGACAAGACTTATCGAGTAGTGGGTTTAAAAACCATGGTACTCACAATGCCCCCCTTTTCCCCTATTGGAATTTTTTATTTTTTTTTTTTTCGGTTGGGGAAAATCTCTTGTGTTCTAAATACCTCAGTATGGAAAGTTGAAAGGCGAAATTAATGCATAAAATCTTGTGGGAGAATTGAAGCGTGTTTGATCTGAGCGTGTGAGTAGCGCACATGTCCCGATAATGCAGCGGCGCGCGATCTTCCTAGCAGCGTATTTAATGTGTTTGTTGACGTTTCACCCTTATATATAGGGTCAGACTCTGAATGCTGCCTCTTTCACTATTCCACAAAGTCTTCCACCAGTTGCAATTTATTTTCTCCTATACTTCTACAAACTGATAAAGATAAAGAAGCCATGGAGGAAGATTGCTAGAAGGCTCTCTAGCTTTCTTTCGCCTATGGCTATGGGTGTTGTGTGTTCATACACAACATCTGTGGAGACCAACCAAAGGTTACAAATGGTATGCCTGACTCTGCTAACCCCCTTCCTCCAGAGTTCTTTGCGAGCCCTAGATGCCCCCCTGTCCTAGCATCCTCTGAAGTTGCAGTAGCCGAGGTGCATCATAGAGAGGCAATGGAGGAGCCTGAGAGAAGTGCCCCCATTGGGGATTTAAATGGAACACCTTTAGTTCCTATTTTCTTCCACTTTCTCAATTTTTTTTGTAATGGGCCCAGTATGACCACTTGGACATATATCATCATGTAACTAATGATGTCATTGGCGTATTTATGAGATATAACTTTATTATTCTTTGTCACAAACAGCCTTCGATTTTACAAATCCGACCTAGAGCCACATCTAGGCTTTTGAAAGTGCCAGCAGGCTTGGTGTAACACCCTTTTCCGATCCGACCCGATTGGCAAATCCCAACCGAATCCGGGATGCTCGTTTAATTTTTTTTTCATTTATTTATTTATTTATTTATTTATTTTGTAAAAGTGTCGCGACCTGAATCTTCAGCCCTACCCGAAGATCGGATCTGAATCAGGCAGGTTTACTCAGAAGTAGTTTTTTCATTTGCTCACTTATCAAAACATTTTATTTATGTGTTTATTTTAGGGTTTTCAATTACACGGAAGCATTTTCAAATGGTAGGCCCGTAAACATTTACTCTTATACAATTCATTTCAAAATGGCGTATCTTGCCTTTACAAAATGATACACAAAACAATAGTTCAGAGTTTAACTCTTTTGTTCGCAAAATATCACATGTTCAAAAGAAATTATATGCATATGATGGGGTATATACTTATACGCCGCAACTTTCTCTATGACTCTGTGTTTCTTGATCTTGCCTTCTTTCCTGTTTACTCGAAACCTGCGCATAGATAAAAACTACACGCTAAGCATTTTCGCTAGTGGTTCTATCTGATTCTTCAAATTTTCGGTTTAACATGACATGCATTTATCATAAAACCATGCCTTTTATATCACAACTATACTCACATGCTTATTCATTTTCACATGCTTTCACTTTACAAATCATTGATCATATCAAAATATGTATTTTCACATGCTTTCAATTTACTTAACTCAAATCATGAGATTCAAACATATACTCCCAAAGATGTATTTAGTTTAAAAATCTCATTTAAACTCATCAAGTTTGTTGTTTCACTTTGACTATACAATTCACATTCATGACAGATTCCGTTCGGTGAATCCTGTCCTTTTTATCATTCGGTAATGTCAGCACATTTTATGATTTTAGTCTCCCATCATGCCAGATGTTGATTGATGCACCCCAGGCATATTTATCATTTAAAATGTCGCCATGCATCATGACGGGATGTCGATTGGTGCATCCGCGAAGTAAGGCATTTGCTTGATGTCATACACATCATGACGGATGTCGATTGGTGCATCCGTGAAAGTGGGACATTGGAAAATTTAGGTTGCCTTCATGATGATTCAATTGGTAGATCCGCCATGTTGGTCGTGGTATATCGATTCAATTCAAGATGTCAAGAATTGACCAATTCGTTTGTAACTCAATTAATCACTCACATGCAATTAATTGTTAGACATTTCAAATATCACATTTTCAAATTCATATGCACTCTTAGTGGATAAACAATTATTAAACATTTTTAGTGAATGACAAATTTTATCTTGTTAACGGTTTTGGGTTAAGACACTAAGTTTGCCTAAAGACGATTTGCTTCGTCAAGGCGGCGAGGTACGGTACGTTTTTCATTTTGTTTTATCCTTATTTGAACCCCCATTAGTCATTTATTAGGGTCTTTAAACTATCGGTGTACGAATATGAGACTTTCGGAACAAAATCCAAAATTTTCTCTCAGTGAACAGTGTTTACGCCGCAGTGTAGCCCTTCGTTGCGGCGTAGCAAAGCTACTCCGTTGCGTACCCAGGGGTGCCATTTTGGCACCCCGACCTCGCTGCGGTGAGGGCATCCCACGTTGTGGCGTAGGGCTACGCCGCGGCGTGTGTTCCCTACGCTGCAGCGTAGGATCCCGTGTTTGCCCAGATTTTCTCTCTTGCTCTTTTACAATTTTTCTCCAAAAATCCTCAAAAACCCAAAATAAAACATGAATCACTCCCAATAACATCTTAATATCATCTAAACCAACCATGAGCACAAAACGTGGATGGATTAGGGTTTTAAACGTCGTTTAAAAGAAATCTAGGGTTTGGTTCTTACACTAATAAATCCCTTTGAATCTTCTTCACCCAAGATGCTTGATCATTTAGAAGCAAGAAATGGGAAGAAATCACACCAAAATCACTTCTTCTTGCACAACCCTAGCTTCTCCTCTCACTCTCTTCTCTTAAATACGTTTTTGGCATAATGTGCCTTTCCAAGACCAAATGTGGTCTTAAGTTACTTATTCTCTTAAGGCCATGTTTGGCTCAAAACACATTTTTGGATTTAAGTTGTCTCAATTTACCTTATAGCACATATATCACTTCTATTTGCACTTAAACACATAAACATTTTCTCAAATGACCCTTAGGTCCTTATTTTACAAAATTCCAAATTTGCCTTTTTTCACTTGGGTTTATTTCCAGGTTCAATCAATTTCTCATTTTAGCATGTAATATTTAATCATATGCTCACATATTCATTTCACATTTCACTATTTAACAATTTATCAATTTTCCCGAAAAAACCCGGTTGCTCGATTTATCATAGGGAATATATAATAAAATTATTATAAAAATTCTAAAGGTATTTTGGGGCGTTACATAGGCCACATTTGGGCTTTTGAAAGTGCTAGCAAGCTAAGAGCCACATTTGGTCTTTTGAAAGTGGCGGCAGGCTTAGAGCCACAAGTTTAGTTTTTTTAAAGTGTCAGCAGGCTTAAAGCCATAATTCTGGTCTTTTGAAAGTGTCAATAGTCTTATAGCCATAAGTCTGGTCTTTTAAAAGTGCCAGCAATCTTAGAGCCACAAGTATGATATTTTGGAAGTACTAACATGCTTAGAGCCACAAGTCTGGTCTTTTGAAAGTGTCAACAGGCTTATAGCTACCAGTCTAGTCTTTCGAAAGTACCAGAAGGTTTAGTGCCATAAGTCTGGTCTTTTGAAAGTGTCAGCAGGATTAGAGCCATAAGTCTGGTCATTTGAAAGTGCCAACAGGCTTAGAGCCATAAGTCTGGTCTTTTGAAAGTGTCAGCAGGCTTAGAGCCACAAGTCTGATCTTTTGAAAGTGCTAGCGAGCAGGCGGCAGTTTGGTCTTTTGAAGTGCCGTGGAGCTTAGAGCTGGAATTACGGTCTTTTGAAGAAGTGCGGTAGGCTTAGAGCCACAAGTCTGATTTTTTGGAAGTGCCAGCAGGCTTAGAGCCACAAGTCTGGGCTTTTTCATTAAGGAAGTTGCAAAAATTGAGAGAAAAAATTCTAAAGAAAACTTCACTAATAATACCTCTTAAGGTGCATAGCATTCCACACTCTAGGCACTGGCATCTCGTCTAGTTTATTTAATGCGTATGACCCGGCTGGTGTAATGAAGGTTGTTTTCTCTGCATTAGGCGGGTGTATGGGTATATGAAGATATCCAGAGAAGGTGTCCAGAAACGACAGTATCCTGTGCCTGGCTGCGGAGCCAACAATTTGATTTATACGCGGCAAGGGGAAGATGTCTTTTAGGCATGCTTCATTGAGGTTAGTGTAATCTATACACATTCGCCACTTGCCGCCTTTCTTTGGAACCACCACCACATTGGCTAGCCAATCAGGGCACTCTACTTCTTTGATAAAATCTGCTCTTAGTAAGTTGTTTACCTCGAATGCAGGATGATCGGGTGGCGATCCGTTGAACGCCTTACTTCGTCTCCTTTGGTCTAAGCCGTGGGAATGAAGTTTAGTTTGTGAGAGGCTACCGATGGATTAATTTTGACCATATCCAAGTGGCTCTATGAGAACACATCTATGTTATTCAACAGCGTGAGTCGTAACTGTTCCTTTTTGTCATTGGACATAAGAGAGCCGGCATAAGTGAACTTTCCAGCTTGTCCAACATTACTTTTTCCAAGGGGTCCACAACCAGTGGATCCTTCTCCTTCGCCCTGATCTGGCGGCGAAGTGTGATTGCTATGCGGGTTTGATCCTTGATGGGAGGTCTTTCGAGGTTATTCTCCCCTTCCTTAGACTCGGATGGCTTCTTCTCGAAGACTTATGTCCCTCGATCAGCTGACTTATGATCATGACAGTTTGGGCTGCTACGAACGTTGTCCTCTAGCATTGAGTACCGAACGGCCAGCCTATATAATTCCTCTATTTTTGCTGGCGGGTCTAAAGATAATGACTAGAAGAAAGGAGTAGATGACCCGAAGCTTTTCCTAAAGTTTTGGATGACTGCATCCATGCTTTATCACTCTATCTGCTGGATGGCTTGCCCGAACCTCATTATGAAGTCTCGAATATACTCTTCTTCCTACTTGAGAATTTTCTATAAGGAGCTAATGTTCTTTTTTTGTCTCATTGAACAAAGATACTATGATACGAATGCCCCCCATAATTCATTGAACTAGCTTATTGAGTTACGGGGCTTATGGAACAAGATCGACGCAGGCCCCTACAAGCTAGCTGGGAATACCTTGCACAATAGATGGTCATTGCATGCATTTAGTGTCATCGCCTGGTTATAATGGAGCATGTGATCATAAGGGTCAGCAGAGCCATCAAACATGGTAAAAGCTAGTATGAAAAAGCCACATGGTGGCTCGTAGTCAAGAATGTGTTGCCCTAAAGGCGAAGAAAGCATGTCGTCGGGTCCTCGAATTAAGGGTGCTAGTGGCATGTAGAACATCGACCCTATACCGAAGGCAGGATGTAGAAACAGCACCGGTGGCGGGTAACATTAATGCATTTCACAGGACTGTTCTAACTAGTTCGCTACGACATCTATCCACTCCTTACCCTACAGGATGTGTCCTTCTAGCGGCATCAGAAGGCGAGGGGTGGTGCGGTCGCATCCTTTGTGGTTGGCCCTTGTCTTTTGCCCAGACGTTTCTTCCTAGCGAGGGACTCATGGATGGGGATCTGCTCGAGGACAATTCATCATCTTATGGGGCATCGACGTCGTCGGGAATAATTAGCACTTTTCCTTTATTGTGAGCGATTAAATGTTCAGCACTATCGCCATCTTGTACATCTATTCCAAGTTTGCGGCTTTTTTCTACTTGGGCCCGCAATTGGTCATTCTCTCGTTGTAACTCCTACATCTATCTCACCTACTCCTCTTGTTTCTTCTCCATCTCTTGACACCAACGGAGGAACTCATCTTCTGGTGATTGGATCATCGGATTGTTCGACATTGCGCCTACCTCGGATGAATTAGACATGGGAGAGGGAATTAGCAAAGCTACAGGCGACGAAGGGTTGCTAGATAGCCGTCGAAGCCAAGCTGTGACGCCCCAAAACCGGGGTGTCCGTTGACAACCCGTCAACCCGCAGAAAATCTATACGTCTTGTATCGAGACCATTACAGTAATGAAGCCACTTGGGCCATACCAATACTCATCAAAATACACCCAACTATATTCCAATAGTTCAAAAGTTATTACATTACTCTTATTACAAACACATATTAAAATTTACAATTCTAATACATATTATACCAAAACATCAAAGCCCTGACCCGGCTTTCTTAATCGACCTCTAAAATGTATTTGTCTTCTCGAACGCTCCTGTACGAAATAATATTCCTACGGCGAGTGTGATTGCCCGATGGTGAAATTACCCTAAATGGGTTACTCCCACTTAAGTGCATATGCAATGATTCAATGTAAACACACACTCAAGTAAATACGTGATCCTACTTGAATCATGTCTACATGCCCCATTCCCATGTCTCGAGTCATACCGGCTCCCTCACACTTGCCATGTGTATGAGAAAGCACCGTTTTCAAAACAAAACTTGTTGTTCACGAACACACTACGAATTTCGAGTAAAGTATTGAGACTACCCTCAGGCGAATGTGTTGGAAAACCTTCCTAAACAATTCATGGGCTCCTCCGACATGTAATTGTTGGACCATCTCCCAAACAAATTTCTCGAAAAAAATCATCCATTGAAATTCCTTTGCCAACCATATTCGTTTTCTTTTCTTTATGTCATGCACTCATGCCTAATTTAGGTCTGCAGTGCGTATAAAATGCACATTATCTATTTAACCTGATTATATATATATATATATATATATATATATATATATATATATATATATATATATATATATATATATATATATATATATATATATAATTATGCATACATTCTCAAATTTGCATTCATACCACATGTATTCAATTTTGATCCAACCAACACCCAAATTTGCTCGCCAGGCTAATCACAATTCCATTTCAATGGCCTACACACAATTATATTTTATATAATTGTGGTATCATGTTAACACATTAAGTTCATGCATTAACCCTATTAATTTCCACAACTCAAGCCATTCATGAATAATTTCCTTCTTACTGCCACATGGATGTTTTTGGTCCAATTCATAAAAACAGTCCCAAAGCGGAAGCGTGCGATTTGTCGATAAACGACCAGCACTCTCAAGCTGTGCTTCCACTTTGTGGAACCTAATTCCATAATACATTTCGGCCTCCTTACACACTAAAACATAATTTATTGTATAAATTATGAAACAATCACCCAAAACAGTCCCTAAACTGCTCAAACGGGTTCAAATGTTCCAACAATTCGATCCCAAGTTTTGGGACCGATCAAACAGCCACTCACGGCCTGAAATCAACTCAACCATTTACAAAACACTTAGCGGGTACATCAGAGTAGGATAAAACCTCTACCTCACGGAGTTTGTGAAACTCCAGAGAAGCCGGTGCCCGAAGCCCTCGTGTAGAACCACTTTGTGTAATTAGAAGAAATCCGATGGTCAGATCGGCCGGAATCCTAGAAAGTGTTTCTCTCTCTATAAAAATGTCGCAAAACTAAGCTCGGCTGCATCCCTCCATCTTATCTTTGCCGTATTATTCGAGCTCGAAAGTGGAGAAGAGGCTCTTTTTGTACCACACTTTGCCACATGTCCTCTCCTAATTAGTTGAAAGGATTTCTTATCCACTCAACCCAACCACTTTGACTTTTCTACCCAATGGCATCATGCCATGTGTTCATATGGGCCCCACCTTGAGCTCGGGATTGGTGAGCCGGTGCTTGACACATGACACAACATGTGCCACTCAAAAATGCGCCAAGTGTCCTACACGACGCTCGTTCCTCGAAAAACACGCAAATTCCGGTAATGCAGGTCGACGAATCGGCGTGGTAGCTAGATTTCACGAGACAATTCCAACGGTGAAGTCAGTTTCAATCATCGAATCTAGAAAAATTTTGGATTTTGCGAAATTAAGAATTTTGCCACTTTCGAAATAGATTTTCTCGGGGTTTCCACCTGCGGCTTGTAGACGAGACTTTTGTTGATTCCCACGGGCGAGCGCAATTGTTGTTACCTAGATCGTCTGACCTCCAGGGCATCAACGACGCAATGTAAACTTGCAAAAAATGCAATCCAGCGACGATGGGTGGGCCGTCTCTCCAATGATTAAGTCAGTAAAAATACAAAGATGATGAAGAAGGAAGTTCGTACAGTTGGGATTGCATACCTTTCCCTCGTGGGGGGGTCTTCCTGATTTACAAATAATGGTTTGTCGAATATCTCTCCTATCTCGGAAAGGAATCTTCTTCTCTTTAGGACAAAATATCCTCTTCCTTATTAAAGAATAATTATTCCTTATCAAGGATTAATCTTTCAAGAAGTAAAGGATTTGGAAACTAGGAAATTCGTGGATAAAAAACGCACTGCGATTTTCCCCAACTTCCATAACCATCCATAACAAACTTGCCATAAGCGGAAGGACAATTGGCTGGAGGACTTGGAACTCTAGATGAGACGCCCTAAGGTTGGTCTTTGGGATGACATCACAATTTTCATAGATGGGCCTCCAGATTTCCCGTCTAGGTAGTGCCTACCAGTTTTAATATGATAGGTGAACTTGGACCTTTTCACATCGCGAGCCAAGCAAACCTTGGACCAAGCGGATCGAATCCTGAGCCCATCAAGTAATGGGTTTAAAAACCACGTTACTCCCACAAACTATCAAAGGTCAATACAGTGGGTGATGGAAGCCATGGTTTACTTGCATATGAGCCTGGGGTGATTTCCATTATTGCTTACAACATTCTCTGTATCTGTGTTAAAATTATTATTTCTTTATTAAGAATTTCCACATTTATGGAACTATTGTAAAAATTAATACGTTTGATTTTCACCATGAGTATATATAAGTCGATCAAAAAACACATTTATAACAAAATTCTATAAAACCATCGTATTAGTTGATCGACACTCATGGTATATGTTAGCAAGGATGAAAATATTGGACAAATATATTTGTACTTAATTTTACGGATATATATGATATATTGGGATATATCGGTGGATATTTTGATATAAAATTTTCAATAATTAAAAATTATTCAAAATTTAAAAATATATTTAATCTACATATCATAGTTATTTTGAAATTAGAGGGAATGATAATATCAATTAGCTTTTGAAAAAAAATTAAATTTTTTTACTATATTTATATTTATTTATTAGAAAATAATAATATTTTTATAAAAACATATCAAATCACATTTAAGAAATAAATTATTTATATAATTTATAAAAAATAATGGGTCAAAACTCTCAAATTTTTGTTAAAGTTTGAAACTATTATTTTGAAATCATAACAGTAAACTTCAATTTCAAAATGAAAAGTTATTAATTACTTAATATATTTAAATATTAACATTATTTATTTAAAAAAACGACATTTATACTTGGAAATATATTTAGAATAATTATTTAAAAATTGATTTTTAACTATTTTAAATGTTTTGAGAATAAATTTTAAGAACAATTTTCATTTTAAAAATGTTTGATAACCTAAAATAAAACAAATATTTTTTTACCATAAGTCCCTACATAACAGTACACGTGGCCTTTTTCTAGAGAAACAAACGGTGGAGGACTTTGATCTCTTCAATGCATTTTTCATTTTTTTATCTCCACTTTTTTTTTTCCTTTTATCTCCACTTCTTTCTTTTTATTATTATTATTATTATTATTATTATTATTATTATTATTATTATTTCCCTTTTATTTCTCACCCTTTCTTCTTCGCTACTCTATCTCCTCCCTTTCTTTTTCGCTGCTCCATCTCCAGTTTCCTACCGCAAGCCTACCCAACGGCAGCGTCACCAATGTCACTAGCCTCTTGTGATAGCAACTCGAGAATCCGGTCGACCTCATGCTCCGCCGGCTTGACTTAGATTCCAGCAACCCATGCTCTTTTTTTATTCTATTTTATTTCTTATTTTTCTGTTTAAAATTTCTGTTTGAACCTTAATCTTTCACAATTTTTTGTTCGAATTTTGGTGCCCTACATCGATACATTGGTAGTATTGTTCATATATCACCTTTAAATCAATATATCAACGATAAGTCCGATTTTTATCCAATTTTTTCGTGAAATGATAATCGATGATGTGTTTCGTATTGAAGTTGGCTGACACACGATATGTCGATGATATATCGTCGACTTATCGTGATTTTTTTAACCCTGTATGTTAGTACCTTGATCGTCAGATCCTTTGGGCATCAGCAGTGCAATGTGAACCTGCAAAAAGGTGATCCGGCGGTAGTGTGTCAGCCACCTTTCCGATGATTAAGTCAGCAAAAGATATAGAAGATGAAGCATAGAATTTTTGCACAGTTTTCCAATTGCCTTACCTCGGGGGAGATCTTCCCCATTTATAGGACGTGGTTCGCCAATCTTCCCTTAATTTTAGGAATAAAATCTCTTAATTTTAGGGATAAAATCTGTTATTCCCTATCAAGGATTAATCTTCAGAGAAATAAGGGATAAAAACTGGGAAATCAAATGATAAATATCTCTTTTGCGTATTTTTCTCTTTCATATATTTATCCATAAAGAACTTCTCATATGCAGTAGGGTGGCTGGCTAGGGGACTTGAAACCTTAGACGAGTTGCCATCAAGTAAGTCTTTAACAGGACACCCTGGCTTTCTCATATCAGCTTTAAGACTCTCAGTGCAGGTTGGTTCCCACTTGGAACAATACGATAAATAGGCTTAGGCGTTTCATGATCTTGAAGTCCAAGCGAGCCTAGGCCCACTAAGTAGTGGGTCTAGGTCTAAAGATCATGGTATTCACAATGCCCCCCTTTTCCTCAGCTAAAGTTTTGTACTTCTTCAGTCAGGGAAAATACTGTGCTTCTAAACCTTGAGTATGGAAAGTTGAAAGGATTGGGAGAATTAATGCATACATTGAACGGGATATAGAATGAACAGAGGCATACGTTTCCCAACGTGCCTGCGCATGATGTCTTGTGACACAGTGTCGCCCGTTGATATTTTGCCCTTATATATAGGGGTTGGGCTCCAAGGCTTTCCTTTTTTACGATTTTGCAAAGCTTTTTACCTACTGCAAATTCCTTTCTCCATGTTTCTGCGAACTGTTCTTTTAAAGGAATAATTGGAGATCCCTTTACAACTTTCAATATTCCAGGGAGTTTTTTTTCTAAAACTAGTTTGAATCTCCTTCTTTGCGTTTTTTTGTGACTCTGTTTGATAAGTATTTTTGGGTTAGAAGGTTTTTGTTTCTTTTGAGGAATCGTTCATCGTTCGCCGATGGGGTTCCGATGATGAAGTTGTGGCCCGGTTTCTAGGATACTCATAGTTTAGGGTCATCTTATTAAGGTCGATAAAGCTTCTGATCAAGGGTTCTTGGTTTTATTTACTAATTAGGTTATCAAACCTCCAAAGGGGTATTTCTTTTGTCTTTCAAGGATCTTGTCGCCTTTACTGCTTAAAGATCCTCAAGCTGATCCTATTTTTCTGTTTGTTTGCCTATAGAATGACGAGAGGTTAGGAAGATACTTCTACCAATCAGGTTGGGCGTAAGAGGGGGCCCCCTTAGGAAATGCCTACTGCAAGCAGCCTGGTCACTGCTATGTCAGTAGAGGAATTGAGATCCTTTAATCAAGTCCTTGTCGACATTAGTGCAGGTTGTCCCGGACGGCGCGGTGCCACAACCATAAGGGCGGATAATGTCGTCTATTTCACCCTGTGGCTTGATTTTATTGGACTTTGCTTCCCTATCCCGTCTTTGGTGAAGCAGTTTCTACACTTCACTTGGGCACCTCTTGCGCTTATCCATTCGAACGTCTTTCAGATTTTGATGGGTTGTAGTGTGCTAAACCTTCTCTACCAGTTGGATATTTCACTGGTACACTTTGAAGCTCAGGGTTGGGAGCAAATTGTCTATGTCGACCCATAGCCCCCAGTTGCAATTTGTAACCGGGCTCCCAGACTCTCCTAAGACTAAAGCGAAAGGGGTGGTTTTAGTGCAAGGTTTGTGGTATGAGATGCCAGGCTCTCTTGGGCTTCCATTTGATTTGAATCAGTCTCTCTCGTCCCCAGGTTTGTCTCAGTTTGATGGAACTTGTTCTTTTCTAGGCCGTCCATATTTTAACCGGGCTTCCTTCTCTTTAGACTTTTTGAAGGTAAGAGCAAGCGAGGCCGACTAGCTTGGTGGAGAGGGCCAGGCTAGACTACATCAGGCCAATTGCTTAAGATCCACTTAGAGAGGGCGTAATCATGAGAATTTCTTTTTCAATGCTGAGAAGCTTGTAGGAGTTGGGTGCTTGATCCATATCCTTACATTAATCTCATCCTCCCTAGTCAGATTGCAGAGGGCATCCAGGGTGAACACTTTATTCTCGCTGACCTCTTAAAGTCAATCCCAGGTAGCTCTTTACAGCTAGGGGTCATGAAACTTCAGTGAGACCACTTTCGAAACCTCAGTCTTCTACCTTTGTCAGGATCGACCAATCATCTTTGGCTAAATAAGACTCACATCCTGCCCCCCAAGCGGCGAAGAAAGAGAAGAGAAAAAAGGCAAAGAAGGTTGGACAGACCAAGGCTGCCGACTTGGGATTAGAAGGCTTTGTGGATTAGGTGGATCCAATCTCTAGTGAGCCGGCTGAGAAGAGGGAGGACAATATGTCTAGCCTCGTTGCTGGATTTTTTGCGTAGGTGTGTAAGCGAGGTGCGAGCGCTTAAGGAGAAACTACCCCCGGCTTTGAAGGGGCAAGTGGAAAGCACCCAAAATAGTCTGGTGCAGAAAGACAGAAGAGTCCGTGTAATTACTGGACTCTCGGGAGATGAGCCTCACGATGTCCTGAGCTTTGGAGGGTGTACGGGGCGGCTTACGAGGAGGCGATTGCATCGAGGATGGGGCTCCAGCCGAAGGACCTCCCAATGCTGATTAGGTTGCAAGTGAGGCTCCTTTTGCAGAGACAACTTTTGGTCTGTTGTTGTAGGCTTGACGGTCTAGTCTTTTAGTTCACCGGCTCTGTAGGCGAGTTTGATAAGTGAGTGCTTTGGGCTCGTATGTTAACCCGGTGGGGCCGTCCTTTGGTGGATGTGTCGGATCTTAGTCCAGAGGCTGTCCGAGCAATCATTGACCGCTGGAACCCTTCAACAGGAGAGACTCTTCTGCAGCACATATGCTCGAACTCTACCCTAATCAGTTTCGAATACCAATGGTGGCTCGTGCTGAGGAGTATTCCATTCCCTTCCTCAGCTACATAGATAAGAAATCCTACTAGCGTGTTGTTGAGGATGAGATGTTTATTCGCAACCATGACTTTGACGAGACGGTCGAGCTGGTATGGCTAGACTTCTAACGTTTGTGTGACGCCCTAAAACCCAAGGATCTGTTGATCACCCATCAACCAACGGAAAACCCATGGATATCATGTAACTTGATATCACACCGTTATGTCCCATTTACCAGGATCCATAATTTAGTAAAAAAAAAAAATCGGAAAAAGTCTCATTTTTACGGGGAGCTCTATCCAAAACTCAATTTGTACAATATATAATCACATAACCCATCCGGGGCCCAATATGCAATGACCGCACTGGGTCCATTTATGAGTAAAAGTGGCCCCACCGGGCTCATTTATCCATATTGAAAAAATATACAAGGTTATATCACAATAGTCCTTAAGAGTTTAAATTCAACACTCTTATACAAACTATATATATCAAAACTGATTTGTTCCAATATAGTTTACAAAATAACTATCAAAACCACAATCTAGCTTTCTTCACAATTGGGGCCTCGAATGAGCATAGTCCACCGGTGTCTGTCCTGCACCTGAAATGTTTCTCATATAGGGTGAGCCATGCTCGATAGAGAAAACTCCTACAATGGCTACTCCCTACCTAAGTGCACATGCAATGATTATGTTCCACACATTCACACTCACATGCCAAGTAAAAACATGCAATCTTTACAATGGAATCCTACATGTCATGCCATGAAATGAGATAGTAAATCATGTACCATACTTATGATCTTATCGACTCCATCACGCGGAGTCCTTACTTGACTCCTATCACACAATGCCAAAGCCCGCAGTGATAAAATCCGTATTTACGGATTACATCAAATGATCATTTACAAAACAAATTCATTTGTTTGAGCAGATTTTGGATGCTACACCTCAATGATCATTTGTATACAAAACTCATGTGCGTTTTTGTGGGTAGCGAATTTTTGGTGTCACACGGGCATCACACACCTAGACACTTTTACAGGCTTTCATCGTTGGAATTATGTCTAACTCTACTATCAGGTCTTTCACCCGAGGGGATGTCTATCCACTTGCTGTGCGACACAAGTTTTCCGTTTTATGTGACCGTGGAACTTCTGTTTAGGTATCCAAGTACCAAGCCCACCATAAATGTAATTTATGATGATTAATCATAACCCGTGCACTCACATCCATTCCATGCAATGTCCAGGTGCATATACGATACAATGTGCCATTACTGCGTTATATCATACCACATGCATAATGAATGCTACATGGACAATGCTAAAACCATACACTTCACTGTGTACCATGGGCAATTATATCCTATGCATACAATTTCCATATAATCACACATTCCATGTCAATATATTTATACACATATATATCAACATCTTATCACTGTAGCAACTACCACCATGACAACACCCTTGATCCTCCGAGGTAAGTGTGACATATCTTGTGCCTCTGAAAGCGACCTCGAGCAAGCCATAAGCAATTTGCACCAAACTAGCCATCCACATGCCTCAATCATACCTAAACGGGACACCAAAATAATTCCCAAATTTAGTCCCATGTTAGCCTGGTCGGAGTCTAAAATATGGACACAAGAAAGCGAATAAAGCCTGCATTTGTGGTAGTCCGTGTGAGATGGACCATAGCCCGAGAACATAGAGGTCGATTGGGTGATTCAAAAGCCTAACATTAAGTTCACAAATGCAGCTACAACTTCTATGAAGAACACGAGTCCAAATTCCCTCCGTTTCCTAACTGAAAACCAGTCCCAAATTCTAGACATAAACAATTAAACAGCCTAAGCTGTGGCAGTTCTGGGAATGAAATGGATCATAACTTGAGATGTAGAGGTCCAATTTGGATGATTAAAAGGCCTAACATCAAGTTCACAAGTGAAGCTATAACTTCTATGAAGAACATAAGTCCAAATTCCCTCCATTTCCCAACTGAAAACCAGTCCCAAATTCTAGACATAAACAATTAAACAACTAAGCTGTGAAAGTCTCAGGAATGAAATGGACCATAACTTGAGCTATAGATGTCTAATTTGGGTGATTCAAAATCCTAACATCAAGTTCACAATTGCATATACAACTTCTATGAAGAACACAAGTCCAAATTCCCTCCGTTTCCTAACAAAAAAACCATGCCCAAATTCTAGACAGTACATAGGGTCAAAACAGGGTAGCATTCCCAAGAGTCCCAAAATCCAACCCAAATAGCCCCTTAGGTCAGAAAACACAACCAAACAGTCCTAGAGTGGAAAATAAACCAAAGTAGGAAAATTCCTACCACCTTTATTAGCGTAGTAGCAGGGTGGGAAGCCTCTGGCACGAAATCCATGATTTCTAAAGAAATCTCCTCCTTTGGATCTTGGTGAGAGCCTTTGCACGAGTATGCGTAGCCCTCGTCAGTAGATGAACTTTCACTCTTGGCTCGGCCAATTCCGACCGATGGAACTGTAGATTGAATAGAAGCAGTGCTCTCCGCTTCTCTCATTTTATCTACACTTTGTGAACCAGCGAAATGGGATCTGATATTTTGTCCCTAAAGCCCCTCACTTAATTTTAAGTGGGTGGCTCACATCACACCACATGACTACAACTAGTCCAAGTTCATTTCTGCCTCGAATTGATTTCTTTCATCCCGGATCAAGTTAAATTATTTTAAATGAAATTTAGTTAATTTATTTCCTAACTTTCAAGATTTTTATGCAAGTCCTGTTTTTGGGGGTCAGTCAGACACCCAACGCCCAGAAAATCGTGAAAATCCAACTGTCTTGGAATTCAATGAAATTCGTTTGGGTAACTAGATTTCGCGAGAGGAATCCAACGGTGAGGTCTATTTTTTCATTCGATATCCAGAAAAATTCAAGGTTTGCAACCTGTATTGTAGCAACAATTTACCGTTTTGCCATTTTTCGAAAAAATTCAAATTTACCGGGTTTTACAGTTTGAGCGTGGGCTTTATGTTATGATTGTCTCATAACACCTCTTCTTTTATAGGATATCACCACTATTCGGAACATGTGCACCAGCATAGCGAGCTTCACCTTAGGTTAGGGGATGCGGAGAAGTTGTGGCTTTATGCTCAGTCAGTTGTTTCCAAGCATCAGGCCTTAGACAATGTCCTGGTCAAGACCAAAGCTAGGTCTAAGCACTGGGAGCGAGAGGCTAAGGTTGGTGCAGGGAAGATTGCGAGCACGGAGAATGAGAGGGATGAGGCTGAAAGAATGGCGCGCGCGCCAGTTAATTTACCAATCTCGGCGGGTGATGCAAAGTCTTTAGTGGAGAAAAGCGGCTAGGGTCCAAGATGTCCTGGTGGTTACGGAGGAGGCTAGGTGCAAGACTGAGGCTAAGGCTGCCCGCCTGGCAGTTGATCAAAAATCTCTTTTGCTAGAGATTGGGACGGTAAAAGATGGAGTGTCTTTTCTCCAATTCTAGGCCGATAAAGACAAAGAAGCCATGGAAGAGGACTACCATAAGGCCTTGGAGCTAATTTTTTACTATGGCTACGGATGTTGTATGTTCAGACACAACACATTTGTGAGATCCAACTTGATGGATTCGAGATGGCATGCCCGACTCCTCTGACTCGCTTCCTCTAGAGTTCTTCATAGACCCTGTCGTTACCTGAATCATTTGACCTCATGGGCATCAACGGAGCAATATAAGCCTGCAAAAAAGGGGGGTTCGAAGACGATGTGTCAGGGTGTTACAATTCTCCCCTCCTTATAAGAATTTTGTCCTCAAAATTCATACTCTGTCATTTGCGTGTTCTATGTCAGGTCCTTTCTTTTCATGTCTTTTACAGATGACATTTCTTATATTTTTCTTTCCATTTGGCTCAGTTGGAGCGTGACTCTCATAATGATTCAGAAGTCGAGAAATTTGGTAACCCTTATTCCTTAGGTTAACACTTTCCAACGACTTCTTCCATAGATTGGAGGACGATCCATCTATACAAAACACAAGGACATCCATCAAAGGCCAACACTTTTCTATACGTATCCATGTCTATCTTTTCTATCTTATACTCTATCTAGACTCGCAGCTTATACTCTATCTAGAATAGTCTAAACATAGGCTTATCCATAACCGACTAAACCTTTGCTCTAATACCAACTTGTCACGCCCGTCAGTTCGGCCAGGAATGGCGGATCGAAGCAGTTGAGAGGCGAAGACTATATCTTAGGACTCATTGATCTCTGCATCTTTAGTACTGTGGGTATACAAACAATTTCTGTATTAACAAAACAAAATCATTTACATATACAAAAGAAGCGCCATCAGTGAGTGTCCATCAAAATCTATACACATTATCTTTTGAGTCATTTACTTATACGATGTACTTTTGCTATTGAATATATTTTGTAGCAACGGAATACAAAAATATAATCATACTCCTTAAATCGGAGTTTACATCTTATACAAACACTTATACATATGCATATCTAATACGAAACATGAGATTTCGGAGACGAGTGTGGTGAGCATATCTGCGGTACAGTGCCTTTCTGTGATGTGGGATGTCTGTCATCTATCCTTGTCTTACCCATACGTACTACCACGGATTAAAAACCCGTGTTGCTAACTACAGCAGTGAAACATACATAGACGACGATAACAATAATCGTCTTCTTAATCATTTACATTTACTTTTCCTTATGCATATCACGACTTATTCTTATGTGACTTCTAACTCATATCATATTATACATGTAATGTCCTAATCTTTGTTCTTTATAACCCTAAAGAAAAACTAAGTCATCCTAATTTTAGAAAATTCAATTAACACAAAAGCGTCATAGGGAAATTCACGACCTCATAATAGAAACATTAGGATTTTTTTTTTTAAAGCATTAAAACTGGCAAGAAACCCTTGTATACACATTTTTCTTGTTCATAAACATACCCCAAAAAACAATTTTAAGATAATATATATACATTGATATATACAATTCAAAAGTCTCTTATAATACATATACTTGTCATGATGAGAGAGAGGAGAGGGCAGTCGCCAACTGACCTATCGCTCATGACGTGTAGTGAGCAGCAAAACACAACATATTCTTCTTGACCTCGTGGAACCTAAAAAAATATTGCACTTTAATGAGATGCTACTCAATGAGGATATAAGCATGATACCACGCCACACACACATTCACATCATCATCATAAGCCCATTCACTTTATCAAACCAAAGCACTTACATAACTCTACATATTCATATACATTTCATATCATCAAATGTGACCTTAATAATTCTGCATCAAACATAGGCACATTCATAGTTCATATGTATTTCTTATATCACAATGCTTGCATGTATCCGTTTCTTATCGGTTATGACCCTAAACACTTCAGAAATGCTCGCCCGGGAACTTGTAAACTTGTAAACTTGATAACTTGTAACTTGTAAACTTATGTTACTGGCCAGCTTGTATACATGTATTTGACCCATTGGGTCCTTGTAACTTGTATTTGCAATTACTTGGACATGTCGGTCATAACCTTATTCTCTTATCTTCCATGCATCATGGATCTATCATATAACATGTACTTGTACATAATAACATTCATAGTTTATCACATAGCTTGTCAACCAGAACTTATATAGTTTATCAACACATTCTTGCACATAACAACTGGTATAGTCCATAACATATAGCATACATGAACATTGAATCACTTCATTATAAAAAAACAAGTCATTCACATCAAATGACAAACAAGAACACATGGTATCAAACATTTCCCATATCCACTCACAAAAAATGGCGTCAGTATCCTCCTTAACGTACCCGCGTCTTGTACTTCTTGCTCCTCGTGGCCTAAAACATATATAAATCATACATAAGTCATATATCATGCATAAACTTTCAAAACTCGAAACATATGAGAACATATAACCTAGGTCGGCCTAACCCCTGTTTCTATTGAGGACCTTTCTTGACTCTTTTAGCTATAACTCTCAACATATACATCCAAAAGACATGATTCTTTTTTTGTTAGAAACTAGACTCATGCCTCTTTGCTTATATCTTAAAAAATCAGCTTCATATTCCATATTTAAAATTTATACCATATTTTCAAACTTTGGTATCAGGCCCCTATTCTGAAACTGACCTTTAAACAAACCACCATAACTCAAGATTGAGACTTGATGAGAGCCTAATATTTTCAAGAAAGAACTAAGACATATAAAATTAGAACATCTGAAAATTAGGGCCAAAATACCAAATACACAAGGAGAAACATGCTATCAAATTTCACATAGTAAGCGCGAGAATCGGGACAGCGGGAGCAATCAATGGTCAACAGATCATAACTCGAGATAAACACAACCAATTACCAAGCCCTTTTACAGAAACCTAGAAGAGACATAACCCAACAACTTTCATATTTACAACTTGTTCCAAAACAGATCTTAAAGACTCGAAAATGAGAGTGCGAAACATATGCGAAGCGAGTTTACCTAAAAGTCGGCTTGAATTAGAAATGGTAGAGATTTTGCTCAAAACCGGTTTTTCCTCTCATACATCACCTTGATCGAGCGACGAAAGGAAAAGATAAGCTAAAGGTTCTGGACAACTGCAAAGCTTTTTATCTAGATATTTTGACAAAATTTCAAAATGGTCCTTCAATTTGCTTGACAACACTTAACTCCTAACTGATTTTGTCACTTTAACCCCTTAATCATGATAAATACATATCTATTGTATGCATGTATACCTTTGTGCATGAATGCATGCATGAATAGTTATGCCTTTGGGATGAGTTATTACAATACATGTAGGTTTTACCCTTTTCAAATTCCATATCATTATCTTGTTCGTATTACTTCCATGTGTCATGTCTTTTACAGGTTGTAACTCATATCTTCTACATGTATGACAACTCAGATCATATTCAGAGTAAACTTATATGTATACAATGGCAAGTCGGAACATATCACAGTCATATCAAATACATACAGGGTCAAATCAGACTGCTACAGATACATATCAGATACGGACATTAGTCAATTTTTCAAACTAATGCCTTTATACAATGTCTGTGTAATGTATAAGATACTGATGAGCTTAAAAGTCATCTATTTTTAGTCCATTTTTCTGTTCGATTTTCATCTAGAAATGAATAATTAATATACAGAAATATGAAGAAACTCACCAAATTTTTATTAGCAGGAAGAGAGAAAGAAAGTAGAAAATACGATAAGTGGAGGAAGATGCGGTCGAATGGCGGAGCGAGGAAATGAAAGAGCGGGTGAGTCAATGATGCGGTTTTGGGGTTTACAGTCCGATCCTTGAGGTCGCGACATCGGGAAATTGAAAATCGATTTCGGTCGCGACATGGATAAAATATTGAGGTCACGACTTAAGTTTGCTCTTGAGAAGGCTGCGAGTGAGGCGCGTCGCGACGTGAGAGTAAATCGTGACATCAAGAAGCGACGGTCAGCCCGGAGAACTAAGTTGATGTCGGGACGTGAGATTGATATTTCGCGACATCGATGATGTCACGACAAGAGGCTGAAATCCGCGACATCAAAACCATTAGAAAACGCAAGCCATAAGCTGATGTCGCGACATGAGATCGAAGTCGCGACACCAGACCTGCTCAGTTGAAGGGTGAAGCTTCATGAAGTGAGGTCACGACAAGATATTGACGTCGCGACATCAAGAGCGACCAGTTGAAGCCTACAGTTCCATAAGATGAGGTCGCGACAAGAGATTGATGTCGCGACATCCGAAGACATCAGTTGAAGACTGCAGATGAAATGAGCTGAGGTCGCGTGAGATGTAAGCGTCGACATCGAGGAAGAACAATTGAAACACACTTGGAGCGTGAGAATATGTAAGCGACAAGATAGTGATGTCGCGACATCAAGAATGACCAAATCAAGGCTACATAGAGTAAGTTGATGTCGCGTGGTAGAGTGATGTCGCGACATATCGATGATGTCCGCGACAAGGGCGAAGTCGCGACTTGAGCGGTGGCAGGCGCGGATCTTTAAAATCCACGAGGCTACATTGGGATTAGGGCCCAATTGAGGAACCACATAAATGCTTGGCTATCCAACTCATGAAGCGGCAGCGACCCTGGCGAGTCACGGATGTTTGAAAGCTCATTTTCTTTCTTTATTTTTCTTTTCTTTTTTTTTTTTTTTTTCTTAATTTTTCATTTCCGTCGTTTCGAAGCCCAGTTATGCTCTCGTATTTTATTTTTAACGTTGTATTTTAAGATCTGGATGTTATCGTTTGAAATTTGAAGGCGAATACGGAATTCATTTTATTTTCAAATTACTACGAAATGTTTGGAAGTTCGGATAAATTTACGGGATCGATTGTTTAGTTTCAATTTGCGATCATTCTTGAAGTCGGAGGAATGTTGTATCGTGTAATTCGAGTAATTGAGGAATCCGGAGCTTTCCATTAAGTGAACATGATGGTCGGAAATTTATCTTTCTGTGGGTGTTCTGCGGCTTGATAATTTCGGTTAATGAATTTACTTCTGGTTTTAGGTTTATTGTCTTTAGGATCACGAATATCAGTTTCTTATACTGTTAAGATTTGCGTCATTGCTCACGATTTCAAGGAGGTCCTCTGAGTGACACGAGGAAGACATTCTGAGTAATGTACATTTCTTTGAAGTATACTAACACGCTATTAGGGATCTTTTGTTTGTAAGTTCGCTTAGATAAATCCTCGCCTCTTGAAATCAAGAGCAGGTTGAATAAGGTTATCTGCTTTAAACAAGCAAAGAGTTCACCTCAATTCGGATAGTGAGACTAATCTCGTGTTAGCTGTGATCTAATCAAGGAAAGGTTGATCTATTCTAATTTCGAGGAGGAGTAATCTGGAAGTTGTATATCCTTGCTTGACCCGATAACTTAGGAGCCTTCAAGGTTCTGGAGTCCATAAAATGGAGTATGAAGTATTGCAAAGAAAAATACCCCGGATTAAGGAAGTCCTTTTTAAAAAAGTAGTTATTTAATTCCACTGTATTCGAGAGAATCGAGGTCATAAATTAGATAATGAAATGTGGAGTGTGGAGAGATCGGTACTTCTAGCATGTAGACGGATTTTGGCTGGAGTTAATCGAAAATTTTATCGGGAGTAACTCTGAGTCGATAGTTCACTATCAACTGTTTCTATTGATGTGTCCTCGAGGATAACTATTGATTATTAGTTCCTTTTATTAGAAATTCTTTATTCTTTATTCTTTATTTCCGGTATGTTGGATAGTTCGGTTAATTTCCTCTTGTTGTTTAATTTTCCGGTACCTTAATCTTTTGGATCACCTATCATTTTGTGGTCGAATAGTATGGAAATTGAGTAGTCGGGGTAGTTGATTTAAAGTGCTTGGGAATCTGCATTGGGATCGATATACGGACTTAAATCCATTTTATTAGCATCGACTGTGCACTTCTTGAGAATATGCGGACGAAACCAACTTTGAAAAGGATTTACTCTAAGAGATTGGTGGTTTATATAGTATAATATCAACAAGTTTTATGGCGCGGATTCTTGGATTAGACAATAGTCCTTTGGTGATAACGTCATCTTGCATGCATAACTAATGCATAAATGTGCAACATGTTTAGTCTCAACAAGTTTTATGAGTAGATTCTTGCAGATTAGACAATAGTCCTTTGGTGATAACGTCATAATCTTGCATGCATAACTAATGCATAAATGTGCAACATGTTTTGGTCTCAACAAGTTTTATGGCGCCGTTGCCGGGGATTAGACAATAGTCCTTTGGTGATAACGTCATAATCTTGCATGCATAACTAATGCATAAATGTGCAACATGTTTTGGTCTCAACAAGTTTTATGGCGCCGTTGCCGGGGATCGAAAGAATTTAAGTAAATCAATATTCAGATGAAAGAAAGAAATACTAATTTGGACATTTTTAAAAGAAAAAGAACAAAAATAGTGTTCCAAGCAGTGACTCTTGTAGCCACTGACCCTTAACAACCCATATTGAAAATGTTTGTTGATTAGGCTAACCTATTGATACGAGTGCGCTTTTGATTTGGAAGGCGACTCATACGACCACTTGCGAGGATAAAGTTAGGCGGTGTAACTGACGGGAATGTGCAGCAAAAAGACCTCAAGGAGCATGATATGGAGAATTGCCGGAATTCATTCATCCACAATAAATATTTAGCAATAAAGGCGAGCTGACAATCAATGCTAATAATTTTGAACTTCGAACTTGACGTGATAACCATAGTCCAGCGGTATCAGTTTTCTAGTCATCCCGAAGATCCAAGCGAGCACTGGGAAGATTTCTCGGGATGGCTAATGCATTAAGTTGAATGGCGTGGAGCAAGAAATTTATTCGGCTGCGATTATTCCATTCTGCTACGAGATATGAACATGACATGGTTTAACTCCCTACCATATGAATCATTAACACATGGGAAGGAGCTAATGAGGCTTATTTAAACCAAATTCTTTAATCCATCCCTTCCTTACGGACAAGAAGAAATTACCTAATTCGAACATGGAAAATGAGAACAAGTATACGGATAGGAAAGATCTTCTTTGAATACAACATTAGCTCATTTGAAATTCCGGGAAGAAATGGCGGAAATTGAAGGAAATGAGAATGTAGATGTAGACAATTATCGAAAGCCGTAGAGCTATTTGGATGCAATGTTGCATTGGTTGAATGAAAGGAAGTCCAACTAAAAGCTAAAAACGGAGCAGAGTTGTGGAAAGAATGAAGATTGCACAGAAAGAAGAATCTCTAAAATCACATTCAGGACAGCTGAGATAACATAACTGAAATAAAAGGGGAGTCTCTCACTCCTTACTCTATCTTTTATTGCATTTGAGTTGAAATAATTGTTAGGATTTTATATTTGAAATAGCATGATTGCAAGTTTGGGGGAATTTATTTTTATCTTGCATGAAATGCTTAACTATTGAATCTGAGAAATAACAGAAATTGTCAATTTCCTGCATGATAAAAATAAATTGAGTTGTGGTTGTTTTGAATGACATTGAACAACTGTGATATTGCACTAAGTTGGATTGTTTCTTGTTTTGAGACATAACACGGGTTCGAGAGGGTTGACCAAGGATGTGAGAGAATGAAGAATAATAAGTGGAAAAGAAAGCCAAATTGACGAAATTTAGTCATAACCGGAATAAAGAACATTCTCTGTCATAACCTAGAAACACGATAACGTAACTTCCAGTAATTAATGTATAGACTTTATTGCCCATTAGTTAATGTATTAACTTCAACAGGCAATGTCAAAACATTAAACCCAATGTCTAGTTTCATTCAAGGTCCATGGAACTACAATCCACCCAAATTTTTTGATTTATGCGATAATAAATAGTAATAAATCTGAGAAGCAAATCCATCTCTTGATCTAATCGGTTTGTGGAATATTCTCGAGTTTTCAAAGAGCATAACTCGGAGGAGAATTAAGAGATTGAAACGATCAAATTCTCTAGAAAAGCCAAATCACAGGTGAAAAATATATAAAAGGGACAAGAATCGATGAATCTCATTTAATCTTCCCATAGAAAATTGAAGGAAATTATAAATGACTTTATTCTTCCCAAGAGACGCAGCTCACTATAAAAAGGATGGGAGAACAAGGAATTAGAAACAAGCAAAAATAATGAAGGAAAGGGAATGAGAGTGAAGGAAGAGTCGAGGATGGTGTTGTTTTATGGAATAAGTGGAGTCGGAAAACAAACTGATTCCACTACGTGTTCCATAAAACATTGTTTTTCCTGGAGAAAGGCGTAGAGGAAGAGGGAATATAGGATTAGTTAGAATCCATCAGCAAAAGCTCAAGAAAAGGTAAACAGCTGATTTGTTGCGACCTTGTTAATGGATGAATCGCTCATTAGGAGCTCAAGGTGCAGGAGAGGCAAATTTTGAAGCGGGGATGCAAACTTAAGGAGAAAGATAGGATTTTAGAAGCGAGGATGAACTTAGTGAAAAATATTTGTAATTGAAGCATTTCAGACAATGTTGAAGTCCTTTTGATATTTGAATAAAATTAAATTTGATTTACAAATTGGTTGATCATGATGTGTGGATCGTGTTTTAAGCACTAGTTTATTTTACGGTAGAATCAAAATAACATTTATGTTACTTGTTCAATTTATCTGAAAGAATGGAGAACATGAATGATGGCCGGAACTAAGAGTATGTCTTGTTTGTTCGAGTTCAGTTTGGAGTTGAAAACTTGAGAAATTGGTTAGTCACGATATAACAAAGTACTTGGTAAACTAATGTAATTAGGCCGGTGAATAAACCTGAGTCTTGAAGAAATGTACACCTCGACCACTTGGCACCGCGAGCTTTGGTGAAATTAGGAAAAATTTAAATTCCAATTTATGTCAGTCCTAGAACTTGTTTGAATAGTTAGTAAATCAGTTGAAAACAACCCGTGAAAAAATGATCTGGTAATTTATTGAGCAGTTTAATTTCGACCACCACTATGTATATGCTTTTGCATACACCTTAGTCCACAATTTGAGCCACGATATTCCATGTCTTCAAAATAAGCCCGATAGAAAAGCCCGAGCCATCACCCAATATCTACTCAAACTTCGATCAAAGAACTATGATGACGAAACTCAGGAGAGAGGAAAGAGATGAAGTTTGGGGAGTTTGATTAGGAAGGCAAAGAGATGTCTGAGAGAAGGTGAAGGAGGAGAGAGCGTAGACAGGAAAATACAAAAGGAAAGAAAGCTAAAAAGAATAGTTTTTGTCTTGTGGCCTAACTCTCTTGAACAATTAAGTTCTTAGGGGTGTTTCAACACCTAGTACCCTAATACCATATGGTATGGGAGCTACTAACCCAAAGTTCGCTAAGAGTGTTAGAAAGCCTAAAAAGACAAAAACATAGCATAATTCCTAGGGCGATTAGAAGGAAAAAATTCCCCAAAATCGGGTGAAGAGAATTAGGAGCATGCGGCTTGAAAGAAGAAATTCAGTAGAATCCCGGACATACAAAGTTTGGGGGTTTTTTTAAGGAGAAAATAGCCGGTTGGGGAGAAAGAAAAAGAGTTTGGGTAATCTCAACCTAAAAAATTCCTTCCATCCTACCCTTTTTTACTGAGCCCTAACATTACAAGCGAAAGACTGATTGATTTTGAAGGTTGGAATCACCTACATTAATTGGAGATCAATGAAAAACAAGCATATGGGACTTGAATAAACAATTTAAGAAAACTCCCGAAGATTTGCAAAACCAAGAAGAAATTGAGAAGTTGATGGCACACTTTTACCTGAGGTAAGACTTGATAAATAGTGTGTAAATACATTAGTTTATCGAAATTTGTAATAAAAAGTATACCATGCTTTATTCTTTCATCTAAAAGCTGAAGCTTGAATTACTTGTGATATCTTTTAGTTCTAGATTAGAAGGTAGGCCCAGTTAAGGATGAAAAACAAAACGAGGAAAAATGTCCTTCTTGTTGAGGACAAACAATTCTTTCTTTTCCTTTGCTTGAGGACAAAGCGAAATTTTAAGTTTGAGGAGTTTGATGAGCTTAAAGTCATCCCATTTTTAGTCCATTTTTGTTCGATTTTCATCTAGAAATGAATAATTAATATACGAGAAATGAAGAAACTCACCAAATTTTATTAGAGAGAGAAGAAAGTAGAAAAATCTGACAATAAGTGGAGGAAAGATGCGGTCGAGATAGCGGGCGAAATGAAAGAACGGGCTGGAGTCATTGATGCAGTTTTGGGGTTTTACACAGTCCAGTGATGAGGTCGCGACATCGGGAAATTGGAAAAATCCCGATTCGAGTCGCGACATGGATAACAAAATATTGGTCACGACTTAAAATTTGCTCTTGAGAAGGCACGCAAGGAAATGAGGCGATGTCGCGACGTGAGAGTGAAGTCGTGACATCAAGGCAACCCGTTCGAAGCCCGGAGAACTAAAGTTGATCTTGGGACGTGAGATTGATGTCAGCGACGCGCCGATGATATCGCGGCAAAGAGGTGGAATCACGCGACATCAAAAACCATCGAAGAAGCGCAAGCCATAAGTTGATGTCGCGACATGGTCGAAGTTGCGACACGGACACGCTTTCGATTGAAGGGTGAAAGCTTCATGAAGTGAGGACATGACAAGATGTTGGCGTCGCGCGACATCGGGGGCGCGACGATTGGAAACCTCACAGTTCCATAAGATGATGCCATGAGAGATTGATCTTCGCGACATCGACTCGATTGAAGGCTGGATGAAATGGTGAAGTCGCGACAAGATATCGGCGTCGCGACATCGGGAGAAGAACAATTGAAACACGCCCAAGGCGTGAGAGATGTCGGGACAAGATAGTGATGTCGCTGACATCAGAATGACCAAATCAAGGCTACATAGAGTAAGTTGATCATCGCGGCCGTGAGTGATATCGCGACATCGATGATGTCGCAAACAAGCGGGTCGCGACTTGAGCGATGACTTGGGCTGGATACTTTAAATCCGCAATGAATACATTGGGATTAGGGCCCGAATTGAGGAACCACATAAACGCGGCTATCGACTCATGAAAGCGGCAAGCGGCCACGGAGCGAGTGCGGATGGCTAAGCTCATTTCTTTCTTTATTTTTCTTTTCTTTTCTTTTATTTTCTTAATTTTTTTTTTTCATTTACGTCATTTTAAGAAGCGATTATGCTCGTATTTTTATTTTTCGTTGTATTTTAGATCTGGATGTTATCGTTTAGCGAAGTGAATCACGAAATTCATTTTATTTTCAAATTACTACGAAATGTTTGAAGTTCGACAATTTAAGGTCGATTGTTTCGAGTTTCAATTTGCAGTCATTCTTATGATCGGAGAATGTTGTATCGTGTAATTGATGGTGAGAATCCGGCTTCCATTAAGTGAACATGATAGTCAGAATTTATCTTTCTGTAGATTGTTTACGACTTGTTAATTTCGATTAATGAATTTATACGGTTTTTGGGTTTATTGTCTTGGGATCTGAATATCAGTTTCTTATGCAGATTAAGATTTGTGTCATTGCTCACGATTTCAAGGAGGTCCTCTACAGTGACACGGGGAAGACATTCCTGAGAGTAATGTACATTTCTTTTGAAGGTATGCTAACACATATTAGGGATCTTTTGAGCTTTGTAAGTTCACTTAGATAAATCCTCTTCTCCTTGAAGTAGAGCGAGTTGAATGAGTTATCTATTTAAACAAGCAAAGTTCACCTCAGATCGGATAGTGAGACTAATCCGTGTTAGCTGTAGTCTAATCAAGGAAAGGTTGATCTATTCTAATTTCGAGGAGGAAGCGTCACGGAAGTTGTATATCCTTGGCAGTAGATAACTTAGGAGCTAAGGTTTACAGTCCATAAAATGGAGTATGAAGTATTGCAAAAAAAATACCCCGGATTAAGAGAGTCCCTTTTAAAAAGTAGTTATTTAATTCCATGTATTCGAGAGAATCAGGTCGTAGAATGAATAATGAAATGTGGGTGTGGAGATCGAGAGTACTACAAGCGCCTTGGGCGGATTTTGGCGGAGTTAATCGAAATTTTTATCGGGAGTAACTACGGGAATCGATAGTTCACTATCCATTTGTTTCTATTGATGTGTCCTGCGAGGATAACTATTCGATTATTCGGATTCTTTTATTAGAAATTCTTTATTCTTTATTCTTTATTTTCCGATTATGTTGGATGGATTCGATTAATTTCACTCTTGTTCGTTTAATTTTCCGGCACCTTAATCTTGGATCCTACTATCATTTGTGGTCGAATAGTATGGAAATTGAGTAGTCGGGGTAGTTGATTTAAAATTCTTGAGATCTACGTAGGATCGATATACGAGACTTAAATCCATTTATTACTTGTCGACTTTTATTGCACTTGCGAGAATATCGGACGAAACCCGACTTTGAAAAAGTTTACTCTAAGGGTGGTGGTTTATACCAGTATAATATCGACAAGTTTTATGGGTGCGTTCAGGGGATTGGTTAATAGTCCTTTGGTAATAGTGTCATAAATTTGTATATATGTTTGGTCTCAACAAGTTTTATGGCGCCGTTGCCGGGGATTAGACAATAGTCCTTTGGTGATAACGTCATAATCTTGCATGCATAACTAATGCATAAATGTGCAACATGTTTTGGTCTCAACAGATACTTATACAAATACATTTTTCAAATCATTTTTTTTCTCGTTTCGGTTTGTGATTTCACATATGGCTATAGAGTCAACATTCACGACAAATTCAGTTGATGAATCTGCGTCACGTTTTATCATAGTAGCGTATGATCTTACATTCAATATTGCAATCTCACATATTACTATAGAAGTCAACATTCACGACGGATTCAGTTGGTGAATCTTGTCCTGTTCGTCATTCGGTAGCAATGTGATCTCACATTCAATATTGCGATCTCACATTCAATATTTCAATCTCACATATGACTATAGAAGTCGACATTCCACATGGCGGTCGATTGATAGATCTTGTCTATTGTCGTGATATGATGATCTCTCACATTGATGGCCGTCTCACATATGACTATAGAAATCGACGTTCATGATAGATTCAGTTGGTGAATCACATTGCATTTGTCATTGATGTAATGTGATCTCACATTCAATATTGCAATCTCTGTGACTATAGAAGTCGACATTCACGGCCAGTCGAGTTGGTGAATTAACATCTGTTTAATCATTCATTAGCAATGTGATCTCGCATGGAACAAATGCGAGTTACCCTGCAGCGAATTGATTGGTGAATCCCGTCATGTTTCGTCGATCAATAATACATTTGCAAATCATTTGCTTTTATCGCGATAATTCCTTATAGTTCAAATACACGCCTCCATGCATATATTTGACAAACATTTCGAATAATAATAATTCAAATCGATATATATATATATATATATATATATATATATATATATATATATATATATATATATATATATATATATATATATTTGCAAATAGAACTCATAGCAGATCTTAATCACCTTTGTCTTCATATCATTTTATATAGATCTACCCAGTGATACTATATTCATAGCCTTCTTAATTGGTTATCAACTTTGTTCATTCGTGTATTTCTATCATTTGTTATCTTTTAAGTTTATATGTGATAATAATCATATATAACTTAACCACATTATGTGTTCATGACATATTGCCTTTCATGTTCATGTTCATGTTTCATTTCGTTTTCATTTTTCAAATCATATTTCATGAACACATCTATACATATTGCATTTCCTATATTTTTTCCTATTTCATGCTTGTTGCCTATGGCATTTCATATACTTGTACAGTATGTGTAAAACCCCAACCTTATTGAATCTATAATGGTAGTTGTTGGCGATTAGGGTGAAATGATAGAAGCGAGTGGGTAAATTTAGAGCCAGCTAGGACGTCGTTTTGTCGTAAGTGAAATTTTCGAAAATTTTCATAGGATGCCCCTAATGAATAGTAATTCTTCTTATTATATCCGAATGGAGGGTTGCGGAAGGAATTTTAGAAATTTAAGGTTTCTATGACTTTGAATTGATATTTAGAAATTGGAGATTTAGAAGTGAATAGTGATTTCGGGATTTGAAATTGGGCAGTATTGAAATTTTTCGGAAATTGGGCCAAAAATACGAAAATGTCCGGAATTAATCATAGAGTCTATTTAAACTGAAACGGAGTGAAACGGAGTCCGTTTGGATAGTTTCCAGGTAATCCGAACGTAAATCGGATAATAATACGCTATTGTCCGGATTTCCGATTTTAACAATTTTGTCAGTTTGGTGATTTCAAACACGGAATCCCTTGTGAAGGATGTAATTAGAATATTTCATGTTCAATTTGAAGTTTAGGCAACCATGGAATATTTTGAAATTTAATCGGTATAAAAGCGATTATAAGGTGAAAATAAATATAAAATATGATATAAGGGAGATATTTTTTCTTGTGAAGTCAAATCAAAACCTTTACAGATAGCTAAGTTATGATTAAATAATAGGTTAGTGGATTAGGAATAAACAATGGACCAATGAGATTCTTGGGCTCAAATGCAATTTTGGCAAGTTGTGTGGGTAAAAATCTAAATTCAAGAAGATTATATTTGCTCAAAAGAGGAGAGCTCGGCCATACCCATGAGAAAAGAGAGAAGAAAAGAGAGAAAAGAAAGGAAGAAAAGAAGGAAGAAAGCGTGTTGTGAGTGGAGCAAGGTGGATCAGATTTTCTATACTCGTAGAATTTCTTGAGTGATGTAAAGAGTGGTGTCAGAAGCGAGGAAATAAGAAACAAGTAAGTTCCATTGGTGGGAAAGTTGGATTTTGATGTTTTTCATGCCTAATGCCTTGATTTTCTTGTATGGATGTTAAATTAGTGATATTTAAGGTTAAATGATGATGATTTTGATATAAATTGAGAAAGAAATGGATTAGGTTAGGTTTTAAAGAGCAAGTAGGTGGTTGTTAGGGTTTTTGATAGTGAATTTTTGTGATATGTTGAAATTGGTTAGGGATTAGTGAAATTGAGGTATAAGGCATTGGGTGGAGTGATTAGAGTGAAGAAAATGGAAAGACCAAATTTAATATGACTTTATTGCATGTTAAACCAAAATGGAAATAAGAGGGTCAATTATAGTTGATAATTTCCATGTGTTTAGATTGAATATTAACCTCTAGAAATGCATTAGGTTAGTTAGAAAAGAAAAGGATTTGGGATTGAGGCATTAGGTCATTTGTAAAGTAAAGGAATTATTTTGGTCATTTCCTTAGTTCTGTATTTTTAAGTGTGGTTAAATGGGATTAAAGTGAATGTGATGTGGTTGGGTGAAAATGAATGTGTATGGCGGATTAAAATGAAAGTTATGGTTAATGTTTAATTGTGGTTTTTCTTGAAAAAGGTGAAAAGGACTATCAGATGGAAAGCGGGTCCGACCGAGAAGCAGCGGGATTGAGCGTTGTTGTGAGTGTAAGCGTGTTTTGAAATTGAGTTTAAAGTGAGCGATTTTAATGTTAAAATGAAAAGTTTAATGTAAATGTTTTATATATGTATATTTAACGTATATATGTGTTTAATGATAAAGTAAAGGATTTAAATGGATTGCAATGTTTGAATAAATCAAACAACGTGGATTCTGCTATGCTATGTAATTTGTTATGGCGATATCGGTGAGAATTGCCTTAGCGTGTAAAGTTTGAAGGGAAAAGTTATGGGGTTTGCCTAACGAGAGGGAGGAAATAGATTTTAAAGCTAATACACGTGATAAGGTGCTATAGTGGAACCCTATGCGAGGCGTGAGTTTCTCGCGGCGTATTAGTGGTTATGGCGGATTGAGGCCCATCCCTCGCTGTCGTTGCCAGCGGTCGGTGTGTTTACCCCACAGGTTCCATTAGAAAGAAAGTTTAAAGCATAAAATTGACTTTTAATTGTATAAGTATTTATTACTTTGATATATCTTTGAAAATGTTATCTTAATGAAATGTACACTCTTTGAGCTCTTTAGCTCACTCTTTTCAGTATGTTTCAAAAATATTTCGAGGACGAGGCAGGTCGTCGATGGGCATCCCCTGCAACGATGGTCAGACCATTGAGAACTGGCCTTGTGTTGCATTGTATATATGTTTTGAATAATGTATATATTGAATATTTTATCGTATATATATGTATATATGTATATATTTTGAAAGGAACTACGTGGGCTTTGATCCTCAGTGGACGAGGTACGTAGGCGGTCGGCTTAAGTCCGGCTCAAGCCCAATTTTTTTATAAAACTGTGCATGGAATTGAATAAGTTTTGAATGTTTTGACGATTGAAGTGAATAAATGTATATGTGTATATATTATGCTTGATTGAGTTGTGGACGAGGAGTCCGAAAACGGAAGTTGAGAATGTATTTTTAAATGTTTTCACAGGTTTTTGTAAATTTGGGAAAGGTAAGCAGAGAAAGCTCGGCGATTTTTAAAGAAAAATCAAGTGTTTGAAAAAAAAAAAAATTTTCAGCCGGCTTGCATTGTTTTCTAAAGGTATGTTAAGGATTGTAGGGAGTTCGCTCCATGGATTTTATTTGATTGTTTGAGGAAAGGATTTCTATATCGGATTTGGGTGCGGGAGACCCATCAGTTCATGAGGTTAATCCGGGTTAGGATCTTTCAGTATGACACTTATGTATTCACACATCATTCATGTATTCTTATTCCTCTATTAATCTACTTCACTTAGAAATTGGAATCATTCCAATTGAATCATCCAAACTCAAGTTATGGCATTTCATCCAAAGTAGTCATTTGCCCATTTTCACTAGGACAGTTTAAATACCATTTTCAAGGGTCTTAATTCCATATCGACCCTTTGGTTCTTTGTACTCTTTTAGGCTGAGTGCTAAGGGTTCTTCTCCATTGGAATCACCCCAAATCGGAGCAGAAGCAAGTTATGTCACAACAATAGGAACTACTCTATGTTCAAACAACGAGTGGCTGAACATAGCCCACTTCCTGACTGAATTTAAGGCCGCATAGAGTGAAATTTGAGGGTACCTATTTCAGATTGTTTTTTTCTCCTTGAAGTCTATTTTAACCAACCACTTGAATCTCTCAAATCGGATAAGAAATGACCAAGTTATGGCCAAAATACGAACACTGGTCTAAAATAGAGCATTGGATACCGGTATCGGTATCGGTATCGGTACCAATGGACAGAACGCCATAAATGCAGGTACCACCTTGAAATTTCCGTAAAGTGGTTTTTTCTCTCATTTTCCATATTTTGCTACCCAAATCAACTCAATAATCAATATACACATCAAAACCACTCCATATTCATCTTATACTTCTATTCTACTCAAAATCATCTTTCAATACATATCTTTCTTCAAAACTATCTTGATCCTCCCAAAACAATTCTAATATGGGTCATAACCCATACAAATAAACACGGAGTTAGTTGGGGGTTGTTTTCTGTAAACTCCATTACTTAGCAAATTAAACCATGAATCCAACCTCAAAGGGAGGATTCCACACTCTTGATTCAATTCCATACTCTTTATTCTATACAAAAATTCATTCTAGGGTTAGGTTTCTTACAACCCACAACCCACAAACATGTATCCATACAAGAAAATCCAAATAATCCATACTAAATGTTAGATTCCATACCTTTGAATCTTCCTTAAACTCCTCTTCCTTCTTCCTTCTTCTTTCTTCTCTTCTCTTCTTCCTCTTCTTCTTTTCCTTCTCTTCTCTTCTCTACGTTTTGGTCTCTCAAAAATGAGAGACCAATTGGTCTTATCCATATTTTTGAGTTAAGGCCGTGACAGCTGAAGACAAATAAAACCCACATTTTGGTTTAAGTCTCTCTAATTTCCCTTAAGCACATAACTCCTATTTGCATTTCATTTTCCAAACATTTCATACATTAGCCCTAGTCTTTCCTTTACTGACACCTAGGTCCCCATTGGTAAAGTGCATATTTACCTTGGCTCTCATATTAATTTTCGGGTTTCTCGTTTATTTCGAAAATTCATATTAATTTTATTAAACCCTAAAACATTGTCCAAAGCACTAGAGGTATATTTCGAGTGTTCTGATCGGGTGGGTCCTAGAGGCAGTGAGTGGAAGAAAGGGGTAGATGGCATGGCTTCTCACGAGTTACGAAGGGCTGGCATACATGCTATAAACCTACACTGTGAATGGCTTGCCCGAACCTCCTAGTGAAGTCCTATATAGTTTCCTCCTCCTACTTTACAATAGTTTGCAAAGAGCTAATATTCCTCTTCTATCGTACTGAACAAAGATACTGAGAGATGAATACAGTCTAAAGCTTGTTGAACGAATTTATTGAATTACGCGGGAGCTTATGGAACCAAGCTAGCACAGGCCCTTGGAGGCTGGCCAGGAAGACATTGCATAATAGATGGTCATTGCCGGCGTTCAGAGTCATTGCTTGGTTGTAATGGAGCATGCGATCATAAGGGTCGTTGGAACCATCGAACATAGCAAAGGTTGGCATGACGAACCTTTGTGGTGGCTCGTAATCGAGGATGTATTGCCCTATGGGAGACGAGAGCATGTCGTCGGGGCTTTGAATCACTGTTGTAGGCAAGGACAAAAAAATCATATTTTTCGGCCAAAATATCGCTGAAAAATCGGTTTTTGGCCGGCATGGAAAAGATTTTTGCAAAAGATAATCAAAAGTCAAAAAATCAGCGAAAATCAGTACGTCAGCTGATTTTCGCCAGAAGAGTGGAAAATACCTATTTTCCACGATCGTGGAGCACACGCCACACAAGCCGCGCTTTTAGTCAAAAAATCGCGATAAATCACCAATAAATGAAAATCAATGCATTTTTTAGCCTTTTTTCGGAAAAAAAAAGTCTCACCTTTATCTCAAGCGCGCATGTGCTAGAATTTCTGAAAAAATATCGGTAAAATATCAGTAAATATCAGTATAATATCGATAAATATCGGTAAATACTGCAAAAATATCTGTGAATGACTATTTTGACTCCAAAAATTCTATAAATAATCGGCAAAATCATACAATCTCTTTACAAACTCATCCATACACATCCAAGTTCCATTTAACTCTCAAATTATTTTTTCTTCAGGATTTATCTCACATTTTAAAGATCTTAGTATGAATATTGTCTTCATCAAGATGGGATCCCTTCATCAAATAATGTAATGGAGCCACATCGGTCTTCATTTTGGTTTTAAATTACTATTGTAATGTAATTTCTCAATAAATTATAATGAATATTGTTTTCAATAAGTGTATATTTGCTTATTTATGTCTTTTTTATAGTTCAATAAAGAATTTTTATTAATTTTCGCTTTACCGATATTTTTTGTCAAAATATCCACCGATATGTACCAATATTTCAAATATATCCGTAAAAACCAAGTACCGATATATCCGTAATCACCGATATTTTATTCCTTAGTTGTAGGCGGTATGTAGAGAGTAGGCCCTGTCCCAAAGGTGGGGTAAACTGGGGGCATGGGCGGTGTTATGCCCGCGTGTAATGCAGATATGTTCCCGCACTGCCGATGGTACCACATCTACCGCTTCTCAATTCAGAATGTGCCACCATCACGCCACTACCGTCGGGCGATGAAAGCGCTCTCAGCGACCTGACCGCGCATTATTGGGAGAGGTTCGCGAATCGCTTAAGGATAGCTCGCCAGTCCGCTGAAAGTCCACGCTGTCGAGACGACGGGCTCTTCTTGTTACGTGGTCGATGCTTTGTTGACATTCATTCGCGCTCTTTTGCCAAGATCGCACTTTTTTCAACTTAGCCCACAAACGGCCATTTTCCTCGCTGTAAATGACGACGCGATCCTACATAATTCCCATCTGGCCTTGCTTGTTTTCCTATTTTCTCCATGTCTTAACGCCAACAGAAAGAAATTGATCTTCTAAGACTGATCACCGAAGTCAGTTGGTCATTGGCACTGCGGTTACTAATCGTATGAGTAGGGGAAATCGTTAGAGCTTATCGGGTGGTGGGCACATCGATAGCTATCGAGCTGCTTCCTGCACGTCGTCGATGACTTTTTATTCGATTCTATGATAACACCATCGTGAAAGGGAGTGGTAGGAGATATGTACTGGGCATTGGGCAAGGAGAATTGGGCGCACAAATAAATTTGCGGATGCCCCAAAACCGGTCCTATACTCGATGCCATGCATGCATCTAAAATTCGAGGGTCCTACTGACAACTCATCAACTTCTAATATTCAGTCGCCTTTCGTGATATTTTTCTTATAAAATATACAAATTTCAATATTTTACAAGAGTTTGATGTACAACTCCTTTACACTTTACATGCCAAAATATATTAAAACTAAGATCGTTTCAATATATTTTATAAAAATACTTCTCAAGGCCAACCCGACTTCTTCAGACACTACACCCTCGAAGGAGCGTCGTCTTCTCGTGTACCCCAAAGGGCGGGTCCCACGATTGGGCGAGCCAAAGCCTGGGAGATATCCCTCCTACTGGCGCTACCTCCCACCTAAGAGCAAATATGTAATGGCAATACATACAATCACACATTCAAGTACCTATACTATGTCACCCGAATGTCTACACACATTAATATAAGATTTCATGACTCAATCCCCAGTCCTCATCGACTTCACACCTCGCATATGCCAAGCGTGAAAAACCAGCTTATCGCGCTTCACCTAACGACTTAAACCATCGACAACCCTCACTTTAATTTATCAAATCCTCGTATTTATTTTGGTATGACCGGTCTCACCGCAGGCTTTGCACGCCCTTCGACACTTTCGCGAACTTTCATCGCTTGATACATATGTCTGACCAAGAATAAAATTTGGGTCTTTCACCCTGCGGGGGGGATCTGCCCCATCTTACTTCACCCAAACACACGAAATTTATTATTATTATTTTTATACACCCGTGAGGCTCAATTTGGACGTTGTCCCATTTTATTGAGCTCACCATCGAACGCCAAACACAGTGTCGATTAACTATGTCCTCACGACATACATCGAACACCAAACACAATGTCGATTTACCATACTGTCGAACACCAAACACAGTGTCGACCCAAACCATGCACTAACACCCGACTAACGTGATGTCCCGTGCATAATGGCAATGCAAATGTCATTGCACGTCATTTCATGCCTATATGTACGCTACGGTCACATGAACATATCTATTACACTACATATTATGTCATGGATAAATTATATTTAATACATATAATTATTTCCATTTTTATCACACATATATCACATAATTTCACACATTCAGCATGTTATTCAATTTACAGCAATAACACACATTAGTCATTCCCGACCATAAATCCGGCCATGCTTGGCCTTGAAAATAATCTGGACTTAGTCCAAAAAGTCCAGCCTTTATCAATACCACACAAAACATCCAACACGCACTTCCCGCCTCAGTCATATGCGCTCCCAAGCATTTCGTATACAAACCTAGCTCAAAATAGAAGTTCCGGAACAAGAATCCACCATTCCTCAACTTCTTCCTGGACTCCACAATGTTTAGCCCATTACTTATCGAAAGAATCTTATCTTATAAAATCTCACCAACGAGCTCGTAGCTTCCAGTTAATCACATGAATTCCAGCTCGACGAAATTACTTAATCGTCCAAGCCGACGCGACCAATTCACATAAGGCGGAATTTGAAGACACCCCCTGCTTGCCATTTTGGCTCGATTTTTCCGTCTAAACACAAGTTCAGCCTTTGACAATCCTAAACCTCTATGAAACCGGCTTTGTGATCACATACAATAACAACCAAACCACACACATACACTCACTCGAAATTAGCTGGGAAACCGTTAGGGCCATTACGCAAGACCTAGGCATAAAATAACCGGGTAGGAGGAAACCTACCTCTCATAGCGAAGCTCGTCTTTGTCATTCAGCCTGGGTCTCCTTGCACAATGTTGGTTCCAGTTTTCCTTCTCCTTTCCTTTCTTTCCTTCTTTCCTTTCTCTTTTCTTCTTTTTTTTCTTCCTCCTTTTCTTTCCTTCCTTCCTTCCTGCTTTCCCTCTCTTTTCTTTCCTTCTTTTCGCTCCATTCTTTCCCTTTCCTTCTTGCTGCCCTCCACAAACTAAACTGGAACTGAACTAGGCGTCCATATATATAGCCAATCCATGAGCCATTTTTCACCTCCACATGGCTTGTCATGTGTCCTGCATGTGTCTCTCCTGTCACTAATCCTCACACGCAAGGTCACATGTGGCATGTCCTGATGTCATGCACGCGACACATTATTTTAAAAACGAAAATTTCGACTCAAGATCGAAATTCGACGAAATTGACCTGACGCTAGATTTCATAGACGATTCCAACTACAAACTGCTTCACATCCAAAATCTAAAATCTCACTTCGATTATAACTATCTCACAAATTCACTGTTTCAATCTCTTTTTTTATTTTAAATTTTCCACAAGTTTTACAAATTTCCTTCCAGGATTGTGATATAATGTGCTGTAATAGTAGTAGTACCCCACTATTAATGGAGAGATCTATTGAAGGATTTGGAATATGGGCAAGCGACTCAAGCCTGATCAGTACAGGAGGACCCAGCTAGCTGTACTGGCTTTAAATTCCACACGGAATCTAATATTGTCTTTCATGGGACCTGGTCCGCCGCATGTTGTAATTCATCCATGTTTAAACGTCGTCCGACATGAATAAGTAGAGTAGCCCAGGGAGTGGAATTTAAACAACTAGCATCTCATTCTACAAGGGACTAATGTGCAGATTAACAAAGTGATAACATTGACATGGACTTATATCATTATTGGAATTATATGTCAGGACTTTCATGATTGATATTGGGTCGAGAAACCGATCATTAATGTTTGAAATATCGGTTTTATTGGTTTGAAAGTTCAGATATGGGTAATTAAATTTTACTGTGGATGGATATATTTACATAAATATCATAAAAAAATTATATAAAATTCATTAAAATACTTTAAAATTTTTTAAATATTTATATTTTTTTTTCAAAAGCACATTAAAAATTGATCATATAATACTTATCTTTTGAAAAATACTTATCTTTTGAAAAATTATCATTGAATGAAAATAATTTGAAAATATCATTGAATAAAAATAATTATAATATTAAAATTTAAAATATATTATGAAATGTCATTAAAAATAAATTATTATTATTATAATTACAATAAATTATTATTATTGAAATTTAGCCATTTAAAAATATACAGGCTTTCAGATTCTATTATCTAAATAATATTCTTCAATTTTAATATGATAGATAAGCTTGAATCGCTTTACATTATAGACTAAGTGGCTCTTGGGCCAAACGAGCCTTGAACCCATTGAATAATGGGTTTAAAGACCATTACACTCATAATTATGACAGACATTTTTCCGACCAAAAAGGGCCTACCAAGGAGTGAACGCATGACAATTACAAGTGGAGGGGGGGCAAACCCATGAAGTGATGGATGATTAATGCACCCATCAAATCAAATCAAAGGCATATGCATATCAAATTTAACAATAAGTTTACCTTATGTAATGTAAGTATGTATAAAACAAAAAAGTCAATACTTAAACTCAGATATATAAGAGAATTTCTAGATTATTCAAGAGTTTAAATCAAGAAGACTCAAGATAAAATGAACGGAAGATGATATAAATTATATATAAAAACCCCTTATTATTGATATCTTTTTCATGTTTTAATTGGATTATTAGATCAAAATGTTACCCTACAATCGGTCTTTAAATTAATAAAGTGAAAGAAAAAATAAAGTAAAGGAGAAAAAAAAGCATCCTCTTTTATCTTGGGTTTCAACAGTTTATCAGAAAAAAATGAGGGACTCACCAAGCTCCTGGAGCAACTGACAAATTTCATATCATAATCTCAATTAGGGAAAATGTTCCATTGATTAGAAAAATAATTGGGAGACTTGCCTTTTGCGTCCTCACATTTTGCACCAATTGTTCTACAGTCATCAGACTCATCACACTTGTTTTCATTTCGTCGAAATTTTCATAAATTTTCATATGAGAATAAATTTTATATTATTAAATGAAAATTTTATCTTCTAAGATTTATTTAGATTAAAATTTTATTTAAAAAAAATATAATTCTTAAGAGATAAAATCATCATTTAATAATATAAAACTCATTTTCTTATGAAAACGAACTTTTTATAACTGAACACATAAAATAAATAGTGATGTTGGGACATAAAATAAATAGTAATGTTGGGAGTACCCCTAAAATCTTACATTATTCCATTTTGATTAGAAATGAAAAGGCTTACGAGTTTAAAAATAAAATTATGAGGGTCTTAGACCTAAAGTAACCAATATCATACCTATGGTAAAGTTTCCCAATAAGTAAAAATAATAGGACAATTTTATTTATTTATGTAACTCAAAATTCTGTAATTATCTTTCTTTTTAATATTAAAAATATTCAGACACGCCAATGATTTCTACATCTTTTAATGTTAAATATCAAAATTAAGAAGTATTCTAAACACCCCTAAAAGTCCATCCGGAGTGACTTTAAGTGAGATAAAAATACTTAATTGATTTTGTTTGTGAGATTTTTCTACATAAAAAGTAATATTAGGGTTTTAAAGATCATGACTTGTTATATATAAAATATCTTGATGGATATTTCTTCCAAAAACTTTAAAAAAAATATGTTATCAATTTTTTTCTTATTTATGTATTAAAATATCAAGAGATTAGTAAAAACCTTTCTTTTTAAACAAAAAAAAAACAGTATTATGGATAAAATAATATAAGTTAAAAGTATTTGTATTAGAACTCTTGCAATCAGCTATTAATGTTAGGTAGAGACATGAAAATGGTTGTGTTCATGCCTTCTTTATTTTGTATCAGTAAAAAAGAAAAATTAGGCAATGGTGGGGGTTTTTTCATTTTTGGGTTGGTGTAGAAAAAGGGTATGAGAACTTGGCTAAATGGCTGGTGACCTAATCATCCTAACATAATCAAATGAATTAAGCATTGTGGAAAAAAGTGATCAGCAATTCCTGTGGAATCAGGGCAATTTCCACTGAATCCTTTGAAAAGGTGTTGATGACTGAAACCAGCTAGGGTTGGAAGTCATTACACTACCATTTAATTTATTTATATATTGATCATAGAAAGCAGCCCCTTGTCCTTGAACTTCCATCTTCTTCCCCTACCTTACCTTTATTACTGTTTATATATAAAGGATAACACCCCTAAAGACAGTACTGGCTGCTTTACTTCTCTTTTACAAACAGTACTTTATCTAATGAAAACCATCCCTGTTTCCTTTCCTTGTTACAAGATTTTAGATGGATCTCCAACTTTTAAGGGATGATAACTTGGTAAAACATTCAATAATTTTATTTTATTTTATCCATTGAAGAGGTGATATTCTTTTTCTAGAGTGATGATTTCCGTCTAAACTGATCAGTAAAATAACCAGTCAATAAAGACAAGATTGGTATTTTTAGGAGAAAATGAAACAAATGAAAAATAAAGAAAGAGGAAAGGGGGTATCTATCTATCTTTTGATTACTACTTTAAAGAAATAGTAATTAAGATGAAAGGGAGGGTACTGGGTAGGAGATATGTATGGGGGTATTGGGGTGGGTGGAGGAATTTGGGCAATTCACTCAAATTTTTCTTTCAGGATTGTGATTTGTATTGTGCTGTAGTAGTGGTAGTAGTAGTGCATACCCCAATTATTAATGGAGAGAATTGAAGGATTTGGAATATGGGGAAAGCAACTCAAGCCTGATCAGTACAGGGGGACCCAGCTAGCTAGCAGTGGTTTTAAATTCCACACGGAATCTAATATTGTTGTTCATGGGACCTGGTCCACCACATGTGCCTCTCACATCTAATGTCGTAATTCACTCATGTTTAAACGTCGTACGACATGAATAACTAGAGTAGCCCAGGTGGAATTTAAACAACTACTCAACTAGCATCTCACACCAGATGCCGCCCCTCTCATTCATTTCATCTCCAACATCATTTCTACAAGGGACTATGTGCAGATTAACAAAGTGATAACATTGACATGGACTTATATCATTATTGGAATTATATGTCAGGACTTTCATGATTAATATTACAATTATATATCTTCTTGTTTCCTATACCCTCGCTCGTTCCGTTTCCAATATTAGATATTCGAGAACCAATCTTTATCAAGTTTGAAATATCGGTTTTATCGGTTTGAAATTGTGACGCCCCTATCCCAAAAATCCCATCGACAACTAGTCAACTCGCGAAAATCTGCGAACATTTGACGTCTAACATCATACCCATTTTTTCATATCGAGACTCATTTCGCAGATTTTTCTTATAAATAACTAATTTTTATAATATTTTTATGTTAGTTTGATTTACAACTCTTTCACACATTTCATACGTCAAATTATATTAAAACTAGATTATTCTTAATATATTTTACAAAAAACGCTTCCTATGGCCACAACTCTACTTTCAGACTCACTACCAAGGAGCACCGTCTTCACCGAGCTTTAGCCCCACGACGGACGGTAGCCAGAAAGCCCCAAAGAAGAATAATCTCCTACAGCTGCTTATCCACCCAAGTCGCACACGAATTGGCCGTGACAAGAAACACACATCCAAGTAAAACGCCTACATTAACGTTCATACGTCACGCATTTAAACGCCATCACGCTCATATCCCGAGTCACCCACCAACTCCTCACACCCGCCTACGCCACTGGCCAACTATTTGTCATTTTTTCCGACACAACCAAAGATTTGTTCTTCTTAATCTTTTCACATTTTCGCTACAACCATGCGCCTCATTGCGCACTTGATTCGTGTTTTAATTAACTGCCCATAAAACCCGTACACTTTACGCCTTCACCGTCGTGACTACGTCTCCGACTACACTACGGATCTTTCACCGAGGAATCTATCCTAACTTACCTAACGATAATCTCACACATAATTATCCTTTACCATTTCCTTAACTAAAGGCGACTCCATTCGACTGGTCCTAACGACCGGTGCCCCACCAATCAACATCATGCTAGCAAGGTTGATCCACAACTCTGAAAATTCCATGACACTCCACTCAAACACCTAACACAAATAATGATCTCAACCACACCTCACACCCATGTCACGCGATGTTTCACAGACACAAGAATCTAATTTTATTAACGCATTTTCCTTCACAAGCATATATATATATGAGTGCTACATTTAACATCAACATACCATGATAATTATAATTAATACATATAATTCTCCTCTCCATGTGCATAACCCATGTTAATACATCATACAAAGATACATTAACACGTCATATTCACACTGCACGTTATTCATACAAGATTAACACACAACAAGTGTCTCAATCTTCGACCATCCAACATTGCAGACTTCACTACTTCTTCACAATCACAACCAATTTGGTTCCAATCACCCATACAACATCAAACAACCATAAACCTATAAACTTTGGGCCTGGGCTCAAACCCCAACCCACCACGCCTCTCGACTATGTAGAACCTGCACATAGAAATCCTCTATCTTTAAATCCCAAGTTTTTGGAACTAAACCATATGGCCTCTCATGGCCTCCCATAGACATCCATACCATACCCAATACAATAGCCTACAGCATGCCATGCACTGGTCATGTCGAAACCCGGTTATGTACATAGACACAACCAAGCAACCTGCACACTTGGTGAAAAACATAGGTTTTCGGCAATGTTATGATCACCTACTGCCCTCAATAGGCACATGGCTGGAATCTCGACTTAATGGGCTTTCCATGTAGCCTAGTTAACACCAAAAGTCGCTATTTTCAACCCTATTTAAGATGCTCTAAGTACTTTTTGCATAATCATATTAATTGTGTTCGATTGACACGTGTAAGTCCCTTTCGTACTACTGATTGTATTTCGAGGTCAAGCCAGGGTAGTTTTTAAGTGTGTTTCGTAACCTATTCTATCATATCAAGTTAAGCATATCGCTGAGCTGATTCATATCGAAGTTCGTATAGATTTATCTTCGACACATCAAGCCCGAATGAAGAAGTCGATCCAGAGGAAGGTATGTGCTAGAGTTAAATATAGAAATTCCTATTATAGCGAAATTTCGCTACAATAGCAAAATTTTTGCTATGTATAGCAATTTCACTACATAGCGAATTTTCGCCATTGTAGCGAAATTTCGCTACATAGAGAAAATTTCACCTGTAGCGAAACCATCTGCTCCTTGTTTTTGTGTACAAACGACCCTGTTTTGGTTAATTTCAATTTAACCCTCATTGTAATTATACTATTTAGGATAGATTGGTATTTTCACCTGTTTGTGGCTATATAAGCCATTTTATGAACAATTTGTAACCTAACTTTCATAAAAGGCATTTCCATTACGGCCCCTGTTTTTGGCCCTCATTTGCTCTCTTCTCTCTCCTCTTTCTCTCACTTTCTAGGGTAATCCAAACACACCTTTCGGAGGACGCACAACTCAAAGGATGTTTACTAAAGTTCTAAACTCGAAGAGGAAAGTTGCAGAGGGCTTGATGAGGTTTGCGTGTTCCTCTCGTATTTCACGGCGTATACCGCGTATTTATGTTTCAACCTTTCTGAAACTAGGTTTAAAAGCTATTTACGACTTTCTTTCGTCAATACTTGGCAAGCTTTGTGGTTTAGTGTATTCTTAGTGTTGATACACGATTATCCATTAGTTGTCATTTACGAGCCATCGGAGGTAGGTTAAATGCTAGATTTCAACTTCTCGTAAAACATTTAATGCTCAGAATGCTTATGTTTCAAAGAGGAATGGTACGAGGGTTAGCCTTAGTTAAACAAAGATCCTGGGCTTTGGAAATGGCTAGGTCATCTTCCCTAATCCATTAGTTCATTTGATTGTTACTCCGAGGTAGGTTAAATGCTAGATTTCAACTTCGTAAACATTTAATGCCCGCAAATGCTATGTTACAAAGAGGAATGCACTCTGTGTTACTTTAAAGTTAAACAAAGATCCGGTTTTGGAAATGACTATAGGTCATCTTCCCTAATGCGAGGTAAAAACCCGAGGACACCTTTGCAACCCTATCATACCAAACTAGTGGCCCAAAACTTCAAGGACTTCTTTTTACATTTTATTTCAAACTACCTTCAGTTAGCATAGTGACAACAACCACTGCCAGACAAATCCAAAATCCAAACAAAAGCCTCACCATTTCGACTCATTAAAAAATCATTTGTAAGATGAAAACTCATCCCAATGTTCGATCCTAGAGCCGCTATACTGCAGTAGTTATGCTATGGCAATAGGAGTAGTTTAGGTATAAATTTTGTTGATTCATAACACCTACTATGGCACGAATCAAATGGCTGCTATCGGGATGGTGCCTTACTTACACTTTAGGAGTTTGGCTGAGTACTCAGAATCCTCATTACAAGTATTGGTGACCTTTTAAACCTTTTTGAATACCATTAATTATAATTTCAAGTTTTTTTTTTTCTTCTCAGCAGTCACTGCTGTGCTATTTTTTTTTTATGAATAACAATCATTTTATTTCTTAGCTAACACTGATCTTTTCGCAAGCCCTCGTTATCGTTTTCGCTTTTTCTTTGTTTCACGTGCTTGATGCACCACCGGATGATATATCGTAGATTGCAAAGAGTTGGGCACACCAATTGAACAAGGTTGTAGTCAATGTACAAAGTGAGTAGATGGATCCTACCCGAAGAACAAAGAGTCGCACGTGGAGCCCAATAACTCCTATAAAGATATGTGTCAACGGGACCATTGCATACACCCTCCTAGAAAGTTATGCACTCCTACATCATACCACCTCACGATGATGTGAAGCCCCAAACCCGGGAGGTCCGTTTGACTCACTCAACCTCGCGAGGAATCTAAGATCTCGTATCACGAGACGCATACCAGCAGGTACCCGCCTCTCGCCCATAAACCAATGCTCAAAATAAATATCCCAACTATATTCCAATACCCAAGAGTTATACATTTCTTAATACATACATATTAAAATTTACAATTCTAATACATATTATCCAAAACCATCAAAGTTAATAACCCTGGGCTTTCTTCAAAATTCCGCCTCTAAGAAAAGCCGTCGAATAATCCCGTATTCGAAAAAATGTTCCTCACAGAATATCGCCCAAGAAAGGGAATCACTCTAAATGAGTTACTCTCCACTTAAGTGCATATGCAATGTCTAATTTAAACACACACCTCAAGTAAATACGCGATCCTACTCAATGTCTAAACGCCGCTCACACCTCAAGTCCTCACCGACTCTCTCACACTTACCTAAGCCATGTATGAGAAAATATCATTTTCAAAACAAAACTGGTTTTGAAAATACACTCACCGAACGTGCCTGGGCAGTAACATGTGACTACCCTCCGGCGCGAACGCTGCCGGTAACTTCCCCGAAACAGCCATGGTCCTCATTCGAAATGATCCTGGCTGACCGCCTCCCAACCCCGCTCCGGAAAATCATCCTGTGAAAGTCCTTTCGCAACCATGCCTGCTTTTCGTAAAAATCCATGCTCTCTCTCTCATGCAATTAACACCTAATCTCTGTGTTACTCAAAGGCATATGAAAATGCATTATGCCATTCAAAACCATTTATACAATATATATACTAATATATTAATTATGCAACATTCTCTAAATTTGCAATTCACAATCTCACATGTAATTCAACAATATGGATCAAACAACACCCAAATTAGCCTACTCGAAAGAACTCACAATTTCATCTCCAATGGTTTACTCACAATTATATTCCATATAATTGAAAGAATCACAATTTTATCTCCAATGGTTTATACACACAATTATATTCCATATAATTTGTTAAATCATAATTTTATCTCCAATTGCCTATATTACACCAAAACACAATTTATTATATAAATTATGATACAAACACCCCAACAAATTTCTACACATTACTCGACCAAATACCCAAAATTTCCACACTTCTGCTCCAAGATTGGGACCGATCAAACGACTTCACGCCTCAAACCAACACAAGCATTTACAAAACACTTAAACAAGGGGTAAAACAAGCAGGATAAAACCCCTACCTCACCTGAAAAGGTTTGTCGAAACTTCAACTTTGCGCCCACGCCGTAGCCTCATTGCGTAGATCAATTTCGCCTGCAGGACTCCTTCTCCGCCCCGACCCGCTTTCATGATCCGAACCGAGTCCAAGATGCCCTGTTATCACTCAATCATTCAATCACTCAAAATCCAATTCATAAGCGATTTGCACTAAAGTGCTCCATAAACATTTACATTTAAACAAAATACATTTACAATGAAGGCATTCAAGCCTTTTTCAAAATGATTTAAAAAAAATAGATGTTTAGAGTTCAAATTGTTTTTACAAAATATCAATATCCAAAAGAAAACATGGAATTAATGCAATGCCAAGCATAATTCGAAATTTCCTTCTTCTTTATGACTCACGTCGATCTTCAGTCCGCCGATCACTATCTATCACTTCTGGGCATCGCGCATCGGGTAAAACACGCCAAGCATTTTCATGCTTAGTGGTTCTATACAACCATTCCCGCTCAGCTTAAAACAAATCATGCAATTTAACAATTCAAAACCTTCAAACCTTTATGGAGGATCAATGTAAATACAATACATATACTTGTTATATATACAATCAGTTATAGTTAATTGATCATCCCAAAATACACTTTCATTTTCAATATTTCACAATCTCAAATCAATTCAAATATGCTCACAAATTCAATCTGGGCCTCTACAATTCAATTCAATTATGCGCATCGATCCGCTTATGCAACCGCCGCTTTATGTCAATCAATTCGCTTATGCCAATCAATTCAGCTTATCAATCAATCTGGGCGAGCCCTTAACGAATTTAACTAATGTCATCGATATACAGGATATCGAGTCACCGACACCTGCCCCACTGGCTGGCAGACTCCAGATAAAATCCGCTTTTATAAATTACATCACACTTGGCTTATCACTGTACAACATAAAGAATCACTACCGGAGACAACCTGATTAGATTGTCGGGACGGAGACATCAATACAATCGTCATAGTGATCGCGATTCACCCCTATTGGTATACCAATCTATCCTTAATATGAACTAAACTAAGCATTCTATTAAGGGTGCCTAAATATTTTATAATAAAGTACAGTACGATATGTACATTTGTATAAATAGTTCACTTTCAATAGTCATGCAGTTTTTTATATGCAAACATTTTACAATCAATTTCTTCAAATCATTTAAAACAATTCAATATGCATTTCTTATGCATTTAGAACAAGCATTTCAAATATTGAAACGAGAATAAGAAAATATAGAACAAACCCAAAAAGATTGTTGTCCCACCCCACATCTAATTCACCCTCAACTCGACTTTCCTCCTCGCAACCCCTAATCCATCACACATATTTCACACCAAAGAATAAATCCAAAGAAAAATCATTTGTGCATTCTAGATTTTTGGTTAGGGTTGATGTCTACCTAATACACCTCACTTGCCAAATTTTCTGGGACAATTGAGTCATATTTGCCTAGTACATCCTTCACAAAATTATAGCTCTGTGAGTCTATATTTTTATTAGAATTTGAACTGATCTCATTTGGATCACCCAAACACAAGTTATGACATCTTTATCCTAAACTGGCCTGGGTGATGCCCCGGCTTCACTGTTACCTAATATTTTTCTCAATTTCAGGGGTCTTAACTCCATAAATTGGTAATGATCCTCTACCATTTTGAATCTATGGTTCTTAGGTTTCCCCTCCAATTGGAATCATCCAATTTGGATCACAAAAACTCAAGTTATGGAATTTTACATTCAGACTACTCTAATTTGCAAAACATAAGCAGATTTTTTTCTTGCACTCCCCTTTTGAAGGATTTATGGGCACTTTGGGGTTACAATTTGTATATCATTCCTTCAAGTAAATTATTCTCCTAGAAGTCTAGTTTACCCAGAAATTTGAATCACTCAATTAGGATGAGTGAAACTCAACTTATGGCCTAAGTACCAAAACTACTCCAAACACATAACCTGCTTTCAAAGAATCAACCGTAAATTCTATCCCAAATGTAAGATCACTTCAACGAATTCTCGTATTCAATCGGGTCCAATTGGGTCCATATTTGGGTACCATTACTTCAGGAGTTTGTCTCTACTTCATAAGTCTAGTGTACTTAGCAATTTGAATCACTTAATTAGGATAAGAAATGACCACAAATATGGCCAAAACAAAAACATAGTTTGAAAAAATTTTACAAAGATCTCCTTTGAAACACCATAAATTCCCTCTTCGTGATTTTCTTCCAAAACACCTCAAAACTCAAAATAAATCATGTCAATCACTCCTAATAACATCCTAATATCATCCTAAACCAATCACAATCAAATCTCATGGATGACGAGGCTTTCCCAACTCAAATATCATTAAAAATAAATTCTGTGGTCTGTTTCACATACTCAATCACTTAAATCTCAAGCCTTCCTCAACAACCTTGTAAGTTCTTGCACAAATCTCTTGATTTCTACAAAACCCTAGCTTCCTCTTTGCTCCCTCTTTCTCCCAAAACGTTTTTTATTTTTATCTCATGAGCTCTTAGACCAAATTTTGGTCTTTAAATCAAACCTCAAATAAGCGCCTCGTCGACCTACAAAGTTCCATTCCGACTTAAGTCTCTTAGACCAAATTTTGGTCTTTAAATCAAACTCCTCATATAAGGCCTTGGTTGGCCTACAAAGCCCATTGGGACTTAAGTCTTTTAGACCAAATTTTGGTCTTTAAATCAAACTCCTCCTATAAGGCCTCGTCGGGCCTACAGCCCATTCGGGACTTGCATCCCCAAAATGCTATATAGCCTATACATCCTCATTTGCACTTCAAATTTTCCCGATATTCACTCTTAGACACATAAACATATTCACAAATGACCTTTATGTCTTGATTTTATAAGTTTTCACTTTTGCCCTTGACACTTGGGTAAATTTCCGTGTTCAATCTTTTAAATCACTTATAAGATAACAATCAATATTCATTTAACAATTTTCTGAATACCCAAGTTCGTCTAATTTATACCCGAATATATAATAAAATAATAAAAAAAATTAGGTTATTTTTGGGGCGTTACACCTTTCAAATTTCCGATGAAAAACCTACGGTCCGATTTTCATAGATCTGAGAAAGAAACGAAGAGAGAAAAATAAAAAATTAAAATTCTCTCACCTCTCTCTCTCTCCACGCCATGCCTCCCGTCCGTTTAATGGCCAATTTGACTTTTATGCTTTTTATTTTATTATTTTATTATTATTATAATATTATATTATTATTATTATTATTATTATTATTATTATTATCATTTGGATACAAAACTTAAATTACCTCATTCGGGTCCGTTTTTATCCCGAAAAATTTTATTTCTTTTCAGTTCAATTCTTTCAAATGAACTTTACCTCAAGTCATTTTCTGACTTTCGAGATTAAAATCTCGTCCCCTCAAGTCACTCATGATTTATCACCCATAAATTCGCAAATATACTGACATCTCATAATTGACAAAACTTTCAGTCATCCGAGATCTGCAGAATTTAACAAGAGCCGTTTCAATATCCGAGATCTAGAGAATTTCCTATTTTCAACCGAAATTACTGTTTTACCTTTTTTCAGAAAAATTGAATTTTTCTCGGGTTTTACAGATGATGTGGTAGTAAGACCCTATTTGATGCCTCTGCTTCCCACTTTTCATGGAATGGAGAATGAAAATCCATATACGCATATCCGGGAGTTCGAGGAAGTCTGCACAACTTTTAAAGAAGGTGTGTCTGACATGGACTTGCTTAAGCTGAAAGCATTTCCATTGACATTGAAAGACAAGGCCAAGATTTGCTCACCCACTGAGGCCAAGAACAATTAGAATCAACGAACTTCAAGCTGGAATTTTTGAAGAAATTTTTCAAGACAACCAAGACCAACAAACTTGGAAAAGGCAAATCTACAAAGAGCCGAGGTTCATGGAGACATCAAGGCATGTCCACACCATGGTTCGCATACATGGATGCTTGTGAATCACTTCTATGATGGTATGTCTCCGTCCATGAAGCAACCATCGGAAACCATGCATGAGTGATTTCGAGCAAAGATCGACGCTCTACTGACTTTTTGAACTATGTGGCCGAAACCTCCAAGGCATGGGACGAACCGAATCCAAGAGAGGTTGAAAAAATGAGGCCTTCAACCCACCAAAGGGGAGGCATTTATGCACTTTCCGAAGACATGGAGATGAAAGCAAAACTGACCACTTTGACCCAAAGGTTGGAAAAGCTTGAAATGAGAAATCAGCATGAAGTGCACGCAGTGATTGAATTGCCTGCATCTCACCCGACATGTTTTAATTGTCAGTCAAGTAGCCATCTTGGGGAGCACTGTCCAATGGTTCCTTTAGTGAGAGATTTGATGCAAGAGCATGCCCATGTCTTAGGTCAAAATAAGCCACCGACAAATGCTCCGTTTGGTAACACCTATAACCCTAATTGGAGGAATCATCCAAACCTATTATGTAAGCCAAAACCCCCTGCATATGCTCCCCAAGGTGCACAAGAGTATGACCTAATTTAACATAGCAAGAAGAAATTTCCACCTTCTTCTCCCGTTGAGCAAGCAATTCTGAATTTAAGCAAGGTAGTAGCACCTTGTGGAGGAATAAAGTGTCAATATTCAAACTAATCGTAGTAATCTGAGACAAGAGAGAGCTCACTCAACAAGAAAATAGACAATATGCATCATGAGATCTCCAACAAATATGACTAACTGGTAAAGTTCCACGTTGTCTAACCCGTTAGGTCCTAAAAAGGGAAATTCTCCCAAACACAACAAACTCCGAGGAATGCATGAGATAGGCTCCATTGATCCCAATGCAAGAATTTATGAAGTCAAAGGTATAACGTTGAGAAGTGGTATAGAACTCAGATCAAAGAGTCCTGCACTACCAAGAAAGCTCTACAAAGGGTTGAACCACTAGAGGAAGAACAACCAGCAAGGGAAAAAGGTGAAACAAATTGTACCCCCTCCTTTCCCACAGGCACTTCAAAAAAGTAAAAAGTTAGTTAACCAAACTGAAATTTTAGAAGTACTACAGCAGGTGAAGGTTAACATCCCTCTTCTCGATATGATCAAGCAAGTCCCCATGTATGCAAAGTTTCTGAAGGACCTATGCACGGTGAAAAGAGGCTTTAATGTGAACAAAGGCCTGACGAGCAAGTGAGTGCCATCATCAGTGCAAGACTCAAGTATAAAGATCCTGGTGTCCTACAATCTCGTTAACATAGGCGCACTTGTGGAAAAGGCACATAGATTTGTATGTTAATCTACTCGCTCTTTTCCAAGTACCAAAGAAATTGGCTAGGGCTTAACTTAAGCCAACCACTATCACTTGTCTCTAGCCAATAGTCCATCAAAAATACCAAAGGGGACAGCTCGAGGATGTTTTGATTCAGGTGGACAAATTCCTACTTATCCAAAGGGATTTGTAGTGCTTGATATCGAACCGGTCGCAGAGGGGGGCGCAACCCATGTGCTAATCATCCCGGGAAGGCTAGCCTTGGCCACTTCCAATGCACCATTAATTGCCTGAATAAAGTATGCAATTTAACCTTTTGAAATTCAACCTAGAGCTTAATATCTTCCATCTGAGCAAAAAGCACATGCACCAACAGGAGGATGACAGTGAAGAGGTTTATGCGATAGAGGCCATCCTTGAAGAACAAGAAAATGAGATGCTTGTGCAAGATGTTTTAACCAGGGAGTTGGTTGACAGTAATGAAGACCATCAGGAGCTTCAAAAGTGAGATACCGCACGGGCAATGGGAGAAGAAAGGTCAAGTTTTACTCTACTTAATCGGAAACGAGGAATATGGTCCTCAATAGTTAGATCTTAAGCTCCCTACTCATTGAATTGAAATATGCATTTTTGGAGGAAAATGCATTGTCCAAGAGTGATTTCTTCGCTATCAGCAATCCACAAGAGGTTGGGTTTGCTTCAAATTCTCCACAGAACAAGAAAGCAATCGTGATGGAAGATTTATCTGGAAGGCATCAGCCCGACCGTATGCACCCATCATATTTACTTAGAAGAGGACCGAAGCGGTTCGACAACCACGTAGAGATCGAATCCGCGATATGCAAGAGGTGGTACGAGCGGAAGTGTTGAAATTGCATAAGCCGCATCATATACCCCATATCCACAAATTTCGGTAAGTCCAACCTGCTAGCACTCCAAGAAATCGTGGGTTACTACGGCAGGCTCAATGAGAAAGGAGGAAATGCCCACACGACTTACTACAGTCGTGGAGGGTACGTGACGACTGGCGAAGGTCAATGAGGTGACGCGAAGGATCACTTTCCTTACCTTTCATGGATAAGCTCCAGAGATTATCGTGTCATCCCTTCTACTCGCTTTTTAGATGGGTATTTCTACTACTTTCTAGATCGAGATAGTCACAGATGATCGCAAAGACCACTTCACTGGTCTCTTTCGTACATATATGCCTATAGAGAATGCCCTTCGGTCTATGCAATGCCCCGCCACTTTTCAGCTTGTATGCTCGTGATTTTTAGTGATATGGTGGAGCGATATGAAGGTTTATATATGGATGACATAACAAGCATTTCGAAAGCTTCGATGAATGCCCGTCCGCTTGAAACTCGGCCCTCCGTAGATGCATCGAAAAAGAACCTAGTACTAAATCGGGAAAATTCCATTTATGGTAAATCAGTGGCATAAGAGCCACATCATTTCCGAAAAGAGGAATTGAAGTGGATAAGGCCAAGGTAGAATCGATCTTGAAATTACCATCTCTACTAATGTGAAGACAGCTATGAAATTCTGGGACATGCAGGTTTCTATTTGTGTCTATCCGAGACTTCGAAATTGCTGTCATTTTTACAAGCTCAAAAAAGATGCAAAGTTTGAAACGGGATGCGTAATGCCAACAAAAGTTCGAGGAGCTTAAGGCATATTTGACTACGCATCTAATGTGGAGAGCCCCCGACCGCCACTTGCCTGAGGTAATACGCGATGCTAGTGACCTCATTGCCGAGCGTTCTCGATAAAGAGTGTAGGGAAAGCCGTATGTGGTATTATGCGAGCAAACGTTAAATGAAGCTCAAAGAAACTACACTACTACGGAGAAAGAATTGCTAAGAAAGGGTCTATGCTTTTTAGATAAGTTCCGATCTATTTTGTTCGGGTCAGATATTGTAATCTTCATTAAATCATTCAACATTGAAATATCTACTCACAAAACAGACCTAAGGCTCCTACTTTATTAGATCGGGTTCTATTGCTACAAGAGTACATCAGTTAGAGATAAGAAGAGGGTGTGGAGAGCGTTGTTTGCCGATCGTCTCTCGGATTAACCATAGCACTGAAAATACCTGACCCTCCCGTATTTGATGAATTTCATGAGGAGTCTCACGGCGGTGAGTGTAGCACCATGGTATGCTCACATTGCCAATTTTGGTAACGGAGAGTTACCGAGTGGAGTGGACGACACGGGACGAAGTTCTTCCATACGGGTTCGTCGTACTATTGGGAGGAGTCGTATTTGTTCAAATATTTGTCTTGAAGGATAATAAATGTGTGTCGGAAGAAGAACAGGAAGGCATTCTCATCCATTGCCATGACAGTGTGTGTGGAGGGTATTTCGCTTCATAGAAAACAGCCATAAAAGTGCTGCATTCGGGCTTTTATTGGCCATCATTGTTTAGAATGCCTCGCCATGTGCAGCAATGTGATAAGTGCCAAAAAGTGGGAAAGATTTCCCGTCGTCACATGATATGAACCCCATTTTAGTAGTTGAATTGTTTGATGTATGAGGAGTCAACTTCATGGGACCATTCCACTGCTGCCTTCGGCTATGCACATCCTTGTGGGGGTGGACTGCATGTCTGATGGGTTGAAACGATTGCCATGCCAGGCGGTGACCACAAAGAATGTGCTAAGATTCTGAAGGAGAACATTTTCTCTATATTTGGGTTCCCGAAAAATTATCAGTGATGGAGGTTCGCTGCTTGAAACAAACCCTTTGAACCTCTTATCGAATATGGTGTTAAGCCTGAGTAGCCACCAGAGTATCATCCCAAACCGAGTGTGGTCCATAGAGCTATGTAGAGAGAAATAAGGCAAGTCTTGATGAAGTTGTTAATTCTAACAGGAAGGACTGGTCTTTGAAGCTTCTAGACTCATTGTGGGCATACAGAACATCATACAAGACCATCCTCGGAATGTCCCCGTATCGCTTAGTTTATGGCAAGGCTTGCCATTTACCAATAGAAATCGAATACAAGGCGTGGTGGGCAATAATAAATTTGAACATGGATATGAGCAGGAGCTGGCTGAAGAATGCTTGAGATTAATGAGTTAGAAGAGGCGAGAAGCTTGCGCCTACTTTAATTCCAAAATTGCAAAGGATAAGCAGAAGAAGTGGCATGATCAACTCATAACCCGGAAATTCGTCGGGGGATCGGAGTCGCTCTGTATGATTCAAAAAGCTCCATCTATTTTTAGACGAAACTCAAATCGATGAGACTGGAGCCCTGTTTATCTGCATCCACCAAGCATATTTGAATGGTTGGTTCCGACCTTCGGCAGAAAGACAAGAGGAAGTATTCAAGGTTAGCGAACTGCAGTCAAACCACATCTTTGTGCTTTTCTGCGAAGATGAGGGGAGATTTCCCTCGCCGATCCTCCATGGCCGAAACCGAGCCAGGGTTAGTTTAGTCTCCGCTAGGATTAAATTTGCATTTCAATTTTGTTTGTTTCTGTGTTAATTTTAATTTATTTTATTTTCCAGTATTTTAATTATCTTGGGTTTTAATTAAAACCTTCTTTTACGTATGTTGAAACAATGTTTTATTTATTACTTCTTATTTTATTTTATTATTTTCTTTTTGTTTTTATTTGCGGGAGAAATCTTGGTGCGGCGAATTTTCCTTCTGATAGCAAAAAATTAAGCCACAATGTGGTACCCCAGCCCCTTGCGACTCTTGTTTTTGGGGACCCTTGGTTGCCAGAAGCAACATAAAGATCCCTCCCTATTTTCATAGGCACTTAGTGACCATTTTGCACCTCCGGCGCGCGCGGGAGCATTCCACAGTCGCGACCACTTGCGACACCTGGTGCCTTGTGTTTCTCCCACACCGCACATCCCTCACACCTCCACCCGTTTGCCGCACTACAAGAACTCGCCCTTGCTTGGGCACTCCCCATTTATTTAATTCGATGGAATACCGCCCGCCATGGTTCGCACCGCGAGGGTCAGCCGGTCGAACAGGGTCGAGGCGGGCAGCTTCCCAGTGCCATGGGGGGACCAGCTCTCAGGGTCGAGTCTTAGGGGCCTCTTGCTTTGTCTCACCTGTTCTGTTTATGATGCGGCGTCAACCTCTGGCGATATTCTAGAGGTCTCGGGTCTTTGAGCCCCATCAAAACGATACTATACCGGTGGGACCTGCGCCCCCCACTTCACCCACCCCGGTGCGTCCACGCATTTTTGAGACGCAGCGCCAGTGGGCCGGGACATCGGCCGGGGTCGCCGTGTTCTAGACTGGAGCCTTGCCGCCTCCGGCTTCACTCCGCCCTGTGCTCCTCGGACCATGTACTTCGGTCCTAATCTATTCCGACTTGACCTTTATTCCCCATTGTGGAGAAATTTATTCTAGAGGCTACCTTGGATATCGGGGATTGGTTCAATCGTGGCGAGCTTATCACTTGGCGCGCTACTTCACTTGAAGAAAAAGTCCACCACGAAGAAGGGCTGGCTCGAGGCGGGCTATTCCACTTTTGATCTGCAGGGGTTGTTATGCCATGTCTTAGAGCACCTTGGGTTCCGGGAGGAATAACCACGTGGCGTCGCGAGTTGTCTAAGTTGTATCCCTTGGCGGACCTATCTGTCCCTCCCTTTTCTTTTCCACCAGCAGGAGGATGTCGTGGATGATTATGTGGAGGACCTCAGTGGTGGAGGTGGAGAGGACCTCGATTCAGTTCATCACTCTCCGGGTTCCACCTCGTACTACCCAGGCTCCTCCTGACTGCGGACACATCCTCAGTCACGTGACCATCCAGGAGCACATCCACGTCGCCAGGGATTTCTTGGCGGTTATGGATGCCATCTGGCGCTTCCCCGGCGCCCGCGTCTGCGTCTTGGTGCGGCTTCGAGGCGGCGTGGTAGAGCGGATGGCCAGCGGCGAGTTACTGCGACGCGTAATCAAGCTATTCTTCTTAGGATACGAGCCACCTTGGTCTCCCACGATTCTGGTAGTGAGACCCTATCACGACCCACGCTCATGGGCGTCCGTTGTATCGGCGGCTTCTTTGGGGTGTGTGCTCGCGACCCGCAGCGGTAGCCGATCGCCGACCACTGCAGCGCAGTGAGGTGGTCGCACTTCTTTCTCTAACACCGATCCCTACCGATTGGACTGGTGATACTTTGGTTGGGGGAGAGTTAAGCGTCCGGAAGGTGGCATTTATAATTACTTATGTTTCCATTTTGTTTATACTTGTGTTGTTTTAGTTTATCAATTTACCTGCCGTCTTGTATGGGATTTGTTAGTATGGCATTATTGATAGTAAGCGATAGTTTTTATGGCTCGATATAGTGTTCGGCTATTATGGCTTATGCTAGCCTTTTGATTATATTAAAAACTTTATAGCCGGTATTTGCGGTTTCTATTTTTACCCATTTTTTTATTTTATTCTTTTGTATATGCATAATGCTTAGCCTTGTAATGTGTTGAGCCAAGCGCTTTCCCTAATGGTATGGCGTTAGAAGGGTCCTTTCTTAGAAGTTAGGTGGGTGACTAGTCGACTGCATTTACCTATTTAGCTTTGCTCTCTTCCACTTTGTCTAACCACACACGAGCACGTTGGGTCCTCAGCTGACAAAATTTAAAAAACTTTGACACAAAACCCCTCTTACGATGCAAACCCTTTCCTAGTGTCATTTTACTCCCTTGAATAGGTTGAGACCCCCGTGCGAAGAGAGCTTGATGGTCTTCGAAATAAAAGAAGAGAAAGAAAAGCAAAAGAAAGGAATAAGATGCATTTGGCACCTTATGAAACCAGAGCACGGTCAGGGGCATATAGTAGCCTTTAAAACTGGTGCCCTAAGCCTTCCTTTGGTTGGGAGCCTCCAGACTTGAATGTTAATTTGCGGGTGGATGGGTGGAGTTTAGCGAGTTGTAGGTCTTTGAAGACTCGAAATCATTCGAGTCGGGGTGAAACCAATGAAGTTTGTGTTGAAGATCCTGTGGCTTGATGCTGAAGCCTTCTAATGGTTGAATTAGGTAGTTGTCAGTTACCTGAGCTTTGGTGAGATTAGACCCTGGCGTTGCACCTGGCATAAAGAAAGGAATTGTGTGATAGGGGCGGAGTCATGATCTATTTAGGTTGGTTAACTACAAGGTTGCGTAGCTCGGTTGGGGGTGGAGGCGTACCGGTTCGTAGTTTATGATTGAGATACGTCGAACAAACGTGAGTTTAGTGAAGGCACGGTTCATGCCTCGAGATGGGAGCTTGTTCTTGGTCGATCCAACGCCACGTTGATTTTCATTCTTCGAGATGGTTTTAGCTTAGGTTTCGTGATTCTCATGTATAAGCTTTGCATTACTTGCCTGGCTCTTTTGACCTCCAATGTTTTTGTTCTCTACTTGTTGATTATTTCGCCATTTGCTACAGGTAGCAATGTCGATTAGAGGTGTGATTCATTACCCAAAGTGCCTATTTTGAACCACATTTAAGATAGGTTCTACTGGTACTTTTGTGTACTAATCATATTAGTCGCCGATTGACACGTGTGGGAGTCCCTTTGATTACTAATGTGATTGTATTTCGAGTGGTGTTTCGATAGTTTCGAGGTTGAGACCTATTCTATCATATCAAGCTTCGCCTCCAAGTTGGTGATTTTTGCATGAGTTAAATCATGATTTATCTTAAGTGTCAAGCTTTGGAATGAAAGAGGTGATCCAGGAGAGCGACAGCGAGCAACGGGCAATTTCGCTGTATAGCGAAATTTACAGCTAACCTTTGAAATTTTAAGCTATGTATAGCAATTTCGCTACATAGCGAATTTTAGCTAGTGTAGCGAAATTTATACTCTTAAGGCAATAATAATATGTGAGAATTTAGCTACATAGCAATTTCCTTATGTGGCTCAATCACTCCTGTTTTTGTGTACAACGACCTCGTTTTGGTTAATTTCAATTTTACCCTCACATTAATTATCTCTTTAGGATAGATTGGTATTTTTCACACATTTGTGAGCTATATAAGCCATTTTGCCAAGACAGTGTAACTTCTTTCATAAAGGCATTGTCAGATTTGTTTTTGGCCCACTGTTTGCTCTCTTACGTGGCGCCCTGAGGCAGGAATTGGGTTGACTACCATCAACCAGCGGAATACTAGGCTGGGTGTCGGGGTAGCTTCGCAGGCAATTCTGAATCAGAGGCGAGTCTCCACATGCGGAGGCTCTACTAGATACATCACACATGTAGCTTGTCAATCTGACATCAATCACATGATGTCTATATGCGAGTAAAAGCAGCCTCTTGGAGGGCCTTATGATGGCGAGGCGTGGGTGTAAAATGTGTACGCCTATGTGCACAAGTGCACGCGTCGCCTCAAGTAATATAATGATAAGTGAGTATTGTTCCTACGGAGAATTGGGTTACTAAGTACCGACTCTAATATAGCCTATGCTTTATTTGGATGTTGGAAAATCTATAGAAAAATTCAAAGACACTAATCTAAGCATGCAAGAATGACTGTATAAAGACTAAAAAGCCTTAAGGTATAGATTTCACCCTACTTGATGATGTATGAGACACCTCCTACTTCCACAGTGTCGATGATCAATTTCATCATGAAGATGGCGATTTAAGCGATGTATATTAGATCTCTCTCGAGCATTCTTATATTACTCATAGAAAGGTTATCTTGCATCTCTACCTCGAACCATCATAACTAAGGATGCAATAGACCCTATAAATCTTAATACCACCTAATCTCACTTATATCTCTATCTCATGATAATTAGATGGTAATCTCATTAGTAATTTAATTTTAACTCTCACTTTCAGTTTTGATCAAACCACAATTCATGTGAAATATTGACCAAATATCCACAAATTAAGATCTATTGAAATACTCAACATAAATAATGCGTAAGCATAAATCAATACTCGTTAGGAGAGATTCATACAGACTATGTCTTTGGCTCCATCTAAACCTGAAAACTAACTAAAGCATAAGTGGAAAAGTAAAAATACAACCATCGAAAGAAAGAAAAATGGAAAGGAAAGAGAAAACAAATTTGGCGTTGAAGCTCCCTTTCTCCTCATTATCCTTCAAGTGTTCTTCCTCTTCCAGAAACGAACCTAGAGAAATCTTTTCAAGAACAAGCCCCAGGTGTTTCCACCCCAAAGGAACATTGCCTAACGATCGAACCGTTCGAGTAAAGTCCTCCGCTTCGATCCCTCGGGTTTGAGCTTTAAAACCATCAACCATGTTTCAATGGGCTAAAAATACACCGAAACCGACCCGGAGCGTGGCGACGTCGTGCGGTAAATCACGACGTCGCGGGATGCTCTATTTCTGCGTCGCGCGGCGTTGGTTCTCGCTGTCGCGGCGATTGCCCTTTGCGGTGCTGCTTTTGCGCCGTTCCGTAAGCGTAGCTTTGTCGTCCCAGAACCGATTTGGTGTTCTTGGTACCGTTGGAAGCTGAGTTAGAATCTATCCATGACGTCGCAATGTGACTCGCCGTGTCTGAAACATCCAGGAAATAGAAGTAGCCTCTCCTGCTGAAGGTGCTGCAATGTTTGCTGATTTTAACTAAGTTTTGGAACTTGCGCAACTTAACTTGTTCGAACTCGATTTTGGTGTTCTTGGCATCCTAGGCTGAAGTGTAGAATCCATCCATATATGAACCCGATTCAGTGGACTCCTCACTGATGTCTGAAAATCTCATTAAAAATGCATTATCCTCTCACATTTGCTTTTGTAGCAGTTTTTCCCACAAATTTTGCACAATTCCACCAAATGGATGACGATCATAAGAGTGAACTTTTAGAGCATTGGAGGTACTTATTTAACATAAAAACACTGAAAAATAACTAAAATTCTCAGGGATAAATGGTATTTGATCTTTCGTAGCTAAACTTAAATTGCCCTTTGAAAAAACGAGATGGAAATAAAACAAAATAAAATTAAAAATGACATGAACTAAAAATAATGAGATAGGTATATTGACATGGTTCCAAATGGAAGAATCACTAGACACAATTTAAAATATTAGCCTTTTCAGCGCTGAAATTGGATCATGAAGCTTTTAAACTTTCTAAGGAGCCTTGCAGCACTGGCTTGTGGTGAGCAAAACCTTAAATCTGACCCCCCCAAGTCCGCGATGACCTTTCCCGAGAAACTAGGCATTAAAATTGATAGCATGATCTTCGATGTATAGAGATTCTCTTTGCCCCAAACAGCTCAACCTGTTTGGACTAACTTCAGAAAGATAGGCTTGCACCACTTTTGTTCATATCAAAATACCTTATTTTACAATACCTAAAAATTGAAGGAGGCCGATCACAGAAGTTTAGATGGAGTGTTACGTAGCGGGGATCATTGTGACTACCAGGTTGGTTAAGGAACTTTGGGCGTTAATTCCTTCAAACTTCACCCAGAACACTCGACCCAGCTCAAAAGGCCATGGGTTTATTACAGGAATGATCCAGCATTTTACATCCAATGTAGCGGCGTTGAAGTCGATGACTCGACGATTGGCTTAGAGCATTGGGCTTTGAAAGGCCTCGATTGTGCTCAGGGATTAGATTGGATGATCCATATTCTAATTCACAAGCCTATTTTTTGACTTTTTCTTTTCAACTTTTCTATTGTTTTTGTTTTTTGTTTTTGTTTTTTAGGTTGGGCTGGTGAAATCCTCTTTTGTTTAGAGTGTCCCATCACTTAGGTGGCTGAGAATCCCAGTTAAGTTGATTCAAGACCGAGGGTGGGACCCGAGAGGTATACAAGGAGACCAAAGATATGTGTGATGAATTCAGCCACGAGAAATGAAACTGCAGCACAATGGAGGTGACTAAAGCTAAATCTTATACGAGCAAGTAAACAATTCCGGATCATTTAAAAACCTAAAGGGTCTTATTCCCTCTTTACACTTACCATTTTTGAATGATTAATTAATTTCCCTAAAAATGACCTTCGCTAGCTAACAGGTATCAAACTCAATTCATGAGACACAAAATAAATAAAATAAGAATGAAAAGCATCTGACTAACAACCAAACAACTAACTAAACAGGTAGGAGATACAAAAGTTGGTTTTGGAATTATTTTTCTTAATGAATTGTTGAGATTGCCCCAAACTTGATGGTGATGTCCTCCGTGCCCAGAAACAAAAATAAGACCAGATAATGAGTACTCCAGAGTTGATCAAGTCTCTGGAAGTTGCTCCAGTGACCATATAGCTCAGCTTTGGAAGCCAAGAAGAGGGTGGTAGAGGGGTTGGAGCTTTTAAAGTCGAAATGAAGGGATGTGAATATGTTTCCTCTTTAGGTTCTTTTAAGATATTTAAGGATTATTCGAACTTCAAGCTTTCAACCTTTTTAACTAGAGCTAGATTTGAATCCCCAAAAGCTAATTAAAACTGAAAACACGAATACCTACAATATCAACCACGAAAATTTATTAAATAAAGCTCAAACTAACTGAAATAGAAAAAATGAAAACTTCGAAGCGGGCTGCCTCAAGGCTGCTCTCAGTTTTTCGAGTCGGTAGACTCTACCAACTACGGATGGGTTGATGTTTTTCTTTGCATCAACATTATCTGGATGATGGTTTGTGACGATAAGGCAGCTTGAGGCACGATCATTCATGGAATCTGTGGTTTTGATTTCATTTGGTGTTTTGTTTTACAATGGTTCCTCTCGATTCATTTAGTGAATGATGTACTCATCCACCTCAGAATTTGGGTTATCTTCTCATTTTCAATTTAACTGTAAAAATATCACCCATGAGTCATCTCAGGAAGGTCTCACCGCGTAGCCTCCCTACTTGCCTTTTCCTTATGAAGTTCAGGAGAGTTGACTCTTTTTCCTCCTTTTCAACTGAGTCTTTCTGAGAATCTGCATTCGTCATCCTCCACCTTTTTGACTTTATCAAGTTCATTCACATTACCTCTTGATGATTTTTCCTTCAATTTATAACCAGGTTTTCTTCTTGTATTTACCAAAATTAAGATGTGAACTCTCATATTTGTCTTTCAAAGGGCGTTCTTAACCACATCTAACATTCAGTTATTATATTTTTCTTGTGTAGTTCTTATTAACTATACTCTCCTCTTCTTGGGTTGTTCTTTCTCAAATGTAGGTGAGTACAGAGAATTGTGTTTGGAACCATCTCTTCTTTGACTCTTTCGAATGGTATGCCATCCATAAGTTTGAACATTAGCGCATCGATTCCATAGATTGAACTTGAATGTCAGCGCGACCGACATGAACTGCTCATTTCAATTCAATCTTCACTCTAGCATTAGTTTCTCTCATGTGGAGGTTGACATCCTCATTTTGGATTAAAAAGCCGAGGCAACCAACAAAGTGGTCATTCATCATTGATCTTGAAAATTAGGGTTGTGTCATATTAATCGACTTAGGTTCTTCTTAATTCTTATAATAACTTCCTGGCTTGATCCACGGACTTATGGAATTATACGGAATGGTATAGCCATATTCCATAGGGTGTTTGACAGTAAATCATCAAATTATGATTATCTCAAGTAGAGGAATGCCTCAGTGGTAGGCGTAATCCATTAGTCCATGGTTTGCCACATGACTTAGCACTTGAGGTTGTCCTCCTTTGATGCTCGCCGGCTAATTGCCGCATTCTTGGTTTGCTCAGGTGATATGCATTTGTCCTTCAGGTGATACAAGGATCCATTAGCAGTTGAAATGCTATAAAACAAAATAAAATTCAAAGTAAAGTGGACAAAAGGAAAATAAACAAGACCTTCACCTATGTCAAAGTAATTGAAAAATTTCTTTTAAATCATTAATAAAAACATAATTTGACAACGATTATAAAACTTGATAGGCCGAAAGTGTGATGTGTAAAAGTAATGTGCAGCTATGTGCTTTATGAAGTGCGCGATCGCATAAATGTCTATAATATTAAGTGGTATAGTTTCCACGGAGAAATTGGGTTCTTTAGTCTAGACTCTATCCTTAGCCTATCTTTGTTGGATGTTGGAAAATCTATGAAAATTCAGAGACATAATCTAAACTTCATGCAAGATAGTGTATAAAGACTAAAAAGCCTTAGGGTACTTAGTTTCACCTAAACAATAATTATTTACTGAACCTCTAACTTGATTAATGGAGTGATCATTCATCTTGAAGATGGCGATTTAAATGGTGTATATTAAGATCTCTAGGCATTATGCTTTCTATATAGAAAGGTTATCTTGCATCTGCCTCAAACCATCATAACTAGGATTTTAATTGGAACCCTAACAGATATCAATACCACCTAATCTCACTTGTCATCTCTCTATCTCATGATAATTAGTGGTAAATCATCAATAGTCTAATTTTTAACTCTCTTCTGGATTTTTAAGAGATCAAACCACAATTCATGCAAATAGTATTGAAATATCCACAAACACATTCAAAGGATCTAGTGATACTCAGCTTAATCTTCAAATAGAATATCAAATCAATATATATTGGGAGAGATTAATACAAATATGTCTTTGGCTACATCATCTAAACCTAAGAAACTAACTAAAACATAAGTGGAAAGAAGTAAATACAACCATCAAAGAAGAAAAATGGAAAGGAAAGAGAAAACAGAATTTTGAAACGTTGAAACCACTAACTCTCCTCCATTATCTTCTTCTTCTCCTTCAAAGACGAACCACTGAAATCTTTCAGAACAAGCTAGGTGTTTCCACCCCAAGGAGCTTGTTTCTCCCTCAAATCAAAACGGTTCCGTCGTCTGCTCCCCTTTCTTTAAATTCACTCAGGTTTGAGCTTTAAAACCCTCCATTGTAAAGACTAAAATGGAATGCAAAAATCTACCCAAGAGCCGAGCCCAGACATCGACGTCGTTGTAACGTCGCGACGTCAGATCTTCGGCGTCGCGACGTTGCTTTCACGAGTCCTTTTGCTCAACCAATGCCGCTTGCTTTTTAACAAAATCACGAACTCCGATTTGTGGTGTTCTTGGTACCGTTGAGCTGCCAGAGTTTGAAATCAATCATATGGTTTGATGCAGCAACAGGCTCTATGATGTCTGAAAACGTCAAAATCACGGTAGCCTCTCCTGTTGAAGGTGGTGCAATGTTGCTGATTTTCTTTAAGTTTTGAGACTTACATAACTTCTTTGTTCAGAACTCCAATTTTGACAATTCTTGAGGCATCCCTAGACTCCCAGAAGTGTAAGAGATCATCCATATGTGAGCAGTTCAATGGGAGCTCATGTGATGTCTGAAAAGTATGTCAAAAATGCAGTGGCCTCTCTGTTGCTTTTGTGGTTCTGGGACTTGCAATTCTGAATGGATGACCTGATCATAGAGTGAACTTTAGAGCACTAGGGCACTTGTTTAACATAAAAACACTAGAAAAATAGCTAAGTATAGGATAAAATGAATATTTAAAATCTTCGTATTCATCACTCATATCAATATAAACCATATATCATGTTTTCAGGATTAAAGTTTACTCTTATACAACTTTGTATTAAAATGAAATTCGCATTCATATGCCACATAGAAAGAACCCTCAAATCCACACTCTGACTTTCATACCTAAAGCTGGCCTCTAAATGATAGTCTCTGAGTGCACTCCATGTACGAAAATATGTTCCTAAACGGGGTGAGTTAATGCTCTGTTGGTAAGAATCGCCTAATTAGAATTTACTCTCCGCTAAGTGCATATCGTGATGTGTGTGTTCAAGACTTATTCAAGAAAGTGTGGGATCTACTTAGGACTCATAAAGCGATCATCTCATATAGTTCTCACACAAGTCTGCTGCTAATCGCTCGAAAGGAGCGCCAGTTTTCCATTGTTTGCGCTTGTGGACGACCTCAGGATCATCTTATATGTGAAATTAAGTCTCAAACGGGTCCACGACCCGACAATTCCCGGTTATATCTAAACTCTTTGTGCAGGAGGTGCGCCAAGAAGCGAAACCTGACGGGCGCTCTCAGCTTGACTAGTCGGATCGAAGAAATAAGTGAACCCTCACTTTCTATAATAGGATTTCTCGTTTAAACTCAGAAATTAAAATTTTCTTTTAATTAGTTAGGAGTGATAAAAAATTTTCGCAACTTTTGTTTCAAATACTTTTATAAAATTTTAGAGGACATGTGTTGATAAGCAAATTGCATTTTATCAAGAAGTTAAACATTCTGCTAAAACCTCAGAGCATTCTCTTCGTTCCTTTTATTATAAAGCTGCAGTCAAATCAGTTGTATTTTTCATTCGCCGACTTGCCATACGTCTTGTTGCTCAGTTCATTATAGACATAAAGTGTTAAGGATGGGGATTATCTAGATGCATCATATATGTAAATGCATGAATATTTACAAATATACAAATTTCAAAATCTAAACATGTATTGTTCAATTACATATCCATCTCATCACAAAAGTTTTACATCATAGGTCATAAGTCGCCCACATGCCAAACGACAAAATGATGGCGTCAGTTGTCCTCGATAGCACACAATGGAATATAATTAGCTACAAAATGAACAAACAAGTTAGTGAAGCAATATATATCACATACATAACATGACAATTTATCCATTTGTTTGCATGATTTCTTTCAAAAACCACATGTATATCTCTTAATTGGCTAACCATCACGGGCGATTTAAAACTAACACCAGTGAAACACTAAGTCATGCCAACCACTACGTTCTGGAAATTCTTTGTATCGTCGTGGGCGCTAAGGTTATCAGAGCAACTGCATCTGGAGTTCCCATGCAATTGTAATCTTACTAAAACTCGACGACTCTGACGGAACTTCTTGCATCGCCACGTAGTTATGACATACGTTAGCCAACTGTGCGGGTGTTGCTGCGCATCGTAACGTAGCGCTTATACTTTCTATGGCGAGGCAACTACGTCACGGAATTGCACCTGCGTCGTCACATAGTGCTAACTTTTCTCAACGGCGACCTAAGGATGTGGAATTTCTTGCATCTTCCATAACGCTAAATCTCATTATATCTTAAAGAATATACATGGGTTTTAAAACTACATTTACTTAATTATTCAAAATCCACAAATCTAACTCATTTGAAACTTCTAAAACTCTCTTTTCAAATATTACATCTTTTTTAGATTACTTAACTACCATATTCATTACCAACATCAACCAATTACATGGAAATTGGAAAAAGGATCTTAAGTGGCGGGAACCACTTACCTTGAAGCTAGCGTCCTCCAGTCAAGCTTCCTCTCTGAGGCTGGTAGTTGATCGCTCACATATCACCTACACAATATTCCTCATCATTACTAGTGAAAAAATTTCAATTCTCAATTATAAGATTCGAGAATCTCAATTAAGACCATTTTCTCTATATCCTCCCTAACTTTGTTTCTACTCAGCAGAGACTCTCTAATCCAGTTTTATGTAAAGTTTTAGTTTCGACCCTTAGGGATCACCCCGCAGCAGTCCGTTTAATTTATGAAGCTTGGAGCGAAAAGGCCTATTTTACACACAAAGCAGGGCTGACCCATGCTTGAGCGGTCGGCGCCACCTTGCTTTCGGGGCTCAGATTACTATAGTTCTTCTTCCTCAGGTTCACTTTCTCTCTTCTAGTCACACGAAATTGCCTTTTGTTCTTCACTCATTTGAAGCTATGGTTCTAGGTTTCTTCTCAATTAGAATCACCAGTTTGAATCACCCAAAAACTCAAGTTGTGTATTTATTTTTATATCAAGGATTACTCAAATTAGTGTTTCCTGTCTATGGCTCACTTGATAATTCTACCGGGCTCTAGGGTTATGGTTTATTGAACTTCTTCATATAACTTATTCCTAAGTCATTTACTCATAATTTTGAATCACTCAATTTGGATGGGTGAGCTACATATGACCAAAACACTGCAGTATGCCCCGAGCAGGCAAATCAGTAGGCTCGAGGAGTTCACCTTTAGTCCATGTTGGGACACCAGAACTACAATTTGCTCTTGGTCCCTTCACATACATTTTATCCTATCTCTTATGGTTCTTTTAACAATTAGGTCAATTCTGTTTGGATGAGTTCTAACTAATTATAGTAAAAACAAACAGGGGTTTTTTAAAATTTGTAGTAATTCAGCTAAAAACCAACATTCTCCTTTGTTTTTTTTTTTTTCATCCTCAACTTGGTTTCGAGCCTCTGAGATTTCAGACTTATTACTGTCTAATATGGTCCTTAACACACATAAACATTACTTGTTTCATTTGAACACTAACAGTTCACCCTCAAAACTTTCCATCAACTGGGTTGTGTGTAAGAAAAACAAATTTTCGTTCTGTGATTCTCAAGCCTATAACAGCCCATAAATCAAACCCTAATCTGCCATTTGCACCCACCAAACATCTCTGAGTTATATATCAATCCACAGCAGGTTTTGGCTTCCATTTCTAGTCTGAAACCCCAGTATTCTAAACAAAATTATGAAAATTTGACCAATAGCCTGTGGAAATTCAGTAATAAAAGAAAAGGAGAATGACCAATTTCTTACTTGGTTCTTGACTTGGGGATGAGAGGGACTTGAGAGGGTTTAAAGAAGAGAAGGTGAGGGCTTGGATGGAGAAGGGCTATCTTCAGCCTTCCTTCTTCCCCTCCTCTTCCTCTTCCTTGCTCTTGTTTCTCTCTATTCTCCTCCGCCCTGCGTTTTGCTAACGGGTAGGACGAAAATCTGATTTTGGTTTGTATGTCCATAAGCATTATTATAGACTCATAATATTTGAATTTTAGTTGGTCCTTAATTTTTTAATAGCCACAGTGCCTTCTTTTATTTCTGGCCATGGCCCATCTCTACTTGTTTGCTGACACATCTTTATGAACCTAATACAATTGTACCCTTGCACTAGCACCAAAATTCCGGTTCGTAATTTATCTGTTTCCTAATTTCATCTCAAAATATTACATTGGGGACGCTTGGTGCTCTTATACGCCCTACAACATCATGTCTTGTATACTCTCGAAGCAACAGGCGTTATTTACTAATGTCAAACCTTAAATTTACAGAATTCTCTAATGCCATGAGATTAAATTAATCTAATGTAAAAGTTTATTTTACCTTTAATCCATCTTTTAACACTAAGAGATGATAGATAGGAAACTAGGGGTTTACAATTTCTTCCCCCTTTAAAAATTTAGTCTCGAAATTTAAAATTCATCTGTATTCAAACAGCGAGGGTATTGGGCGCGGCGTCGTAGCCGGGCTCCCATGTAGCCTCTTACGCGTGATTTCGCCATAGCACCTTCACTAAGCGGAATCACTTTGATACGCAACACTTGATCTCGATCTAGGATTTCCTATTTTTGGATGCTTTCCTCGTAGGTCAAGGTTTTCTTCAGCCCAGATAGGTTGCTCATAGAATATGTGAAGGGGTCGGTTATATACTTACGCAGCATGGAGGCGTGGAACACGTCGCGGATGTTAGCTGGCTTCGTATTGCGCTAATCGATAAACCCTTCACCCACCTTGTCACTATCATGGGGGCCTATATACTCGTGGACTGGCTTTCACGCTTCCCGGGCCTCCGAGCCACCCTTCTTGTAGCGAGACTCGTAGGAATACTTGATCACCCATTTCAAACGGATCTAGGTGCCGATTGTCGCATAAGCTTTTATGCATCAGTTCTTTATCTTCAGCCGTCTCGTATCATATTTACTTTCCGGTTGTATCTTGGACGTCTTTAGGCCAATTAATCTTCTCTCCCCCGCCGTCCCAACGAGTTGGGGGTTCTACACTTTCGCCATACAATGCCTCATGGGGTGCCATGCGTCTTCGGTATTAACTATTGTTGGCAGCCCAGACTCTATCATTACATGGGTGGTATCGACTTTCCATGAAGCTCCATCACACTGGAATTCTCGACATATCTTGAGAGTCTGAGATGGTTCTCTACGATTAACCATCTGTGCGTAGTTGGAAGCGATCTTGAAGTGTAATCACAGTTACCGTGGCATCTTGTAACCGTTTGAGCCGAAGTGAAGCGAGGGATCTCACCGTCGAATTACGATGAAATAACTGATGCGCCAATGTGGCTTCTCTGTCTCATCTACATCTGTTCGCGTATCTTTCTAGGAATAAGTATTATTAGTAGCAATGAGTGGGCCGACCCGTCCCTGACCTATCCTGATAACCCCGAATAGCATCGTATCAGTTTGTGTCACAGGAAGTCTGTCCGCGAAATCCATGGTGATTCTTTCCCATTCACTGAGGGGAGGAGATGGATAGAAGTGTGTAAAGCACAGGGTTTACGATGTTGATCTTGATTTGTTGTGAGGTTAGGCATGAATGCGAACTCTGCTATCTCCTCTCTTGTACCTCCTCCACCGAGTGGTTGTCTCTTGAGTGTCAAGTATCTTAGTACTCTACTGGATCATATATCTTGCGTGGGTGCCTCTTCATAGTTTCTTTCTTCAACTCCTCCTGCTCTGGGACACATAATCTACATTTAACACTGGTATCCCATCACCTGTTAAGATTGAGATTACTGCAATTATCCATTCTCATCTTGCTTCTAGTTTCAGCTGAAATGCGGTCCCGAGCTTGTAAGTCTCTAACTACAATCCACTTTAAGCGCTGGCGGGCATGAAGAGCCTCTTGAAATTGCACGACTCTGCGTGTCTCGCCCGGCCCCATAGATCTAGTTCTACTAACGCTTGGCAGTAATGCACTTTAAGGCTGAGCTAGAGAACTAGAGGGACTCACAGCAGCGCATACCTTCTACATTGCCTTGCACAGGTGGTATTCAATGAATTAAGTCATGGTCTTTGATGGTTCTATCACCTCCTCACATCTACATTGTTCAGTCTTTTGTGAGAATAGATATTTGTAGGCTTTTATGATCGATGCAAAGATCTGCAGTACTCCGTAGAATTAGTGTCGCCATATTCTCATATGAACACTACGACCTTCAACTAAATGTCATTGGATAGTTTACTTCATGCTTCTTTAATTGCCTTGACATAAGCTATCACTCTATCGCGTTGCATCTTACCATGACCCTAAACCTTGCTGGGGCATCGATATCACGAATCCACCTCAACTACGAGGGGAGTGTAAGAAATCTTTGATGCAGTGATCGGTCTTTGCTTTAACTCATCGAGCGACCAGCGGGCTTCTAACCGGATGAACTTCTCTGCTGCTTGTTAGCAGTCGGTGGGTAGCTATCTTTGAGAACCCTTCTACGGCTTTCTATGGTAACCCGGCTAAACCAAGAAACTTCGGCTTGATTCGTTCAGTGGTGGTTTCCAATCTGATAGCCTCTATTTTGAGGTCCTCTTACGAAATACCCTCGCGAGATACCACATGTCCCAAGAATCTTTACTCGATCTAACCAAAATTGGCGCGATGAACTTTGCATAGGCGATGCTTTCTGAGTTTGTAATACTCTCAGTGCTTTCTGCATGCTCCTCTTTACTACTTTTGAATATACGGATATCATCGATGAAGACTATAGCGAACTTGTCTAAATAAGGTCAGAAGACCACGATTCATCAAATCCATAAATCTTCTTTGGAGCGTTGGTTGGCCAGATAGCATCACAATGCCCATTATCTAGTTCGAAGAGGCATCTTGGGAACATCTTCCCTCACCTTTTATTCAATGATCACGATCGTAGATCTATCTTGAGAAGACCTTGGCTCCTTTAGTAGGCGATCAAATAGATCATCGATTCTTAGCGATGAATCTGCAGATTTAGGATGGTTACTTTATTGTTTGTATGTCGTCGTAGCGAAGAGCTCCGTCTTTTCTTAACAAGCGACCGCAGGGCTCCTTGCGGTGATGTACCGTCTTAATGAAACCTTTACTCAACGATTGCCCATTGCACGCTAATTATTTTGCTTCTATTTGGCGGTGCCATCGTGCGAGCGCTATGAATGGGCTACATTGCGGTATTAGCTCGATCTCGAATTAAATCTCTGTCGTAGTATACGGTAGATCCTCGGGAAGCCATGAAAATCGCTCACCACAGCGAGGGCCACGCCAGCCACGTCGCATTGCCCGATTCTGTGCGCTACCGGTACCCACTGGCATGCTTCTGAGACATCTTGTTTGTTTGTATTCTGATTAAACTTGTAGAAAGTATCTTCTCTCTCATAGATCATAGGTTTCCCCAGGTGACTAAGTCTGGACCTCTTTCTGGCCAGCAATGTGATGCCATGATATTTAGCTAACCAATCCATGTCACTTGAATGATGTCAAAGTCATGAATACTCAGGTACCCCTATTGATCTGTTTCAGAACTCATGACTACTTGTAGTCCACTTTAATTCCACAGCAGACTCATTCGCGATAGCGAATCACGGAGTGGGAAGTGACACTATTGTACTACACTCTGATGGCGGTCATCTACATCGACTCTCTCTATGAACTCAGAAATAAAGATGGTGGCTCCGAGTCCATACATATTCTCGGTATCAAATAAAGAAATGGTACGTGACCTTACCCATGCAAAGAATTAACTGCTCGGCACTTTGTTAGGTCGCGTATACTCTGCGACGACTTGAAGTCACACGCCGGTGCTCTGGATGGTCTACTAGGCTGTCCTCGGGGGGTGCCACCTCTGCACTGCTCGCCACTAGGCTGCCATGCACTAGCGCTCCTCGGTTTAGGCCCTCCCTATCGGATTGATCCTTGGTGCCACGGTACATGATATGGCCTGACGGACTCGTGCCCTTGCATGGACGGGTCCCTCATGAAATGGCCCTCTTCTTGGCCGCATCTAAAACACCAGTCCTACGAAGACCTCACGAATGCATTCGGCCACATGCGCACATTGAGTCGGCTCATCGACTCTCTTGGCTCCTGGAACCTGCGATGGCCAAAACCCAGGAACTGGTGGCTGGGGTGCCGAACTCTCTTGCCGACTCTGTGACCATCTTTGTTGACCACTCTTAGGCATCACTAAGCTCTCTGATGGCTGATTAAACTCCTCTTCGGCGAATTGTGGTTGACAGGCGGTCTGTACACTACCTTTCTGCTCGGTGGGTGCCTCCACCGGTGCCTCTCCCGGTGTGTCGTCGGATATCTACTATAGTCCCTAGCTAGGGTTAAGACACTGTGCATAAAATCTATTGATCTTCTCTTGTTCTGTTCTGCGAAGAAAGGAACTAGGCGAATCGATAAACTTCTTGCAGTACTGCGGGGATTTGAGGAGTTCCTGCTCCAATCTATAAAACTGCTTGACTTTGGCATCTTTATAGCTTTTAGGAAAATCCTCTCTGTAAATTCTCTCTTGAACTCCGCCCATATGACACCCTGCGGGTGTGCTCTCGGCCACCTTCCACCGGAGTCCTTGGCGCGATCTTTAGTAGGAAGAGAGGGCGAATAGGAGACCCTCTGCTCCTGCAGCGCACCCCGTCATCTGAAAATCTCTTGGTTTGCCTCCCATCGAGATGCGCTCTCTACGGGTCTCCATTGCCATCATGCGACACAGCTAATTCTGGGCGCGCTCAGTGAATATCCCGGACTCGGGTTCTTTGAAGAGACCTTGCTTCAGCATCTGTGCCATACGATTTCCATCTTTGCCTGGAATAGGTCTGGGGTAGGCTGCAGTCGTCTTGGCGTGATGGCTGTGGGTGTCTGGAACTCACAGCACGTTGATGGGCTACGTCAACTGCTCTCTATCTTGGTGTGGGTGCCTCTGTTCTTTGCTGTTGCGTCCTCGGATGAGCCTCGTATTTACATAGCTAAATGTGTACTAGTATACTATAGGCAATAAAACCGAATTTGAGTTACCGGTATTGCTTCGATATAATCGGCATGATATTCATTTTAATGTTAACTCTAATTTGATGCATATTCATAATATGTGTTGAATTCAAGTCTTATAACTCATGCTTTAGCTTATCACGATCAATGAAAACATAACTCTTTGAAATCGAAGAATGATGTATGCAGAATAACTTCATGCCTTAAGCATAACTAGTTTTGAATTTGGCACGAAATAGTTCAAAGCTTTTCTCTTAAAACTTTCTTTCAAGCGGAGGCGAGACACAACACGATACCAACTTGACAAGACCCTTCCCAGACCTTATCTAAACTCTTGCTCCCGGAGAGATCTTGCAGGGCCTAGCGGGCTGCTCGAAAGCAGGCTCGTCGGATCGAAGAAATCCGAGAAGTGAACCCTCACTTTCTATAATAGGTTTACTCGTTTAAACTCAGAAATTAAAATTTTCTTTTAATTAGTTAGGAGTGATAAAAAATTTCGCAACTTTTGTTTCAAATACTTTTATAAAATTTTCGTATGCTTGGTGCATTTTGATAAATAAAATTTACTTGTCAAGAAATTGACACTTCTGCCAAAAACCTCAATTTCTCCCCAGCTTCTTTATTCCCAGACTTGCAATAATCATTATCATATTTCACCAACATACCACATCAACCTCAATTCTCAATTTATAAATACAAACACAAATTTAAGTAGAATATATCTAGATGCATCATATATATGAAATGCATGAATATTTACAAATATACAAATTTCAAAATCTAAGCATGTATTGTTCAATTACATATCCATCTCATCTGAAAAAGTTTTTACATCATAGGTCATAAGTCAAATACCCTATATAGACAACAAAATGATGACGTCAGTCATCCTCGATAACTTACAATGGAATATAATTAGCTACAAAATGAACAAACAAGTTGAGTCACGACAAAAATATATATCACATACGCTAACATGACAATTTATCATTTGTTTTATGATTTCTTTCAAAAAGCCACATGTATATCCCTTAATTATTTTAACCATCCGCAGTGATTTAAAGCCGCGCCAGCGTGGAAGCTTACTAAGTCATCTCAGCCGCTACGTTCTGAAATTTGCTGCATCGTGCGTGATGGCCCCAGAGTTATCGAGCAGCTCTGATGCGGAATTTCTTGCGCCGCGTGTTGGCAGTGCTAAAACTGCCGAGCAACTCACGATGAATTCTTTGCATCGTACGTAGTGCTGAAGCTATACAATTAGCCAACTACGTGCGGATTACAATGCGCATCGTAGCGTGGCGCTTCTTCTATGAAATGACAACTAAGTAAAATTTTACGCATCGATCACATATGATGCTAGAACATATGGAAGACTGATGGTTGTATGACAATCTGCTGTGGCATGATCTATCATTATCTTAAAAAGAATATACATGGGTTTTAAAACTACATTTACTTAGTGTCAAAATCACAAATCTAACTCATTTTGAAACTTCTAAAACTCTCTTTTCAAATATTGTCTTTTAGATTACTTAACTACCATATTCATTACCAACATCAACCAATTGCATGAAATTGGAAAAAAGATCTTAAGTGCGAACCACTTACTGTGAAGCGCGTCACTCCCGTCAAAGCTTCTCTCACGAGGCTCGTGGACTTCGCTCCCCTGCCCATCACCTACACAATATTCCTCATCATTACTAGTGAAAAAAATTTCAATTCTGATTATAGGTCGAGAATACCGATTAAGACCGTTTTTACATATATCCTCACAGCTTGTTTCTACTCAACGAGACTCTCTAATCGATTTTTATTTAAAGTTTTAGTTTCGACCCTTAGGGGATCACCCCGCAGCGGTCCGTTTAATTTATGAGGCTTGGAACGAAAAAGTATATTTTACACAAAGCAGATGACCAGTACTTGAGAGGAAGCCGGTGGTAGCACGGCCTTTCCCGGGCTGGCTTTTCATAAGATTACTTCTTCTCTCTGCAGTTCCATACCTCACTAGTGCACGAAATTGCCTTTTGTTTCTTCACTCATTTTGAAGCTATGGTTCCTGGGTTTCTTCTCCAATTGGAATCGCAATTTGAATCACGAAAACTCGAGTTATTGTATTTATATCCAGTTACTCAAATTAGCGAACATAATCTGCATAGCTCTACTTGGGGGGAAATAATTCTGGGCACTCTGGGGTTACAATTTGCTTGAACTTCCTTCATATAACTTATTCCTAGAAGTCTATTTTACTCATAATTTTGGTATCACTCAATTTGGATGGTGAAACTCCATATGACCAAACACTACAACCATACCCAGAACAGAGCAAAATCAGTGAGCTACACGAGTTCACCTTTCAGTCCATATTTGGGAGCCTTAGAGCTACAATTTGCTCTTGGTCCCTTCTATACATTTTTATCCCTATCTCTTATGGTTCTTTACCAATTGGAATCAATTCATTTGGATGATTCTAACTTAATTTATAACCAAAACAAAACAGGGTTTTACAAAAATTTTGACAAACAATTCCTTCAAAAACCCAACATTCTCCTTTGTTTTTTTTTTTTTCATCTCAACTGGTTTCAAAACCTCTAATTTCAGAGCTTATTTGCACATCTAATATGGTCACCAACACACACATAAACATTACTTGTTCATTTGAACACTAACAATTCACTCAAAACTTTCATCAATAGGTTGTGTGTGTAGAAAAACAAATTTTCGTTTCAATGATTCTCAAGCCTATAACAGCCCATAAATCAAGCCCTAATCTACATTACACTTCCTAAACACATCCTCTAAGGTTATATAACAATCATAGGTTTTGACACCATTTTCACAGTACAAAACCCCCAACAACATACAACAAAATTCTCTGCTTGAAAATTTCCTTAACCTTCTTGGAAATTCGACAAAGAAAAAAGAGAGAATAATGCGAATTTCTTACTTGGTTCTTGACTTAGAGAGTTGAGAGGGACTTGGGAGAGGTTTAAAGAGAGAAGATTTGAGGCTTGGATGGGCTGGAAAGAATTATCTTCTTCATCTTCTCACTCTTCCTCTTCCCTTGCTCTTCTTTCTCTATTCTCCTCCTCTAGTTTACCCTAACCAGATGAGACCAAAAATCTGATTTTGGTTTGTATCATATTATAGCCTCAATATTTTCAATTTACAAGTTGGTCCTTAATTTTTAATATTGCAATTGTAACTTCTTTTATTTCTATTATGGCCCGTCTCTGCTTGTTTTATGACTTACATGTCCTTTATGGTCTATTACAATTGTACTTACATAACACCAAAATTCCCGGGTTCCGTAATTTATCATTTCCTAATTTCATCTCAAAATATTACATTGGGACACTCCAGGTGCTCTTATACGCCCCCTACAACATCATATGCTTGTATACTCTCTCGGGCAGCGTTATTATGTCACGTCCAACCTTAAATTTATAATTCTCTAATGCCATGGATTCAATTAATCTAATGTAGAGATTTATTTTACCTTTCTAATCCATCTTTTAACACTAAGATATTATATATAGAAACTAGGGGTTTACAGATATTATGTATGGACTACCCTCCGATGTATATCAATTGGGTCGTCTCAAGCGTCAAATCATATGTTTGAAAATCACTCCAGATATTTAATATTTTAGACAACCCTCGAACCGTTACAAAAAATTCTCATAAATGCATTTCATTTCACTATCGTCTGCAGATGTACTAGATGCGTATGGAATGTAATCTGCGGTGTTCAATTCAATAACACATGCAAATATATAATCATGCATATATTCACATAATTTAAATCACACAAACATGTCATGTAATTTCACCATCAATCACATCAAATTGTGCTCACGTGAAATTTAATGATCAAACACGAGCAATTCGATCTAGATTGCTACGACCAAACCACGTTATTTCACAAAACTTATTTTGTGAACACTATTCTCGGGAATAGTGAAACCCTCGATTACTATTCCCGAAGAAAATCGCCGTCGTCGATTATTTGTGGGCAATTTCACGGCCATTTCCGGCCTCACACACATCAACACATGATTTAAAGCAAAATGTATGTCATCAACAACCCAAAACAGCCCCTCACGTCTGATTTGCACACATTGGGTCCGAATTAAATCAGATTAGGTCCTGAAGCTTTGGGACCGATCGGCTTCCACAAGGCCTCGAACCATCGAAACGTTGTAAAGCGGCAAGGCAAAGTGTAAAACCGTGGGGAGAAACACTGCCTCGCGGGTTGTCGAAACTCCTCGAATCCAGGTGCCAGCGTGAGTCTCTTGGCATGGCGGCTTACTTGCTTGTCCCAGGCGGCTAGACGGTAGGATCTCCTACGATTCTAGAGAGAAGAAGTCTAACCTTCTCTCTCTAAAACCTCAATTTCCAAACTCTCTGCATCTCCTTCCTTTTAATTCACGTTTTCTCCACTTTTGAATTTGAGAAGATGAGTACTATTCGCTATTTTGGCTTTTTCTAACTTAAACAATTCCCAGCCAGCCGTTTTATAATCATACTTAGGTTTGACGTTTAGTGTATACTGCGGCCTTCCATTTTCATGTTTCTCTATTCATGCCACTTATGGCACATGAGTACATGTTATATGTGACTTTAAATCGCATTGAAAATCGTTTCACGGCGCTACGGCTGCGTCTTATCAGCGTGCCAACTCACATTGTCTCGGAATTTGACAAAATTCGACGTCTTGAAATTTGAATTGTGAGGCGATTCCCAGCGGTGAAATCGTTTCATCATCGAGATCAGAGAATAAATTTGGATTTTTAACGAAGTATAATTTTGTAACGAAATTACGATTTTTGCGATTTTCAGAAATTGAAATTTCTTGGGTCTTACGTCTTCTCTCTCTCTTTCTGCTCGCTACAGAGCAACTGACACACCCTTTGAGGGATGAAAACTCAAAGGATGTTTGAATAAAGCCTCTAAACCTTGAGAAGGTTGCTAGGTAGGTGATGAGGTTTGTAGGTGTTCCTACGTATTTCACGAAGCGAGCCTTTGCGTATTTATGTTTCAAACTTTAGCCCAGAGTTTAAAATCTATTTGATGTACTTTCTTTGGTCAATACTTAGCAGAAGCTTTTAGGGTTCAGTGTATTCTTAGTGTTAGATGCAACGACATCCATTAGACATATTTAAGAGCCATCGGATTGGGTTAAATCTTCAGATTTCAACTTAGAAACATTTAATGCTCGATAAATATATGTTTCAAAGAGGAATAGTCTTAATGGTTTAGTCTTTAAAGTTAAACGAATCTGTTTTGGAAATGGCTATAGGTCATTACCTAATGCAGTAAAAACCGAGGACACCTTTACCAACCCTATCATACTAAACTAGTGGCCCCAGCTTCAAGGACTTCTTTTACATTTTATTTCAACACCTTCAGTTAGCATAGTGGCCAATGACAACCACTGTTTGCACAAATCAAAATCGAACAAAGCTCCACCATTTTGACTCATTAAAAAATCATTTTGTAAGATGAAAATTCGTAAGGTGTTCGATCTAGAATCATTATCTGCGATGGTTATCTTCTGGAGTAGGAGTAGTTAGGTATAAATTTGTTGATTCATAACACCTACTATGGCATGAATCGGTGTGCCGTCTTGGCCCAAATTAAAATGAGTCAGTGTCGTCTTATTACCGTGCGCCAGAAAAGCGTGAAATTTCGGCCAGTGTCAGTTTTGTTGAAATTCGACGTAGTGGCGATTTCGCGAGGCGATTTGTGATGAAGTCGTTTTGTCATATGAGATCTAGAAAAATTCGGATTTTAAGCGAAGTACCATTTTACCTTTTCGAAAATTCGAATTTTCGAGAACTATGATGAATTTTTCGGAGTTTTACATAAATATATGTATATATCGTGCCAGTTTTGGGGATATATTAGTGGATATTTACATAAATATCATAAAACAAAATTATATAATTTATTAAAATACTCTAAAAAGTTTAAAATAATTTTCTTTTCTCATAAGCACATTATGGGAATTTATTCATGAAAATAAATTATTTTATTATTTTATAATTATATTTGTTATTAATTTATAATTAAATATACCCATTAATAAATGTATATATATTCTATCTCTTATCGTGTGAAGAAATGTTATAGTTTTACTAAATATTTATTTTGACGATTTTAAAAGATGAATATGAAAACAACAATGATGTAATGTATTTCGATTTACGGTAATATGTTATTTGAATGGGATATAGTATCAAAGCTAGAGTAGCTTGGTGGAAAGGGCATTTCAGCCAATGTTAAGAAAATTTACCGATAATATCAGAAATTATCAAATATCACCATAAAATTGATAATTTATTGATAAAGCTGAAATATCGATCAACGATATTGTCAATGTTACTATGTATCTAACATTTTAAACCATGATTTTGTTGTAAAAGAAAGTATCAATCCTTACCCCCACTAATAGCCTTTTTGGTTTATGCATTGCATGGCAAGACAATTTAAGAAGTGATCATAGGCATGATAATATATTATTAGCTAAGAAGGCAAAATTGGCTAGGTGAATGAGTTTTTATCTTTTGGCAGCCAAGAGAATTTTAGGAATCTAGAAGTTCCTGTACTAAAGCTTAACAAGATAAGGTGCACAAATGTTCATGAGTTTTGCGTATATGTTGGCATTTGCCCACTAAACTTTTTTGTTTTAGATACACATGAGTTTCTTTTCCCATAGTCACTATGCCGTTCGAATTAAAAAATGCTGTCAGGTGGAAGCTTTAATATGGGTGGGGTGTTTTATTAGTGTTTGTCCATATATGACTTTTTAAAGAAACTTGAAGGTATTTTAAAGCTTAACCAGCCACAATGACAAAGTGAACCCTAGACATATAGTTGAGCTATAATAGTGTATAGCCCAATTATTATTTATTTGTGAAAATTTGGAAACTCAATCCCCTAATTGGTTCACATGTAGTGAATGATTATAAGAGTGTCATTTGCCTCATAGAAGTAGCTTCCCTCTAATTGTGCTTTATAGATTATGGCCATCCTTTATAATAGATCATTTGTAGTGTTATGTTCTTATAGGACTCAGGCCTGGACCTCCGTAAGGTCATCCCACCTTTGAGAACTTGTTTATTACCATGTCTTAGTTATTAATTGACATTCATATTATCATATAAACATAAAATTTAGCTAATATATATATATATATATATACTATATATATATATATATATATATGCATGTCGAGCAATTGTTTATTCTCAGTATCATTATTCATGAAACCTTTTTCAGTATTAGAAGCAGACGTGGCTTTTCCCTAGAGCACCTTCACTTAAGTCCTATAATTTTTTTGGGATTCATGGCCAAAGATTCCTCAAGTATAGAAAGACCAAATGAAATTATAGAGTTAAAGTTTGATCTAGCTGCATGAAGCATTTAGGAGCATCGACATGGCCAGAATCAACGCGGCCTCCCTCAGGGAGGCCTGCTCCCTTAGGCACTTTGCTGGCCCATGGGGCCTAGTTTGAACACACAATGCTCAATCTTCAGTAGCATTCTTCCACGACCTCCTCATTCAGGCTTCCATAGTGGTTTCCCTGTCAAAGTGCTGCTTTATACCATTGGGCAAGGTTCATGTATGCTCCATTCCTATTTGCTTCTCTCCCTGTGGCCAACTCTGACCTTTCTACTCCAAATTTTGAACATGTGATCATACTTATTCCTTTCTTGTATCGACATAACCACAGGAGATCTCGATAGAATAAAAAACGCTGGCACAGTAAAGTTTTCATGAGAAAATCTCAGCCTTATGCAGAGGTGGAATGTGCATTTAGAATTTTGCTGGGGCAATGCTCAGGGAACATGACCAGGACATTGTTTACTGCTGGGACCTTCTTGTAGCTAATAGCATTTGTGATGAATGTGATTTTATCGTGGAATTAGAGTCAATAAGATGTTTATTTGGACTTTAACATCTTCGATGGATGATTGGAGACAGTCAGCGAAAGTGCATATGTATAAACTCAGGCCAATCAGTGTGATTTTACAGCATTGTCAGTCAAGACCATATCATGATCATATAAGATCCTCCTCTGCCTCTTCTTAGCATGACCATTTATCAAACTTTGATTCTCATGTACTCATAAACTAAAGGCTTTGAGGAACCGCTCAAAATGCAGCGCTACATAGCAGCCCACTGCTCTTTGAATGTCGTATCATACCTAATGTTTGGACTTCTGCTTTGGAATTTAGCCCTCGAAGCTGGTTCTAGTGGCTTAGTTTCTATTATTTGAATCCATTTATGGCCGCTACCAGAATGGTTGTTTAACTTGACGCGATATACCTTCTATTACCCCAATTCATTCTACTTTGTATCATTAGACAATGTATTTGGATTCAGTAAATCTTTTGGAAGGATGTCATCCATCCATGTTTCGTGACATAGTTCCGGCAGTCATGCTCGCTGATGATACTTTGGGCCATAGAAGATTAAGAAATGCAGTAATCAGGGAAGCAGTTGGAGAAAGATATAATCATGACCAGGTAATTGATTTGACAATTTAGAGTCAGCCAGCACCGGTGTGCAGCATCTTGCTGGGGTGGAATATGATTTGATTGGATTATTCTTAAAAACTGATTAGATTCCCTTACAGAGAAAGGAGGGTGAGATTTCCTAAAGTTATTGGATAGAAGGTTAAAAGTGTTAGGCTGAATGGCTAGTTCATGGGATTCACTGTAAAGAGATTGCGGTTTTCGGATGGGTCAAGGGGAATTTGGGGCTAGGCAGGGATCCGATGGCCTTTGGAGTTATACCAGAGATGATTTCCCGACATATTCAGGCAATTCAGTGGCTTCCAAATGATACAATGGTGAGGGAGTTGTGGCGTGCAAACAGTTGAGTTTAACATCAGAGCGACGAGTACAAGATATGGATGGAACTTATCAGATTTTCCACTGGAATTTCTCACAAGTGATGAATTATTGCTTACCCTCGAACACCTGTGGTTTCAACAAGAGACCAGTAATCCTGCAGGGTGGACGGAGAACTGACTCCGCTGATCTCGATTCTGGACAAATTTGCTTCCCGATTTGGCGGGTGTCCGGAGGAGATAGTTTTTTGCCTACTTGTCGCATATCATGCCGGTGATGTCAGATGCTGGAAGGGATCTCGCCGGGAGGAAACGATTGTTAGTAAAGCAGATTGCGATCAGCTCCTGCTCTACTGAGGATCCCCAGGGACTTGGGCGCTTCCCGCTAGGATGATTGTTGGAAGCAACCACCCCGATCAAGGCCCCCTTTGCGCATCGTGTTTGACAATTCCCCCTTAGTTTATTCCCTCAGAGCCTCAAACCATCAGGCTCGAATGAAGGCCAGATTCAGGAGGCCAATGCACTCCACTCAATTGGTTTAAAGGCCTTGAAGGTTTTGAGTCAGGACCAGGCTTATGTCTGCAGGTATGTCCTTACAACCGGCTGGATTCAGAAAGAGGGCTCAAAGCCGTCAAATTTTAGAAAACTGAAACCCTCTGGTATCAATACGTCAATATATTCTTGGAAGATCAGTATCTTTCAAAGATTAGGAGCTCCGATAGATGAAGAATGTAGCCCAGACAATCCTGTTTGTTAGACAAATACAGGTTGATCAAATTCTTGGACATAAGCAAACCTCAGGGATCGGACCATTCAAATTGGCCAGTGGCGAGATCACCAGTGTTCCAGACTGGACGGATTGTGATCAAGGTCTCAGTATTTCACACGATGGAATTCATCTCAAAATCATCCACAAACTTCAAGCTTCAACTGTGCTCCAGGCTCCTCCGGGAGAGAGGTGCAGGCCAGGTCTATCATTATAGGCCATGCCCAAGTGTTTAAGATTCGCCAGACTGCAATCTCAATCGGCAGGTGCCGGTGAACTCATTTTAGACAGGAAAACAAGTAGACCAGCTCCTTGGCCTCCCAATCTGATGCGGAATGTCGCCTGAGAGTTGGCACCAGTCAAGTCCAGGCTGCCAGGCGTAAAGAGACCCAGTCAATATCCAGCTGGAATTGGGCACAGATGCGTTTGCATCAAGAGCGGGTATCGACTTAGAACAAGTAGGAATATCAGGAACTCGCCCGGAATGAAATTGTGAGAGACATCCAAGTACAGTAGTTCTTGAGGTCACAAACTCTAGCAGGAATTTTGCAAAGTGATGCTTTGCCGACAAGTAGAGCTGCAATGGCTGCGACAGTATTAGTGGTGCATGTAATTTCGGGCCAATCGCAGGGCGAGGATAAGGAATTCCAAGATTTGAGAGACAGTGGATTGCCCAATCGTCTTTTAACGTCGTAGGACGTATATCGTTCATCATCCAAATTCTGGCAGAGTGCGTGCGAGGCTGGAAAAGTGATCATGAGGAGGCGTATGGAGGAGGAATATTGGGGAAAGTGCAGTTCATTTCATAATCCCCCTTTCTTTAGCCGTTTCCGTTGGTTGTTGGAGAATGGCGATCAAATATCTTTTGGATCCTTGAAACGATGATCCAATCATAGGAGCTCATCTGAAGTCTCTACCATGTACTTGCTTTTGTGGCAGGGTATTACATTAACGCGGCAAATCAACGGCCGATCAGAAGTCATTGTACTTGCATGCATTCATGTTCTTGGGTCTTTGTAGACTATTATCAGAGGGCAGATGAGAAGGGTGGGGTGCACTCAGGCTTTGTATATACCCTCTAGCCTAGCAGACCCAATACAAGCTAAAGGTTCTGATTAGAACGAGATAAACAAGGTACACAGATCGAGATATCTCATGTAAGGGGAAAGAGTTGACATTCCCTCGGATGTCATATCTAGGAAGATTTTATTTAACAAGTGTTGTGGATGGAGCTCCGGGAGAGCATCGCTAAATTAAAGTACCTTACTTAGTGAATTCAAGGTAAACCAGCGCTCCAAGGTCACATATTGAAATATATCCATGAAGGAAGAACTAGTCTCCACACGCGATATATGCCTTACCTTATCCCTGATATTTCCCTTCAAAGGAAGAACTAGTCATATTATGGGATATCGCACGCCGCCAGGTTGGAAGAAGTACCCTTTCCAGTAAGCGGATCCCCTTCCTCTCTGATAAAGAGTGGCGGAGAATAAGGTATGCCCTACACAAAAATATCTTCGATTTTGGAGAAGGATCTAACCCGACGTCGGAGCGGCCGGGAGAGACCCTCACGCTTTCTTAATTATACATTTGCGAGGTTATTATCACATGCTGAGTGTATGAGCGGCGATCCGTTGACTCGAGGAGAGATTTTGGAGACTACAATTGGAGTAAATGCCTTGGGAAGTACCTGGCGAAGTCTTCGGAGCGATCTGGAGCCTAGATTCATCAAGCTCCCTAGTGATCTCACTTTACGAGTTTGGTGGTTCCAGTTCATCCTTAGAATGTTAGATTTGTTATGTCTCTGACGGCTAACCAGCCCATGAAGATCGAGTTTCTCCTTCCAGCGTCGGAGATGAAACCAGAAAGCCCAAGAGAGCAGGCTAAACGGATGGTGAATTATGTGAACATACGGAGCCACTTACAATGGGAGAGCGACGCTTACGGACCGCCAAGAACCAACAAAGCGAAACCTTCCACAGTGTTGCCCTACTTTGTACCTGACAGGAAAATAAGGGTAAAAATAATCCTACATTATAATGATCATCAGAGCGGATGACGAGTTCTCACTAGGCGACTCTCCACTTCCGTGCTCCTTTTGAACAATGCGGGCCAAAGTCGAAGAGACCTCCTCACCCGATCCAGTCGGGCTACTCAGTGGGCACAAGATTTGTCGTATGCAAGAGGCACCAATAGAATGGACCCGATTCAAGATTGGCCGAAGCATATATCTACTGATTGGAAATTATAACCCCACTAGTTTATAGCGATTACCGTTAAGGCGCTTACTTCCGCGTCTGACATTTTATCCCCTGTCGGGGATAAAACCATGTTATCTTCCTCACAGGCGACATATCTTGGATTCTGAGCCTCCTCGTGGTTGTCCATTCCACCATTTGCTATATCTGTGGTTCCTCACATCCATAACAGTCGCTATATTTGCGCATGACGGTGATCCCTTAACAAAGGGCGATCGGCCGTAGTAAGGTATTCCAGACTAACTGAAGGTCCCTTTCACGGCTCAGTTCCACTGCGCTTCAAGTGGATCCTCTGGTCGTTATTGATTGCCGACCGCATTTATATCTCGATATCTATCTCTGTTAGTGAAGAAACGCTCCCATTTCGCTCATGTCTTCAAGCGGAATGGCAGAGTCCATCAGGACTTCACGGAGATTTATGGGCAGTAATCGACAAATTGATACTTATAATATAGGCGCAACCTTTCACTTAACCACGAAGAAGCTGGGGCGACTACTCCTTTCTTCCAGTCCCTTTCCCTTAATCCACCCGTAACCATGGAAGAACTATATGATAGGCGAGACAAATATTCCCGCTTTCTGAGATAACGACCAGGCCACACCCTCACAAGCGATGGCCAATCGCGCCCGGGCTTGACATTTGCCACAAAAACCCGGCTGAACAAAAGGAAGCAAAAGCGAGGCAGCGCCCCGAGCGTCGAGAGAAAGAAAAGTCCTCGATTCACCCCTCGCCAGCATCTCCTACGGCCGGATTTGCTCCACCTCGTGGGATCACCAGGAGTTCGATGGCCCCACCGTGCAGGCCAGTCGGATATGGCCGATCGTTGAGGCGTGGTCTCCGCGGGAACCAGCGTGGCGAACTGATGTTGCCGGGGCACCGAGTTCTGTGAAAGAGATTGTCGGCGGGACACCTCAGGGAAGGGGTTCCACGTTAGAGCCACCCACTTGAAGCAAAGCCGCTGGTAGAAGCGAGCTAGCTATTGCCACTAAGCATCCAGTGAGCCCGGCCCCCGTCAGCTGTACTAGGGTCCGTGATGATCAATGCCGGTCCCCAAGAGTAGAGACGAAATGTCTCACAGCATTACTCGATTCAGACGAAATTGGAAGTACCATCGATACCTTAGAGCAACACCGTGATTGGTAGGTGATGGCCCCATATCCTTTCCTCCACCACATAAACGACGGGTCATCCTCCGATGCAGTGCATACCCTCACCACTTATGTAGCTAACCATTTTTGAAGTGCCCACCGGTCATATTGAGAAGCTCCAAGACAGCGCCGGCTGGGTTATTACACCTCCCGACCTTTGCTAGATGAAGTCTCGCTGGTCCATCTAGATTCGGTAGGCTTGATCACTCAGATTGATGGATCCACCACTAGCAAGTGGGTGATGTTTCATCTTTATCAGGGTGGTTTAGTAACTCCACAGTGCTTTTGGGTGGTTAGAGATTTGGGCCCATACAGTACTACTTTCGTAGACCAGACACGGCTTACACCGCCAGCAATCCCTCGACTAACACCAAACTGTCAGTTATCTCACTTTGCATCGGGTAGGTTGACCTCAGGGTAGCGGTCGGCTGCGTCGGTGTGTAGTTGTCGATTCACGAGAAACGAAAGGTAAAGGCCCAATGGCTCGCCCTCCGAAAACTCACACCTCGTCATAGCAATTAAATTAACGTATGGTAGCCCGGAGATAAAGGATCAGTTGGTCATCGATCCCACGCAGTCAGCGCTCGCATGTTGGCGGGACAGGTGCACCTGTATTAGTTCCTCTGGCCAAGAAGAAAGGGTCGGTTGCCCCAGGCACTAAACCGCCCATTCTTGTTCCATGGGTCCATTTAGACACCTGACGGGGATGGCCCTCATGAAACTTCCACAAGTTGGAGCGTTCTCAGTCGCCCCAGACCTGTTCGGCCAAAGGTGATAGCCCGCAGTTACCGTTGGATCGTCGGCCAGGGTAGATACTTTTGCGAAATTTTGGTTTTATCGGAGAAGTGAAATGCGGAATGTCTTGCTAGCGTGGTAAACCGTCGAAGAAAGGAGCTAGATGGAGGTATCACGTAGACTACGGATCACCAACAGCGTGTGTCCTAAAGATGGCTTCCCTTTTACCCGTTAATCGGATGTCGGCCGCATCAGCTGACATGGTATATTATCATTCTTAGACGCATTCTCTGCTACCATTAAGATCCCATTGTACACTTTGACGAAGAAAAGTCTTTCATCACCCCCTCTGGGCTGTGCGCTGGCGGTACCATTGGATTTAAAAGAACCAAGCGGAGACCACTATCGAGGCCCAGTAACGAGATGCTTTATTGCTGCTTGAGGAAAACTGTAGAGTATACATAGGTATTATCTTGATAAAATCAAGGCTTGATCGGATCATCTTTGCACCTTGTTCTGTAGATATTTAACTCATCGGACTATCGTATGAAACTCAAATCGCGAAATGTGCATTCGGGGTCGGTGTTAGTCGATTCCACCCAGGATTCATGTTATTTCGGAGGGTTGAGGCCAGCCCTCTAAACAAGCTACTCTAGAGTCTCGATACAGAGCTCCTAGAAGGAAATTACAGTATTGTGGTAGGTCACATTTTGCCTCCGGGCCCAGTTTTATTTCAGTTCTGTTCGGCGAAGCCATTTATGACCACAAGAAGTGAGTGGGCGGATGGAATGAAGAATGTGATCGGGCTTTCATTGAATCAAATGTTTAAGCCCAGAACCAGATTCTTGCAGTCCAGGCAAGTGGGGACTCTATGTCGTCTGCTTGGCCGTCTCGGAAATAGCGGTGGAGTGCGCATTGTTTCAAACATAATGGGGCCAAAAGCAATTATATTCTTCGTGACCGATCAACCGTGATGCAAAGGCCAAGGGTATAATCACATGTGTTTGCCTTAGCCATCGGATAGCATCAGAAACTCCGCACCCCGCCGAGGCCGCGTCCCCAACTATATTAGCGAAGCCTCCTCTTGGGCACCGCCTGCGCGGCTCATACGGAAGAATCGCTCATTTGGGCGGTGGCCCAGCCAGTCACGACACATCAGTGGCTTGAAGGCTCTCAAAGAATGATGCTGGTTGGCTTCATACGCTGAACTCCCACAATGGAAACACGCGGCTGACTTAGATTGGTATTTATTATGATGAGGCATCAGAGACAAAGCAGTCACGACATTGGTTTCTGATTGAAATCTGTCGGGGATAAGATCGACAAACAATCGACTCGGGTTAGTATCTCTATGACCCAGTGATCTGAGGCCATCTAGGCGGGCTCGGCTAGCGGTATACAATCATGGCAAACTCCGATCAATGATTCGATTGGTAGTGAACCAAGTCGCGAAGAATTCAAATCCGACCCGGAATGGCGAAATCGTCTCGGTGAAACGACCTTGAGCGATTTTGGCGCCCAGGCACCGACATATATTCCCGAGGGCTCTGGCCAGAAAAGCGAACGCGCCAGCCACGTGGCGCATCTTTACCAATCTTTGAACTATCGCCGCCTATCTACCTCGACCGACCGTCAATTTGCATCCCATGAATAAACCCAGTGGAGCGAGGACCTCCAGCCATGGATGCAGACCCCGTTTACATATTAAGCGCCAGACAACTCCGGGTGAAGATGAGGCCTGAGCTTAAGTCAATCGGCTAGATTTTCCCTTGGTGATGGAGCGAGTGTTTAGCGATCCTTAAGTGGCTCGTATAAAATGCTGATGCGAACATAGCGGTATGTATTCGCGGCACATGAAGGAATATGGAAATCATCAGCGACGAATTACTTTGTATCAGGCCTCGAGTATTATTAGCGATATGAGGCGTGCATGATTATACTAAGTGCCATGGCGGGTTGCCAAACACTCTAAATCACAGAAATCTGCCGTCGAGGATGCAGTCTCTCTTTAGTCCTTAGCCTTTTGATGGGGATCGATGCGATCAGACCAGCACATATACCCCATTGAAAGAGTTGTATTGGTTGCCACTAACTATTTGATCGTCAGTTAAAAGTGAAGCATTCTCCTCAATCAAAGATAGGGATGTCACTCAATTTATCTGGAAGAATATTGTATGTCGGTTTGGCATCCTGATCGATTATATCGGAGCAGCGGGCTGATTAAATGACCAAGTCCTACCAGAAACTAAGGAATTAGAGATAAAGAATCTATACTCCACCCGCGTTACCGCGAGCGACAAGTAAGCGAGGCCTCAGACAAAACCACAGCCCAGTAGCCACAGGCTTGGTTGGATTCAACCAAAGGGAAAATGGTGGATGAACTCTAGGTACTAAAACGAGACCCGCGCGCCAAACCAGCGGTATATCTCTATTGCCGCCGCCGGGATGGGGCTATAGTCCACTACGCCGTTAGCATGCCATCCATTGAATGGCTTGACCCGAATAGAGAATGCAAAGTTAATAGTCGAGATCTCGGCTGTCGATGTTTGCGAGTCGGCCTTCAGTACGCATGCGGCGTCCTACATTGCCGATTGTGAGTTCTTATATGACAGAGTCGAGCCTCGGCGTTCCAGGCCGGGGGACTGAGTCTGAAAGATGTTGAGAATCGGTGTATTCTGAAAGTTCCAGCGAACTAGGAAGGGATCCTTATCTTAACCACAGGCCTAAGAGAATTAGCCTCCAGTAAAGAATGATTCAATATCAAGGCATATGTCGTCCATTTTTCACCTCTTGCAGGATCAAACTAAAGCCGGATGGTGAAAAGCTGACCTACTCCGACCCAATTAGGTAACACCTAATTTGTCGACCTAAAACCTCGATGGCTTAGAAGGCCAGCCTATCAGGCGGTTCGGTAGCACCTAGTAGTCAAACTAAGGCCGGATGACGTAGAGTAGCTTGCTCCGGCTGGTTAGGTAATACCTAACTAAATACCTAACTAGTCAAACTAAAAGCCCGTGACGCATTAAATGACCTACTTGGGCCCTGCTTAGGGTAATACCTAACTGGTCAAACTAAAGCCCGGATGGTGCAGAAAATGAACTATCCGGCCCGGTTAGGTAACACCTAACTGGTCAACCTAAAGCCCGGATGGCGCAGAAAATGACCTATTCGGCCCGGTTAGGTAACACCTAACTGGTCAAACTAAAGCCCAGATAGCGCAGAAAATGACCTATCCGGCCCGGTTAGGTAACACCTAATTGGTCAAATTAAAGCCCGAATGGCGCAGAAAATTACCTATCCGGCCCAGTTAGATAACATCCAATTGGTCAAACTAAAGTCCGAGTGGCGCGAAAAATGACTTGCCCTGCTCAGTTAAGATAATATCTAACTGGTCAACCTAAAGTCCGGATGGCGCGAAAAATGACCTATCCGGCCCAACATAGTAAATATCTTGCTGGTCTATATGAGAGTCCGGATGGCGCAATACGGTAAGACCTATCCGACCCGTTATAGGTAAGTGTTATCTAATTCGCTAATGTACCCCGGATGATAGCACTCAACCTTCAGCATAAAATCCCGGGCAGAGCTAAACCGAAAGAAAGTATTTCTCCAAAAAGCAGAAGATAAAATGTCTTTCGAAATGTCAAGGTGCAAAAAAAAAATAATAATAATACAAAGAATAAAATTTCTCGTAAAGAGAGTACGTTCGAGGAGAGAATGAAAAATTTAAGTCCTAGCCTCAAGAGTCTTATCCCGGCCTAGTCGGGGTCCGATGGAATATCTACATCTCCCTCAAGAAATTAGAGGCCCTTATTGGCAAATCTTCTCCAGCCAGCCTCGATGTGCTCAAGAAGCTGGACAAACAGATGAAGAGCCTGGGGGGCATCGAGGATTCACAAAAAATTTCGGGAGTCAAAGGAGCTGATGTGTCTGGCATCCTGGCTGGGATCATGGGCTTGCTCCCACGTATATCGTGTGCAAAAGCACAGCAGCCTTAGCCATAGTTGAAAAGCACATCGCTACTCACACATCAAATTTCGCCTCTCCACCCCAACTTCTCCTCGCTGAACTCCTTTCTCCTCCCTAAGCCTCGGTCCTTCTTTTGATGGCTCCCTACCCATGAGCCAGGATACGCCATCCGTTAGCGCCATTCTTCTTCTCCGCTCTTTGATGTGCCTCCTTCGTCGCAGCCAAGGCCTATCAAACGGAGTCAAGTTCAGACTCTGCCTTCAACCGGCCATCTTCTAATGTAGTCAGGGCGTTTTGGACCCTAGTCAATTCCAACTCCACTTGCGCCCGGGCACTGCCCGCCGCCTCAGTCTCCAACCACACCATCACCGTTGTGGATCGGCGGCATCCCTCTCTCGCTCTCTCTTCCCAAGCCGCCATCTCACGCTTTAGCCTCCATCTCCCACCGTCGGCTGGGCCGCCAGCCTTCAAAGAGGCGGTCCAAGCTCTCCCGTGGAAAGCCCGATCGAACATACAACCGGCTCCTATGCATCCCTTTAGCTCGTTAACGACCACGTGATAAGCAGGGGCATGTCGTAAATAACAAGATGGTCAGAGAGAAGCATATTTAACAAAACGGAAAAACTATGATTTTTAACTTTTATATTACTACTTTACTAGTCTGGGCTGATCAGACATAGTTCCTTGCTATGACTAAGATCCCGTCCTCGACTATTTGCTGAATATCCTCTTTTATGGTACCAATGTGAACTGCCACTTAAATATCTTCACCCACCACCTTCCCGGTGGTTACGCATCCGTAGCTTCAGTACAAGCCGCCTAGGACGCACCACGCGCATTCACCTTTGCTAAAAAAAGGCTCCACGATGGAGCATGAGCTTGATGTCGTTTCGCTGCCCGCAAACACATCACTTCCTCCATCGCTAAAGCCGAAAGCAAGGAATGTGGACATAAGAGTTTAGCGGCATCCCATCAACAACACCCTGCGCCCTGGATAGCGCAAGCTTAGCAATGCCCGGGCAGCTTTCTAGCGCTTAAGAGGGTGACCACCCATAAGGTGCGAATCGCAGTACTCCCTCCTCGTTCCCCATGGGCGATGTCCTCCGACCCGACATCATTAGATCCCGGTCTCAAGAGAGTCTCTAATCACGATTGTCCGTATCTCGAACCCCCACTGTGAGGGAGCCGCTTGATCCTTCATCCCGCTCGCCTCCTCTCGGCCCTCCGTCACTTTCGCTTCCTTACTAAGATACCCCATCGAGTAATCCCATCATCTCTTCTCTTTCCTCTCTTCCCTCTTCCGCGCAGGGCTACCGGGGTCGGACGCAACCCAAGGTATAAAATCTTCAACTCGGGGCCTAGCGCATTCTTTCAACTTACGGTGTCCTTCTTTTCCGATTTTCGATACTTAAAGGGGACCGAGTCCCCTTTCTTGGTAGAAGAGAAACCTGCATTTTGGCCAATCACCCCTTCGTCCCTGGTCCTTGTGAGGGGCCAGGCTGAGAATCCCAGCTAGTATGGGTCGGCCCAGTCTGACGAGGCGTAACGCTTGTTCCGGTGTGGCGACGACCTGCGGGTCCCGGTTAAAGGCACTACGCGAGTAAGCTTAGCCGTCGGTAGCGAAATGTTTGACCCACGATCTCGTAGTGAGCAGGAATGTCGAAGGCGTGGGGGGCGGGCTTCGTCTCACATCGCGAGGTTAACAAAGTGAGCGGAACCTCCATGATGACGGCTCTGTTCGGAAACCTCGTGTCACCAAATCTTCTGAGGGCTTGCTTCTCACCTTTGTGCCAGCCCTTGCCTCTCCCCGAGTTTTTCCCTATGGTATTCCACAAATCAATCAAATGTAAAAGACATATGTGTATATCCATGCATTTAAACTTGTTGAAACACCAAAGACACATACAAAATTTACAACACTGTTACCCAAGGACTATTAACTAATCCCTGGCAACCTTGTCATAAAACTTGTTGACATTATAATATATAAACCATAAATCTCCTAGAGTAAGTCATTTTCGAAGTTTGGTTTTGATACGATACACGCAAGTGCAATTAGACAAGTAATAAAATAGATTTAACAGAATCCAGATATCGATCCACTGAAGATCTAAATTTTAAATCGCTTCTACGACTACTCGATTTCCATACTATTTTGGACCACTAAATGATAGTAGATCCGACGGTAAGGTGCTGGAAAATTAAATGAACATAGGGAGATAACTGAAATGAACAATAAACTTGAATATAAAGAATAAAGAATACGTAATAGTGAGGAGAATGAATAGAAATTGAATAATAATCGTTAGAGAAGCATTAAGATCAATGCTATTGTGAAGAATCAATTCACATTTGTCAACATGAGTTTTTCTTGTGAAATTCCAGTTTCAAATTTGTCAAAGGCGTTTATAGTTCAGCTGTATCTCTCCAAGCTTCACATTTCATTATCTAATTTTGACTGATTCTCTGAATCTGAGGGGTGATGGTCTTCACTGCAGGGACTTCTGATGCAGTATTTTTCTTTTGCAATACTTCATACCCATTTTATGGACTGTAAACCTTAGCTCCCAAGTTATCGGTCAAGCAAGGATATACAACTTCCAAGTTACTCGTCCTCAAATTAGAATAGATCAACCTCTCCTTGATTAGATCTCAGCTAACACGGGATTGGCCTCACTATTCGAATTGAGGTGAACTCTTTGTTTGTTTAAATGGATAACTCGTTCGACTCGATCTTGATTTCAAGCGAGAAGAGGATGTATCCAAGTAAACTCTCAAAGCACAATAGATCACTAATAGCAGGTTCATATACCTTTACAGAGATGTGCATAGCTCCCAGGAATGTGCTCTCTATGTCACTCAGAGGACCTCCTTGAAATCAGAGCAATGAACACTTCTTAATACGGGTATAAGAAACTGATATTCAGATCGAAAACATTAAACCCATAACTGAAAGTAAATTCATAAACTGAAATTCGCAATTGGCTGTAAATAACAATAGGAAAGATAACTTCTGACAATAGCATTCACAAAATGAAAATCAGGTTCCTCATTCTTGAATTACACCTTTACGGTATTCCTCACGATCATAAGAATCTGCATTTAATTGGATAAATAAATTCGAAATTTCTTGAACTTCAACTTTCCGGTAGTAATTTGAAAGAATTGAATTACGTATTCGGCTTCTTACATAAAGCAATTCATCCAATTCAGAAATAAAATAAAATAGAACGATCAATCTAATCTAATTATCAGCATTGAAAAATAAAAGAAAAGAGAAAAGAAAACTAAAAAATTGGGCCTTACATTTATCCGGACCCTCTCGTGCGTGGCGTAATTTGCCTTAATGGTGGATAATTTGCGTATTTATATGGTTCCTCAATTGGAGGCCTAATCCTGATAGTAGCTTTGCTGTGGATTTAGAGTATCGAGGCCAGTCACTGTTCAGTCGCGACGATTTCCTAGTCGTGACATCATCGATGTCGCGACATCAATCTACTCTATGTAACCTTGATTTAGTCATTCTTGATGTCGCGACATCAATATCTTGTCGCGACATCTTCTCACGTCTTGGCAGGTTTCAATTGTTCTCCGCGATGTCAGCGGCGTCGATGTCTTGTCGCGACCTCAGCTCGCGGAAATCGTATCTGCGATCTTCAAGCGGTAATGCCCGGATGTCAGCGACATCAATCTCTTGTCGACATCATCTTACTATGGAAACTGTAGGCTTCGAAGCTGGTCGCTCATGTTGTCGGCGACATCAATATCTTATTAGCGACATCTCCTTATGGCTACGCATCTTTGATGCAGTCGTTTCAATATCCGCGACATCGATATCTTGTAGCGACCTCGCTGTGAAGCTTGACCTTCAAGCGAAGCGAGGTCTTGTGTCGCGACGCCGATCTCATGTCGACATCGGCTGCTGTCGTGGCTTGGCGGTTCATTTCCTTGACTTTCATCGGTATTCACGATGTCGCGACATCGATCTCACGTCGCGAAATCAACTTAAGTCTTTTGCAGTCTTTAACTTGTCTTCGGATGTCGCGACATCAATCTCCTGCCGTGAAATCAACTAAAGGATGCGAGTTTCATTGTTTTCTCATGATAACCGCGACATCAATATGTTGTCGTGACATTAACTGATTACTGCATGTTTCAATCTTGTCGCCACTTGTATCTTTCCTTTGATTGCTCTTGCTTTCGCGACATCAACTTCTTGTTTTGAAGCTTTCAGTTGATGTCCTCTTGATGTCACGACCTCGGCATCAAGTTCCTGCTAGCTTCAACCAATTGTTCTTGGTGTCGCGACATTAATTGCTTGTCCTTGACATCATTTTATGGCTGGGTTTCTTGGTTGGTTCGATGTCGACCTCGGTCTCTTAATGCGACATAGGCTACAAATTGTAACCTTCAACTGTGGTCGATGTCAGCGACATCATTCTCTTTATCATTGACATCAACTTATATCTTTGAGGCTCCTCGTTGTTTTCCGATTATCGCGACTTCAGAGTCTTACTGTCGCGACATCGTGAGTTCAATGACTTCGCCAGTCGAACCTCTGCGCTTCAAGGTACGCAACCACATTTATCGCGGCCTCTGTCCGTCCACGACACTCGGCTCGCGCGACCTCGATCTTTGTCGCTGACGTCGTTTTCTCTTAGCTCACGCGGTTACCCTTGGTTGCTTATCTAGTACTAACATCCGCGACCTGCATGAAATTCCTTGATTCTCTTGCAGTGTCGCGACGTGAGTCTGACATGCAAACCCCAAAGCGCATCAAGATCGATAATTGGTCTTTTTACGTTCACGCTCACGCCATTCATTGCACTTTTCCTCCACTTATTCTTTGTATTACCCTACTTTTCTTTCTCTATTGCATAATAACAATTTGTGAGTTTCTTCATATTTCTATATATTCATTATTCATTTCTGGAGATGAAAATCAAGCAGAAAATGGACTAAAAGATGACTTTTAAACATGTGACTCCTAACTTGAAATTTTGCTTGTCCTCAAGCAAAGAAAAAGAAGAATTGTTTGTCCTCAAGCAATGGACATTTTACGTTTGGTGGCGACAATTTGATTGAAATACAAGGTATGCATTGTTTACGTACATCTAGCAGGTGGTCAAAATTAGTTTCTACTACTAAATGGTTACATAACAAAATTGTTGAATTTGTTTTATAAACAGTAAGGTCAATTGATCCTGCTAAAATGTAAGTTATTTTTCTTTCTCATATCTATGTGATTCAGTGCTTATAGAGGATGTTCAGTTTTGATCTTTTCCTGATTTTCCAAATTCCATAGGCTTGTTGTTCATATTGATCTCCACTAATATAAGTTATTACAACCTTCAAGATCAATCAGGTCTTTTGGGCTTGTAATGTTAGGCTTGGGTAAGGGGTAGGATGGATGGGATTTTTAGGTTAAGATCATCAATACTCCTTTTTCCCTTTTCACTCACATACTGCCCTTTTTCTCCTTGTAGTTTTTCTTGAATACTTCCCCCAGACTTCATGTTTGGGATACACGTCAAATTTTCTTTTATTATTTGTGTTCCAATTTCTCATTCCTGGTCAAAATGGGAATTTTTTTTTCTCTTTTTCTATAGCCATTGAATAATGCAGGTTTTGTCTTCTTAGGCTTTCTTACTCTTGCGAACTTTGGGTTAGTAACTCCTGCACCGAGATGGCATTAGGGTGCTAGGTGTTGAAACACCCTAGAACTTAATTGTTGAAATTAGACCCTGAGCAAAACCTTTTCCTTTGAGCTTTCTTTTCCACTGTATTTTCTGATGTAGATCTTTTTCTCCTTATTCCCTTTTTCAATATTTTCTCTTTGAGTTCCTCAATAATTTATACTCCCCCAACCTTATTTCCTCCTCTCTCTTTGAAGTCTTTGGTTATCACAGGTTCTTTGGAGGATTGATTCCTTAGGATGGGTTGGGGTCTTTATTGGCTGATTTTGAACATAAAGCTTGTTTTGGCTCAATTTACGGAACTAAAGTATATCATGACATATAAGTAGGGATGGCTAGAATGGCTCAAACTTTCAGTTATGGCCTGCATCATTTCTTGTTGGTTTGCATCCACCTAGTTTCGCCTTGATCAATAATCTAACAAATTTCTAAATTTGGGTTGATTACTTTGACTAACCGAGGATTTTCTTGACTCACATCAGTGAATGAGAATTTAAATGATGTTATTTCTAACAGGTTCCTTGACTCACTGTTAATACCACAAACTAAAAAAATTTGTTTTGTTTCTTCAATTGTATAACCTTTCTCTATTCTGGACTTATCAGTTAAATATAAGTAATTTTTGCACCTTGTGTTTCAATTAAACTATATGCATTTTATCTTGTCTACTTGAATTTTCCTCATTTTAAACACTCCTACTCTGCTTGCTTCATTCAATTAAGATAATGTTCTCTCAACAGTTTTTTATTCTCTGGAACTCTTTTCCACACGCTTGATTTCCTAATCATGTGACCACAAATGACATAACATTGAGCGATCAAATGCAAGAATAATTTTACAACAATTCAATTTAAATTTCTCATTTGTTCTGATTCATTTGGCTTATTTATTGTTCTAACCGAGTTTAGACATCCTCACCAGGCATATTTTAAGCAAAGATTTAACAAATTGAGTTCAAATATATCTAATGGGTTAGGAAGAAGGTTACTCCCCTTTTTCTCTGTAGCGACTCTTACGCAAGGATTCTTTGGAATTATTCACGTAGTTGTCTTGCTATTCATGTCCTTAACCCTTACGAAGATGTTGCAATATTCAAGAAAATTCTAATTAAACTGATCGATTTCTAAAAATTTAATCATCATACGAAAACAAATTCGACCTAATTCATGAAATAACTAAAAGTAAAAGAAATATTTCAAAATTTAAAATCGAAATTTAAATCATCATGGGTTTGCCTCATTATTTATCGATTTGAGTCCTTAAGTTGGACTTGCATTTGTGGTACTTCTTCTTTTCGAGCAGGTTAGGTTCTTCCAATTTCCTCTCCACTGTTGAGATAATGCTAACCTTTGTCCATTGACCTTGAATTCTTCGCCGATGCTGATCCTGGGTGCATCCTTGTTCCAAATGTAATGCCAGCCTGTATGTATGGCCCTCAGTAGTTTTAATTTCCTGGAAATAATTTCGATCTTAGATTAAACAACGAGAACCTGTTCCCCTGAATATAACTCTTTTCTCAAAATTCTCTGATCATGCCATTTCTTTGTCTTGTCTTTGTATATTCGAGCATTGTCATAAGCTTCATTTCACAGTTCTTCCAATTCAGACAGTTGGAGTAGTCTTTCTTCCCTTGCAGCCTTAAAATCGAAGTTTAACTTCTTGATGGCTTGTACCTTGTGTATTAATTCGGAAGGTAGATGACATGGTTTGCGAAAAACAACTACGTATAGGAACATTCGATAGGGTTTTGTATGCGATCTGTAAGCTGAGTGCATCATCAAGTTTGGAAGACCGATGCTCTGCTTGAGCTCACAGTCTTTTCAAATATTCTTTTAGATACTCCACATTTGGAAATTTACGCTTGTCCATTGGTTTGGGGATGATAGGCTCGCTCATTACATGCTTGATCCCATACACACTCCTTGAGTTTTGCAAATATTTTGTTTGCAAATGGGTTCCCCATCACTAATGATAGTTAAGGGGTTCCAAACACTGCTGAAAATATTCCTTTGCAAAAACTCTACATTTGTATTAGCATCGTTTTCAGACCGAACTCTTTGCTTCCACCCATTTAGGCGTAATCTCTTTACCGGTATGTATAGGTTTCTAATGATGGTGGGAAGGTCAGTAAAATCTATTCCCCAAACATCAAAAATTTGTATCACCATAATACCTTTTAGGGCATTTCATTCTGCTGCGATATTTCCAAGTCTCCTTTGGCATCGATCACACAATTTCACCCACTGCCTGATCTCGAAGATGGTGGGCGATAAAACCACGATTGGAGTATCTTGTGTTGTTCTTTCTCCAGAAAAATGTCCCCCATATGGTGATACATGGCATTCATTAAAATGTTGCCTTGTTCACCTTCGCACACATCATTCTTATTATCATGTCGGCCTCTCTTGAATAATAATTGGGTCATCCCGAATATAATATCTATTTGTCGATTACGAGTTCCTCTTTGTTGGTAGCGCTGAGTTACGAAGGCATTACTCCTAAGCAGGATAATTCACTATATCGACATACCATGGAAGTTGGAAGAGCCTTAAACAATTGCTCATCTGGGAGATTAATTAGCTACTTGCGTATTCTTAACTGTATTGCTTCTTTCTACTGTATTGGTGGTGTATCACATTGTCACAGCCCACTTTATCCTTTATTTCCAAGTCAAACTCTTGTATGTGACACCATCTTATCAATCTTGGCTTAGCTTCTTTTTTTAGGCATCAGTATTTGATTCTTGCATGATCAGTGTGAATTACACATGGGATCTGAGTGTATTGCCTAAATTTTCCTGACAAATCTTATGGCTAGCATCTCCTTTTCAGTTGTTGAGTAGTTCTCTTGTGCTTCATTGAAGTCTTACTAGCACTGATGCGTGTGCAGATACTTTCTCTTTTCTTTACTGTCTGACTCCACGTAGCAAAATCACGGCATCCTGCATTATTTAAATCCACGATTCCGTGCAGTGCGACCATTATGAGTTACTGTGCAATCGGTCTTGATTTCATCGAAAGCATCCTTGCGGGGAGTCATCAGAATTGAACCTTGTATCCTTTTCCCGTGTCTGCATAGTGGTCTGGCTGTTTTGAAAAGTCTTTGATGAATCTCTGTAAAATCCGGCATGCCCCGAGCTTCTTCTTTCCATTTTCTTTGTGGTGGGTGGTGCGAGAGTTTTGATAATGGATACTTTAATTTGGTCAACTTCTAGTCGATGCGCGAGAAATTTTATACCCAAGAGGTAATCCCATACGTACCATAAAATGGCATTTCCCAATTGATGCTAGCATTTGTCTTGGCATCTTTGAAATCTTTGTTTCAGTTGTTTAAACATTGATCAAAATTTGGATCATACCTGATAAATCATCCATGAAAATTTCATCACTTCTTCAACCGTCGAGAATATAGACATCATGCCTGCGGAATGTAGTTGGAGCATTACATAACCCAAATGGCATCATACGAAGGCAAGGTACCATAAGGGCATGTGAGCGTGGTCTTCTCTTGATCCTCGTGCGATAGCAATGCGATTGTATCACGGTACCCGTCGGAAAACAAAAGTGAGGGTGTCACCTTTAACCTATCAACATCTGATCAATGAAAGGCAAAGGAAAATGATCTTTTAAGTTTCTTGTATTCAACTTCACGTAATCAGCCACATACCTCCATCCTGTCACTGTTCCAATTTGGAATCAATTCATTTTTTTCATTTATGATCACAGTAAACCCCCCTTTCTTTGGAACCACATGGTAGGCTCACCCGAGGACTATACGAAATAGCGTAGATAAAACCTGACATTCAACGATTTAGTACCCACTCCTTTACGACTACTTCCTTCATCACTGGATTCAGTCTTCTCTGATGTTCTACAGATGGTTTTGAAGTCTCTTCTAGCAGAATCTTATGCATGCAAACTGTTGGACTGATACCCTTCAGCTCTTCAATGGACCAAGCTAGAGATTCCTTATGCTTCCTTAATATTTTCAGCAATCTTTGTTCCTCAGCATCACTGAGTCTGGCTGAAATGATCACTGGTTTTTTTCTTGGTAATTCTAAGTAGGCATACTTTAAATGACATGACAACTCTTTCAAAACTAGCCCATATACATCTTGGGTCTCTTGATGAATTTCCTCTTTTCACTATTTTCCCCCATTATCTTTTACATTTTTGCTTCCAAGCTCAACCACAGTTTCTATAGAATAGCTTCTTTGTATGGAAATTGAAATAGACATCTTCAATATACTGGGAATTCATCTCTTTTTCATTGATAAAAACTGGAGTGTTACAATAATTGTTAACATCAGGGTTGGAAGTAGAGACAAAATTAGCTACATTGTAACCTTCCTTGTCTCTGTCTATATTTTTATACTTTTGATCAAGTTAAACAAAGCCGGCTTCTTCTCGACCCTTAAGATCGAGAACTCCTTTTTGCATGTCGATCAAAGTTTGCTCCGAGTAGCTAGGAATGGTCTTCGCAATAGTAGAGTACTTGTGAATCTTCTTCCATGTCGAATGATGAAGTCTCTTGGAATACAAACTCCCAACGATGACCCGAAACACATCTTCAATGACCCCTTGATGAGCTTAAAAGTTATCTGCTTTTAGTCCATTTTGTTTATTTTTCGATTAAAATGAGAATATTTAATATCTGAAATTATGAAGAAACTCACGATTTGTCATTAGCGGGGAGGAAGCGAAGAAGAAAAAGCAGCGAAAATGCAGTAAAATTGGATAAAGGTGCAGCGATTGGCGAAGAAGAAAGAAATGGCTAAGTCATTGATGCGGTTTTGGGGGTTACACGGCGGTTGAGGTCGCTGACGGGGATAACCAAGCTATAGAAGTCGCGACGTGAAGCGCACATGAAGGCGAAAGAAATGGGCTGATGTCGCGGCGGTGAGATCGAGTCGTGACATCGAGCGAGCAGTGGAGACTTGTGAAGGCATGATGTGATGTCGCGACAAGATATCGATGTAAATGATACTCGAGAACAGATAGATCAAGGCTGCGAGTCATAAAAGCGATATGCGGCGACATCGATCGATGTCAGCGACGCCAAGCTAACCGGAGTTGAGACCCCAGGAGAACTAAATTGATGTCGCGACACGGACACCCTTTCGAGTTGAAGGTAAAGCTTCATGAAGTGAGGTCCGACCAGTATTTCCGAGTCGCGACGAATTTGAGACAAGTTAGCGCCGTGACTTAAGTTGATGTCGCTACATGAGATCGAGGTCGCGACATCAGAAACGATAAGTTCAATAATGTAGAACCAGGAGCTAAGAGAACGACGTCGCGACAGCATTCTGAGGTCGCGACAAGAGTTGGTGTTGTGACTAGGATAAGAGGTCGCGACAACAGAAGCACCTTGAAGCTATGAGAGGTTTGGACAGATGAAGCTGCTGGAACTCAAGCTGATGTCGCGACAGAAGACTGAAGTCGCGACACCGGAAAACAACGAGAGGAGTCTCAAAGGATCTAAGTTGATGTCGCGACGAGAGAGCGAGGTCGGCGACATCAAGAGCCAACGGATGAAATTAGAGAAATGGGCGCTGTCCGCATTTGGAAGTTTGAAGTCCGACGTAAAAAACCATCAGTGAAGGCTATGACCATAAGTTGATGTCAGCGACATGAGATCGAGTCGCGACATCGAGGAAAGTAATTGAAACACGCTAAGGCGTGAAGATGTGGCGACAAGATGATGAATTATTGGCGACATCGAGAATGACTAAATCAAGGCTATATGGTGTGCTGTGTGACGTGGGATCGGTCGAGCCTGGTGATGTCGCGACCCGAGGGCGAAGTCGCGGGCTTGAGCGATAACAGGCACGGATGCTCTACAGTCCCTGGCCCGGTACGTGGGATTAGGGCTAATTTAGGAACCACATAAATACCGCGGCTATCGGCTCGATGCAAGCGACTTGGCGGCCACGGGCGAGGCGATGCGGATAGGCTGCGTGCTCATTTTTTAGTTTTCTTTTGTTTTCTTCCTTTATTTTATGTTTTCCGTCGTTTTTTTTAGAGTAGATTAGTTTTCATACCAATTATTTTTGCTTCATTTTCTGGAATTAGATGTAATAGTTTTAGTGAAGCTGAATCTGATTTAATTTTTACTTTCGTCTGCTGGAAAGTTGAGATTGAGACAAATTTTCTGGAGTCGGTTATCGATTTCGAGGAAATACAATTATTCTTTATGATCGGAGAATACTACAGCGTGTAATTCGATGATCAAGGAACCGAACTGTTCTTGTAAGATACTATTAGTAGAACTTATCTTTCCTATTGTTATTTCCAGCAAATCGCAAATTTCAGTTTATGAATTTATTTACAGTTTGGGTTTAAAGTTTCTGATCTGAATATCAGTTTCTTATACCCGTCTAAGATTTGTTTCATTGTTCCGATTTCAAGGAGGTCCTCTGAGTGACACAGAGAAGACATTCCTGGGAGCTATGAACATCTCTTTAAAGGTGTATTAACCTGCTATTTTTGATCGGTTGTGCTTTGTGAGTTTCTTGGATAAATCCTCTTCTCGCTTGAAATCAAGACCAGTCGAGCAGGTTATCCATTTAAATGACAAAGAGTTCACCTGGTCGGATAGTGATGCCATTCCGTGTTATTGAGATCTGTCGAGAAAGGGTGATCTATTCTAATTCGGAAAACAACACAGAGTGTATATCCTTGCTTGACCACGATAACTTGGGATTTAAGGTTCTGAGTCCACAAAATGGGTGTAGTATTGCAAAGAAAAATACCCGGGGTTAGGATGTCCTTGTTAAAAAGTAGTTATCTAATTCACTTGTGAGAGAGATCGGTCGAGTGGAAGTAATGAAGGTGAAGTTTGGAGAGATCGATTTGATCTACCTTTAGCACTTGGGCCAGTTCGAAAAGCGAAAATTCACAGGAAAAATTTACAAGTTCACAATGAAATTGATTCTTCACAATAGCATTGATCTTAATGTGTTCTCTAGCGATTACTATTCAATTGATGATCATTTTCCTAACTATCACTTATTCTTTATTCTTTATATTCAAGTTTATTTTCATACCCGAGTTATTTTCTTATGTTCATTTAATTTTCCCGGCTTGTACCTTAATATTTGGATTCCCACACCCCCCTATCATTTATGGTCGAAATAGTATGGAGCTTGAGTAGTAAGGGTAGTTGATTTAAAATTCTTGAGATCTACGTAAGGATCGATATCACGGACTTAAATCCGTTTTATTACTAGTTGACTGTGCACTTGCGAATATAAATAATAGGAGCTTTAGAAATGACTCATTCTAAGAGATTTTGTTTACATATTATAATTTCAATAAGTTTTATCGCGAGGAGTTCTTTGAGGATTAATTAATAGTCCTTGGGTAGCAGTGTTGTAAATTTTGTGTGTGTGCTTTGATTTGTCAACAAGTTTTATGGCGCCGTTGCCGGGGATCGAAAGAATTTAACAAATCAATATTCAGATGAAAAAAGGAAATACTAATTTGGACATTTTTAAAAGAAAAAAAAGAACAAGAAAATAGGCTTAATGTTGACTCCATGATGCCGACCTTTAACAACCCATATTGAAAATGTTTGTTGATTAGGCTAATCTGATGCGAGTCTACCTTGATTTCGGGAAAGAGCGGCTCATCTGACCATGGCGGATAGAGGATTAGATGGTGTAGCCAACCCGGGAATGTGCGACCAAAGACTACCGAGGAGCATGACAAGCATGGAGAATTTATGGAATTCATTCATCCATGATAAATATTTCGCGATGGAGCGACCATCGATCAATGCTAATGATTTTGAGCTCGAACCGGCACTAATTACAATGGTCGGCCTGACATCGGTTCTTGGCCATCCGCGAAAAATCCAAATAAGCACCTAGGAAGATTCCTCAGGAAGGCTAATACTGTTAAGATGGATGGTGTGGGCAGTTATTCCCATTGCGGTTAACACCCATTCTCTTTACGAGATATGGGCTGCGACATGGTTTAACTTCAAAACTACCATATGAATCTGTTAGCACATGGGAGGAGGCGATGAGGCTTATTTCAACAAATTCTTTACCACCCCTTCATTACGAACAACGAAGGGAAGTGCTAATTCCAAACATGGGGGAAAGTGAGAACATGTATGCGATAGGAAAGATCTTCTTGAATACAACATTAGCTCATCTAAATTTTCAAGAGAGATACTTAGGGTGGAAAGAGAGCGAGAATGAATGTGATGAATGAGTGTCGACCATAGAGGCTGTTTGGATGCATTGATACATTGGATGAATAAAGGAAGTCAACTAAAGGCTAAGCGACGAGGATTGTGGAAGAATGAAGATTGCACAGAAAGAAGAACCTCTAAATCAGATTTGAGGAAAGCTGAAATTACATGACTGGAAACAAAAAGGGGAGTTTCTCACTCTTTCCCCTATCTTTTATTTTACTTGCATTTGAGTTGAATTAATTAATTAGGATCTTATATTTTTAAGTAACAAGATTAAAAGTTTGGGGGAATTTATTTTTATCTTGTGTGGAATGTAACTAATATTTATGAGGAATTGTCCATTTCTAAGATAAAAATAAATTAAGTTGTAGTTATTTTGAATAACATTGAACAAGCGTGATATTAACAACTATTTAGATTGTTTGTTGTTTGAGACATAACATTGGTCAGAGAGAATCAACTTGATAATGTGGGAGTGTGAAGAATAAATGGAAAGAAGGTCAGGGCCAAATTTAGTCATCCTCGAAATCTAGGAATAGGAGAACATTCCACATTTGTGACTTAAATTTAGGTCACAGCATAAAATCACGAAGTCATGACATCCGGCCAATTAATATACGGAATTAAAAGTCGATAAATATCTTGTCTTTAAAGGAAAATGTCCTTACATTGAACCCAGTGTCAAGTCTCAATTAACTGCATCGAACTACAAGTCACCCAGGTTGTCAACTTAGAAAGAATAAATGGTCATAAATGCAGAAACAGAAATTTACATCTTGATCTAACTAAATTGTAGAATATTTTCGGTTTCAAGAGGCATAATTAGAGGAGAATAAAGACCATGAAGAAAAACGATCCAACTTCCCATTGAAAAGCCAAAAGTCTTAGTTAAAAATGTGATCAGGGGCATGAATCAAGGAGTCTCATTTAATATTCCATTAGAAAATTGAAGGAAATAATAAATGACTTTATTCTTCCCAAGAGACACAATTCATTATAAAAGGGATGGAAGAACAAGGAATTAGAAACAAGCAGAAAGAATGAAGGAAAGGGAGAATGAGAGCAAAGGAAAGGTCGGTGAAAACATCTTGTTTTATGGAATGAGTGGAGTGGGAAAACAAACCGGTTCCTTTGTTTGTTCCATAAGCGATGGTTTCATCGGAGCGGTTGATGGAAGGGGAATATGGATTAATTAGAATCCATCGACGAAAAGCACCCGAGGGAAAAGGTAGAGCGGCCCCGATTTGTTGCACGACAGTAGCGGTCGAATCACTCATTAGGAGCTCAGATGCGGTGAGCCAAATTTTGAAGAGGGAGCTGCGACTGCGAGAGAAGAGATAGGTTTTTAGGTCGAAATAGAGTTTTCTCGAGTCTGGTGCAAAAATATTTGTAAATGAGACGGATTCTTGTAATATCGAAATCTTGATATTGGAATAAAATTTGTTGATTTACATTTTGGTTGATCATGATGTGTGGATTGTGTTTTTGTATTAGTTGATTTTCTGTTAGAATCGAAATAACATTTCTGATTTGTTCAAATTATTTGAAATGAATGGAAAACATGAATAAATAAACTGGGATTAGAGATATCTTTGTTTGTTGAGTTGATTGGAATTGAAGTCGAAATTAGTTGCTTATATAACAAAATGCTTGGAGTAAACTAGTGTAATTAGACGATTGAATAAACTCGAGTCTTGAAGAAAATAACACGCAGTCCGCAAACACCTTGAGAAACTTTAGTTAAGTTAAGGAGGAGAAGAATTCTCAGGATCCCAGAAGTGTAATCATGGTCATAAGCTGGTTTGATATTGGTGGGGCGAAATTCTGGTGATCTGACTAACAGAGAATAATCACAGACATTCAGCGGACGGTTTGAGCCATTTCAAGCCATCCTATTCATATGCCAAGGCATATACCTTAGTTCAATTTGAGCCAAGAAATTCCCATATCTTGAAGTGAGCAGTAAAAATCCCAAGCCACCCGTTATCACTTAATCTTCCCGGTAAGAAACCTATGATTGCAATGCTCAAATGGGAGAAGGAGATAAAAGTTTGGGGAGTTTAAATGTTGAGGAATTTAAGGAGAAACAAAAGAAAAGGGACTAGAAAGAAAGGAGTTTGAATCATGAAAATATAGCTGGAAGGAAAAGCTCAAGGGAATAGTTTTTGTCTTGTTGCCTAACTCTCTTGAACAATTAAGTTCTTAGGGGTGTTTCAACACCTAGTACCCTAATGCCATCTGGTATGGGAGCTACTAACCCAAAGTTCGCTAAGAGTGTTAGAAAGCCTAAAAAGACAAAAGCATAGCACTACTCCTGACTGATGAAGAGAAGGAAAAATTCCCCAGTTGAATTACAGAGTAGAATTGGGAACTAACAAACTGGAACAAATGAAATTCGAAGTAATATCCCAAACATAAAGTTTGGGGGAGTTTTTTTAGGAGGACATATCAGTTGAGGAGAAAAGAAAAAGAGTTTTGGGTAATCTGAACTTTGAAATCCCATTCATCCTACCCTCTTACCCAAGCCTAACATTGCAAGCTAAAAGACCTGATTGATTTTGAAGGTTGGGATCACCTACATTAGTGGAGATCAATATGAAAAACCAGCGTATGGGATTCTAATAAACTTGAGGAAACATCCCAGAAGATTGACTAAATCTAATACAAAATTGAGAAGGATTGCTGACCTGCACACACACACAAACAAGGCTTAAATAATCAACTGTTTACTTACATTGGTTTAATCAGGATTAGGTAATAGAAGTGTACCAAGTTTTCTTTTTTGCAATTCTCAACTGAATTTTCAAAACACAGTAATAATTTTGACTCCAGGATAAGGTAGTTAAAAACAAAACAGAAAAATGTCCTTCTTGTTTGAGGACAAACAAATCTTTCTTTTCTTTGCTTGAGGACAAGCAAAATTTTAAGTTTGGGGGAGTTTGATGAGCTTAAAAGTCATCTACTTTTTAGTGCATTTTGTTTATTTTTCGGTTAAATGAAATATTTAATATCTCTGAATTATGAAGAAACTCCGCAATTTGTCATTAACGGGGAGGAAGCAAGAAAGAAGAAAAGCGTGAAGAAAATGCAGAAATAAGTGGATAAAGGTCGCGACCCGGTGGCGAGGAAGCGAAAGGAAAAAGAAATGACTAAGTCATTGATGCAGTTTTGGGGGTTACACAGCCCAGTTGAGGTCGCGACAGGGATAACAAGCTATAGAAGTCGTGACGTAGGCGCACATGAGAAAAGGCGAAAGAAATGGCGTGTCGCGACGTGAGATCGAAGTCGTGACATCGAAAACGGCTAGTGGAGACTTGTGAAGGCATGATGTGATGTAAGGCAAGATCACGATGTCGTGATATCGAAACGAATGAATCAAAACTCTGCGAGTCATAAAGCAATGTCGACGCATCAATCTGATGTCAGCGACATCAAATAACGGTTAAAGCCCGAAGAACTAAATTGATGTCGCGACACGGACACGCTTTCGGTTGAAGGTAAAGCTTCATGAAGTGAGGTCGGCGACGGCTTCGAGTCGCGGCGATTTGAACAAGTTATGCGCGCGAATGACTTAAGTTGATGTCGCTACATGAGATCGAAATTAGCGACATCGAAGCGATAAGTTGATAATGTAGAACCAGGAGCTCGGAAGCAGCGTCGCGGCGAGCGTGCGAGTCGCGACAAGAGTTGGTGTTGTGACTATAGGATGAGTCGCGTGACAAAAGCACCTTGAAGCTATGAGGGTTTGGGCCAGATGAAGTAGCGGAACTCAAGGCGATGTATCGCTGGCGGAAGACTGAAGTCGCGACACTTGGGAAAACAACGAGGAGTCTCAAAGGATCTAAGTTGATGTCGCGACAAGAGAGCGAATTCGCGACATCGAGCTAGCAGGATGAAAGTGAAGAAATGAGCTGGCATCGCATTTGGAGAAATTTGAGAATCCACGACATCAAAAACCATCAGTGAAATTTTATGACCATAAGTTGATGTCGCGACATGAGATCGAAGTCGCGACATCGAGGAGAGAACAGTGAAACACGCTGGAAGCGTGAGAAGATGTCGACGGATGATGGTGTCGCGACGCGAAATTATTAAATCAAGGCGCTATATAATTATGCGGTGAAATTCGCGGCGTGGGATCAGTCGCGACCTCGATGATGTCACGACAAAGGAGCGAAATCAGCGACGAGCGATAACGGGCTGGATATCTGATCCACGAGCGGGCTATTAGGATGGGGCACAATTTATGAACCGTATAAATACGTTTATCCATTTCCGATAATGACTTGGCGACCCGCGGGCGAAGGTGCGGATAGGCTGCGTGCTCATTTTAGTTTCTTTTTGTTTTCTTCCTTTATTTTATGTTTCCGTCGTTTTTTTAGAGTAGATTAGTTTTCATACCAATTATTTTTGCTTCATTTGCGGAATTAGATGTGTCGTTTAGCGGCCCGAATGCAATTTAATTTTTGCTTTCAGAATTCTTTGCACGGAAAGTTGAAGTTGAATAGGTACTGCAGGTCGGTTATCCAGTTTAAATGCCGGTTATTCTTATGATCGGAGGAATACTGGCGTGTAATTCGTGTCGAGGAACCCATTTCCATTATATGAATGCTATTGTCGGAACTTATCTTTCTATTGTTATTTCCGACCAAATCGCAAATTTCGATTTATGAATTTATTTACGAGTTTAAGAGGTTTAAAGTTTGTCCACGAATGTCGATTTCTTATACCGTCTAAGATTTGTTTCATTCAGATTTCAGGAGGTCCTCCCGAGTGACAGGAGAAGACACATTCTGGGAGCTATGAACATCTCTTTAAAGGTGTATTAACCTGCTATTTTTGATCTGTTGTGCTTTGTGAGTTTTCTTGGATAAATCCTCTTCGCTTGAAATCAAGACCGAGTCGAGCGAGTTATCATTTAAGCGAGACAAAGAGTTCACCTCGGTCGGATAGTGATGCCATTCAGTGTTAGGCGAGATCTAATCCAAGGAAGGGTGATCTATTAATTTCGAGGAAGAAGCGACACAGAGTGTATATCCTTGCTTAATGAGATAACTTGGGAGCTAAGGTTTCTGATCCACAAAATGGGTATGAAGTATTGCAAAAATACCCGGGGTTAGGATGTCCTTGTTAAAGTAGTTATCTAATTCCACTGTATTCGAGAGAATCGAGGTCGAGAAATTAGTAATGAAAGGTGAAGTTGGAGAGATCCGGTGATCTACTTTAACATGGAATGGTCGAAGCGAAAATTAGAGAGAAAAATTTACAAGTTCTGACGAGAATTGATTCTTCACAATAGCATTGATCTTAATGTGTTTACTCTAAGCGATTACTATTCAATTGATGATCATTTTCCTAACTATCGCGTCTTTGTGTTTATATTGAGTTTATTTTGTACCGGTTATTTTCTTATGTTCATTTAATTTTCCCGACACCTTAATCTTCGGATTCCACCTATCATTTATGGTCCCGAAATAGTATGGAGCTTGAGTAGTAAGGGTAGTTGATTTAAAATTCTTGAGATCACGTAGGGATGATATCTGGACTTAAATCCGTTTATTACTAGTTGACACTGCGCACTTGCGGAATAAGCGAAATCAAAAGCAGGAGCTTTGAAAATGACTCATTCTAAGAGATTTTGTTTTACATATTATAATTTCAACAAGTTTTATGGCAGGATTGCTGGGATTAATTAATAGTCTTGGGTAGCGGTGTTGTAAATTTTGTGTGTGTGCTGATTTGTCGACACCACCCGGGTTTCACCATCGTCACATCTTGCCATTTGAAGAGTAACAGTTGTGGGAATAAGCTCCCCCAAACTTAATTTCTTGGCAACAGAAAGAGGCATCAGATTGATACTAGCTCCTGAGTCACAGAGAGCTTCATGGAATTCCATTCCTCCGGTAATCTGAGAATTGTGAAACTTCTGGGTCCTTCATTTTCTTGGTAGTTCTTTTCGATTCTTGCCTTATGAGTTCGGTGAGATTCACTATTCCTTCTTCTACTATTTTCTTTCTTGCTGAGTATGTCCTTCAGAAATTTTTGCATAAAGTGGCATACGAGTCACCACTTCGATCAAAGGCATGCGTCTCGGCTTATGGAAAGTTTTCAAGAACCTTGCAAACTGCTCCTCCATCTTTGATTTCTGCAGTCTTTGTGGAAATGGGACTGCAGGCTTTGTTCCTTGAATGTTCTTCTTTTCTACTCCTTCTTTGTCATTCTCCAGTGTCTCTTCCCTTTCTGGTCTTGCTACTTCTTTGTTGCTGTCATCATTTTCCTTCCTCTCTTCTAACTCCTTCCCACTCCGAAGCTGCACAACCATGCAGTCTTTTGGGTTCTTCCTTGTGTCACTTGAGAAGGCATCTTTCCTACGGCTGCGGGGGTTGGGCCAATTTGCCCTACTTGTGTCTCCGGGTTCTTCGGGGATGCGTGGTAGTGTTACGAAAAATTTGAGGGTGTGGTAGCGGATCGGCTCCGATTCTTAAACTTTTGTTCATGGATGTTCAAACGGCTTTGTATCCCCATAAGCGCAGCATCTGTTCCTCAGATGGGGCCCTCCTGCGATACGATATTCGTTTACATGCTCATTTCCTTGTTCTTCTTTCTTTGTTGGAACCTTGGTAGGCTGCGATACCCTTGATGAGGGTTACGTCACGCGCTTTGGCCTTGAGAAGCCCCTCCGCCCATACGAGTTCTCATGGTTCTTTGAGTCTTTGGGTGATAATGTCTTTGAGTTAGGATTGGGTTTGAAATGGTAAGCTCTTAGCTCCTTGAATAATTAACCTCTTGACATCATAAAGTTCTTGGTTACCCTCTCGGCCTCCCCTTACGTTTAATTCCACTTTCAATTGCTCCTATTTCATGAAGCGGTGTGTGTCTTTCTTTCTTGCTTGTCTAACCTATGCATAATGGCATCGACTTGGCCTCCATGGGTTGTCATCTTGCTCAGCTCATGATCCTTTCCTCTATTTGTTTCCTTTTAGCTTCCGGAAAAGGAGTTTTCATGTTACATTTAGCTAGAGTCTTCAATCAGCTCTTTTGCCTCTTCAGCACTTTTTCGTTTGAATGCTCCACAGCATGAAGCATCAATGATTCCTTTTGATATATCATTCATGGCATGATATACAATGTCCATCTGAGTCTTCAGATCTATCCCATGCATTGGACATCTTCAATATGAGTTTAGATCTTTCCCAGAAGCTACATCTGACTTTCATCTTCCCCCTACGCTGAGAACTTTGATGTCTCCCTCTTCTTTTGCGTGGTTTGCAGGAATTTGGAAAAAATCTACCCTAAATAAACCTCGACTGAACTCCTTCAAGTATCATGAGAACCATATAAGTGTATTTCATACCATGTAAACTCTTGTATCTCTTGGGGAGAATGGGAATAGATGTAGTTTATGACTTACGGTCTCACCCCATTGACAAATTATTAGCCATCTTTGAGGAATCTTCCCGGTGCTCGTTTGGATCTTCGATTAGAGACAACCAATGGCCCGATCTTCTTTGGACCATTATATGTCAGTCTTTAACTTCAATTCAAAATTATTAGCATCAGCTGCAGGTGTCGATCGTGGTATTCTTCTGTATGATTGGTTGCCGAAATCCTCCATTGTATCGATGGCCGGAGGCCTTGGCTTCCTCTATATGTATTTCAGCACAGTCATGCCTTTCTTACGCCATGGTTGGGTTTTTCTGCCTTCTTGGTCTTTCTCTGGAAAACCCCCACGGCGTCCTTTCTATTTACGTGTCGGTGGAGATCGAGATCAGATTCTTTGTTTCCTATGCATCGAGAAAGTTTTAAGCAAACACACTCCCATTAATAGGATTAGTCAAATCATGCAAGATATTGATGTGTTTCGTTAAAGTTAGTGTGGCTGAACCTTTGCTTGAAAAATCTATTTTGTTCTTTTTTTTCTTTAAATGTCCAAATTAGTATATCCTTCTTTCATCAGAATGATTTATTAAATTCTTTGATCCGTGGCATATGTATAAAACATTGGCAGGACGAACACATATAAAATTTACAACCTTTGTTTACGAGGACTGATAACTAATCCACACGTGACCTTGTCATAAACATTGACATTATAATATATAAACCATAAATCTCCTAGAGTAAGTCATTTAGGGAAGTTTGGTTTGATCGATGTGCGCAAGTGCACGGTGGACAAGTAATAAATGGATTTAAGTCGGTCTCGATCCTCGAAGAGATCTCGAAAATTTTAAATCAACTCACGCGACTCTTCCGATTTCCATACTATTTGGATATAAAATATTAGTAGATCCAGCATTAAGGTCTTGAAAAATTAAATAGACATGGGATGTTGATGAACAGACGACTTGGATGTGAATAAAGAATCGTAATAATTGAGGAGAATGAATAGAAATTGAATAATCGTTAAACATTAAGATCAATGCTATTGTGAAGAATCAATTCCTGTTGTCAACTTGTAAATTTTTCTTGTGAAATTCAGATTTCAAAATTTGTCCAAGGCGTTTATAGTTCAGCTGGATTTCTCCACACTTCACATTTCATTATCTAATTTTATTTATTCACTCTCGAATGCGAGGAATTAGATAACTACTTTTAATAGAACACCACAATTAGGTGTTTTTGTTTGATCTTGTCTTATATTTGTGGACATGGAAAGCAAACTGGGGTTGTCAGGTCGAGCAAGGATGTCTGACCACAGTTGCTGGGTCTCGAGTGGGAATGAATCGCGCCTCTCCTTGATTAGATCTCTCGGCTAACCACGGGATTGGCCTCATATTCGAATTGAGTGAACTTCTTTGTTTGTTTAAAATGGATAGCTTTCGTTCGACTAGATCTTGATTTCAAGCGAGAAGAGGATGTATCAGTAAACTCAACCACAAATAGATCACTAATAAACGAGTTCCTCTCTGGCTTCTGAGAGATGTGCATAGCTCCAGGGAATGTGCTCACATTGTCCTTTGAAGGACCTCCTTGAAATCGAGCAATGAACACTTCTTAATACGGGTATAAGAGCGTATTCGGATCAAAACATTAAACCAATGGCCAGTAAATTCATAAGCGAAATTCGCGATTTCACTTTGTAAATAACAATAGGAAAGATAACTTCGACAATAGCATTCACAAAATGGGCGGGTTCTCAAATTCTTGAATCCCCTCTAATTATTCCTCGATCCTTAAAGTCATTTCGAAGCGGATAATAGAATTCGAAATTTAATACGAGAACTTGACTTTCGGAATTAGTAATTTGAAAAATTGAATTCTGTATTCAGCTTCTTCGCAAAACGATTACATCCAATTCCAGAAAATAAAATAAAAATAGAACGATCAATCTAATCTAATTATCAACATTGAAGAAAAATAAAAGAAAAGAAAAGAAAAGAAAACTAAAAAAATTGAGCCTTATTTATCCAGTTCTCTCGTACGTGGCATGGCGCAGCTATACATTCTGGATATTTGCGGTATTTATAGGGTTCCTCAATTGGGCCCTAATCATGATAGTGGCACAACGTGGATTTTTAGAGTATCGAGCGAGTCACTTACTATTCAAGTGCGACTTAGGTTTCAGCATTAGTGGCGTCATCTGTCGACATCGATCTCATGTCGGCGACATCGACTTACTTTATGTAACCTTGATTTGAATTCATTCTTGATGTCGCACGACATCAATATCTTATCGCGACATCTTCTCCACGTCTTGGCGAGGTTTCAATTTATTTCTCTCGATGCTGACGTCGATATCACTAATCATGACCTTTCGGCTCGAGTCGTATGCGGTCTTGACTAATGTCTTTGGATATCGCGACATCGATCTCTTGTCGCTGACACATGTCTTATGGTTTGTGGAAGCTGTTTGGTCGCTCATGTTGTATGAGCATCAATATCTTGTCAGCGACACTTGTCTCGCCGCTAACTCTGCATCTTTGATGCGAGTGGATTCCGATCATCGACGCCGATGTCTTTATTCCGCGACGCTCACTTTGTGAAGCTTGACCTTGGCGAAGCGAGATCTTGTGTCGCGACGCGATCTCATGTGTCGACGTAAACCTTTGTAATGGTGACGGCGGTTCATTCCCTTGGGCATTTGTGGAAGCGTTAAGGTGGCAGAAGGCATCGATCTCACGTCAGCGAAATCAACTTAAGTCTTTTGCGGTCTTTAACTTGTCTTGGATGTCGCGACATCGATCTCTGTCGATGAAATCAACTAAAGGATGCGCCCAGGTTTCATTTGTTTTCTCGTGATGTCGCGACATCGATATATTTATCGTGACATTGGCGGTGCGCATGTTTCAATCTTGTCGCCACTTGTATCTTTCCTTTGATTGCTCTTGCTTTGTGACATCAACTTCTTGTTTTGGAAGCTTTCGGTTGATGTCCTCTTGATGTCGACCACGTGAGTTCTGCTAGCCATTGGTGTTCTTGGTGTCGCGACATCAATCGCTTGTCACGACATCATTTTATGGCTCTACAAGTTTAACTAGTTGGTTCCTGATGTCGCGACATCAGTCTTTTGTCGCGACATAGGCTCACAGAATTGTAACCTTGACTCGGCCCAGGTCTGATGTGTGACATCATTCTCTTGTCGTGGCGTCAACATATCTTTTGAGGCTCCTTTCGTTTGTTTAGGTTATGCGTGACTTAGGTCTTATCCGCGACATCGACGAGTTCAACAGCTTCATCAGTCCAGACCTCTCATAGCTTCAAGATTAGCCATTTGTCGCGACCTCATATCCCCCAGTCACGACATCGACTCTTGTCGCGACCTCACGATCTTTGTCGCGACGTCGTTCTCTTAGCTCACAGTTTACCCTTGGTTGTTATCGGTACTTCTTGGCGTGACCTACATCAAATTCCTTCAATTCTCTTGGTGTCGCGACCTCAGAATCTGACTGTGCAAACCCCAAAACTGCATCAATGAATCAACCAATTGTTTTCGTTTACGCTCTTGCCATTCATTTGCACTTTTCCTCCACTTATTCTTTGTATTTTCCCTCTTTCTTTCTCTCTTTCACAACTAATAACAATTTTGTGAGTTTCTTCATATTTCTGTATATTAATTATTTATTTCTAGATGAAAATCAAACAGAAAAATGGACTAAAAATAGATGACTTTTAAGCTCATCAATATCATGCGTTTAAGCTAGCCCCTTCTGGTTCTACACACACACAGGAAGGCTGGGACCGGTTAATATCAAACGGTAGGCCAGGAGAGCCCGGAGTCTCATCTCAAGGCCCTCTTACTAAAATAACTCCCTTTGCCTCTAATTTAGGAGAATCGGGGAGTCCATTCAAGAACTGCAGCTGGGAATCCAGGATCGACATAAACATCCGACCCCCTCGCCTTACTATCAAAGAATAGGCGAAGCAAATCTCGACCAGTGAAAGGTCGAGCTGGTATAAGAAGTTCAAAACGTTGCATCCAGTTAGAATCCAGATTATATTGGGATGAAACGAGGATCGATGACGCCACAGTAAAGTGCAAAAGCGTTTTAACAAGAGTGACCTTTGGGAAGCGAAAATCCGACCGCCAAGTTGCTCGGGTAAAAACACGGCATTATGTTCACCACCCAAGGTGGACTCGTCCGGCTTATCCATTAACTTCAAGTCAATATTATCGAGGATCTCGCAGTAGGTTCTCAATTCCTCCATTGTGAGACGAGACAATGGCTTCTTGACAGCGCCCCTGTGTGTTTCCTAGATCTACGACACCTTGGCTGGTGAGAAATTTCTTCCTCACCTCTCGTCATTCTACAAACAGGTCAGAGGGAGGCAAGAGAACGAGTATCAGCCCCAAGTTGCACACTAAACTAGTAAAAAGGCAAAATCACCAGACCTAGGCAAAAACCATCCCGGCCTAATAAACCCTAGACCTACCCTCTAGAACTTCCCATGACTAGATAAAGGCCGGTAGTAAAGATTCAACGCACTTACAACGGATATATAGATTACTTGTGCGACGAGCATGAAGCGTGCGGAAAAGCGGTCGAAAACAAACACAAAGTCGCAGCAGTGTATATGCAGAAGGTTTTGAATTGGTGAAAGGGAAGTAAACCCAAGGATGATAAGAATGGGAAAAAGAAAAGCCCAATGATGACTCCCTACATACCAATCGCCTAGGACCTACGGGCGCTTTAATTCTTGACAACCTATCCTTCCTCCGGTCGCAGCTACGCCGGCCTTCAATTCTTAGGGACACGATAAAGGAATCTGGGATTAATGGAGCCCTCTGGTATCCCTTGTTGGAGGGCCCCCTACCCAAAAGCTAGTTCCATAAGCGGGATCACTAAATATCCTAGCCAATGGCGAATAGATTAATCCCTGCCTCGAGATAGAAAGTAAAGTATGGGAATATCGAGGTAGAACAGATCTGCTCATATATCAAGTTTATAGTGTGCTATTAGCATCATCCATTCTTATCATGCCCTTCTGACTAAGCAATCATATTGAAGTGGCTACATAGTTCGTCCGAATCAAATACTAAGTAGAGGCCAAAGAAGAAGCAGTAGCAACAACGCTACCAAAAAAAAAAAAAGGAAAGATGGAAAGGGGGCTCAAGAAGGGGGAGATGAAATCGAAAGCCAGGCGATTTGGCAAGGGAATTGTCCTTGGTCTGAGAGGATTCCATTAGGTTTAGGAACCACCCGAGGGCGACGGAACATGGATAATCTATTCCGACTCCGCTCAAACCATACAATCCTTAGTCTGATTCACGCGTGGAAAGCACACTCAAATGGAACGCGATCATCCTTCATGTAGCAATCCACCAAATCTAATTCTCAGCACATTCAATTATCCTTCTATCTTTGGAGAAAGCAAGGATAGCCGGTGGCCTGACGGACCCCGTCATCAGGTAACATAGCGACCACCTGACCTCAGGGTCATCTCAAGCGACCACTTGACATCTAATGCACATTCAAGAAAGTTAGAAAATTCACATCGAAACATACCAGCATTGACTGCCTATTGTTCCCCATGATATGATGGTCAAGCATGTTCTCTTTTTTCCAATCGAGGACAGTTGCCCTCCTTAGTAGGAAAAAGGGGGACATTGTGGGTGCCACGGGCTTTAGCCCAGGCCCTCTAGCCCGGGTGAGTACAAGTAAAGGCTACAGGTGGGTAGGCCCATCGCCGAGCTCTTGAGCCTTCAAACTTAGGGCCGGATCAAGATATCCTCCCCTAGCTGGGAAGGGGTTGACATTCCCTGGATGTCATATCTCGAAGAGGTTTTATTTAACAAGTGCTGACGGATAGACTTCCCCGGGGAGAGCATACGCCCTTCCATGCCATGCCGTGAATTCAAGGTGGACAAGCACTCCCGGGGTCCTGTATTCGGGAAATATATCCACTTAAAAGGAAGAATTAGTCTCCACGCACGATATATGCGCCACCTTCTCCCTCTGATCTTCCCTTTAGAAGGAAGAACTAGTCTCCACTCATAAGGATATGCGCCACTTCCAGGTTGGGAGAAATTACCCACTTTCCACGTAAAGCGAATCCCCTTCCTCTCTGATAAAAGGAGGTCAAGACAAAAAATAAGGTATGCCCTCTAGACCGAAATATCTCGATTTTGAATAGAAAGAAAGGATCTAACTTCAACATCAAAGAGGCGATAGCGAAGGCCCTCCCCCGCCGCTTTCTTAGCTGTCTATTTTGCAGGTTGTCACAAGCAGGTGTATGAACCGGCGATCCATTGATTCAGAAGATTCTGGAGACTACAAGAATCACATTTTACTGTGTTAATGATGAGAATCACATTTTCTATATTAATGATGAAAGGCATTGTTGCACATACATATAGCAAAAGGGTAACCGACTAAGAAAAAAATGGAAAACGAGAAATAAAAGGGTAAAACAGAGAATATCACTGCTAGCAGCAACGGGAGCGGAAGGGGAAGGGGAAAACCTGAAAAACATAGAAAAAACTGATTTGTCTAATAACTTTCCTCGTGGAGAAAGAGGAATTTCCGAAAAGACACTGCCATCATCATCTATAAAATTATAATGGAGAATTCAGAGTCTCCTTGATTTGTATGCCAGTTGACTTGGTTTGAATAAAGTTTACATAATCACCGACGGAAAGGCTACAATTTTCCTTTCACAATAATTTATATATCTTCTCTAATGAATACTACTGATACCCAAATAATTTTTTTCCTCCCCCTTTGGGTACATCCTCATGCATTATATACCGGTTGCGGGATTATAAGATGGACGATTATGAGATAAGCAGTTATAAGTGATCCTCAATGCCCTTATGTTATACATTAATTTATATACTAACCGTTATACATTAATTGCGGTGTAACGACTATGGAGGTGGATAGCAAAGCATTTAACCGAGCATCCGATCCCTTGCACCTCAATGCCCGAGGTGGTTGCGATTGTAGCATATTCGACCTTCCTAAGTTACCTGCTAGACAAGTCTTTATCAAGTTCGGGTCGTTCACGCTACTGCCAAATGATTGAGTTTGGGTCACTCACTTAACTGTCATGTGAACCGCATCATATCCCATTCCACTAGCCCCCCAGCATCGTTTCAAGCCATTAGAATTGGAATGGCGATAAACTTCTTTGATCTTCGTGCACCGTAAAAAGTCATCATTGTACTGACATCCCCATGATCTATTATAAACATGTGGCAGTTTCGGATTCGGGTTTGGACTTGGCATGCTCTCTAATATGACCAGTGCCTTTGATGCTGATTTCGAATGTCCTGCCCATATCACTGGTACCCTTGATTTTGAAAATCCCCCAAGGTCTCCTTTAAGGGATTTCTTGTCTATGCTATCGAAGAAGCCTTTTGTTGAGGTGCTTTGCTCTTGCTTTGCGTCTGCATCGGTCTGGTTTGTTTCTTCGCACTAGTACCTTGTGGGCGTACGGCAGTTTACGTCATCTTGACGATTTGGTAAAAGTGAGCGTAATTTAGAACATTAGAGAGCTATTGCTTTTGGCGTTTGGAGCTTCGGCTTATGCGATGATCCCGGTTGTGAAGTCATGACTTGTGATGTCTTCTTGTATATAAAATTGCGGCTTATGCGGTCGATCCAACTGGCGTGTTTTCCATTATATTTTGAAGACCTTATTATGCTTGGTGAGATTTGAGAAAGATGGGCTGTTGTTCTCTAGTTTCTCCTTCTTCTAGGTCATATATCATTGAATGAATTCTTGTTGCTGTCCTTATTTTATTAGTAGCTAATAGGGTTTGAAAAATAGGCGCGCAGGCCCACTCGCTAGACCCAAGGGAGAAACGGAGGCCGTCAGGCCAGGGCGGCCGCAGTATTGGTGCTTGTGATGACGGGTTGAGGGCCCAATTACAAATAGAGGATAGTTTTAGGCCATGATGAACCAAACCAAGGTCGGCCTAGAGCAATTATGGGAAGACTCCCATAGGTACAGAGAATAGAATAACCCCTAACCATATATTATCCTGCCAATTCAACCAAATCTTGCCAATAAGGAAGGGAAAATAATAACAGATAATCGCCAGTTGGATCTCCCCCCAATAAGGAAGGAGGATTATCTCAAGTAAATAGCTCCTTCTATATCCTGTACCAAATCCGATACGAACTAAAATAAGAAATATCCCATCCAATGGGAAGGACTCCTAATTACCATCCAACTGGCTGAACATCTACTATAAATATAAGACCACCCATCGGTGAAAGGTACGCCAATTCTAACACATTAACACGTTCGCCTTCTAAGCAGCTTCTCTTTTCTCTCGAGAAGTAGCTTAAGCATCGAGATGACCGCGGGCACGGCCCTCGCCGGTGCACTCTCTTTTATTCTTGCGGATGAGTGCTACGTCAGGAGCTGCGAGATCAGAGACCTCCACGATCCTCGGCCTAGACAATCCAGCGCGCATCCCGGCCCTAAGCTTGATCCGGAGTCCCGGCCCGGCGGCCCCACACGCTCGGCCAGTTCAGTTAAAAAAAGGCATCGTCATTTGGCGGCGGAATGCGTAGAACGACGGTTCCTTTTTATAAATATAAGCGGCCCGATCCCTTTCGATTCGCGATGTAGTAGGCTTCGGAACGCAAGCAAGAGCAACGCAATCCGTAGGTCACGCGGGGATCCACGAGGCGACGGACGGCCAGGCCTCTACGGGGCGATGGAAGCAATACAAGCAATCTGAAAGAGGTGGGGAAGCCCTTAGCCTTGTCCGATCGGCGCCTTGATAGAAGAACTAAGAACAACTCACGACGGATGCGGCATCCGAGACACGACCTGAAACCCATGAGAAGGTCATAACATTCCCTCCACGAGGGCGACACGATCCACGACATTCCCGAGGTGCCCGAAGCGACGAGAGTCGGTCGGAGCGAGGAGGGCGGGGACCGCGGTCGCCCCGTAGGAAGAATGAAGCAATGCCCGGAAGACAAGTCAGGAACGAAGAACCACATCATCCCCCACCTGGGATGGAAGAGCAGTCATGGAAGCAGAGGTTTAGGAGTCTTCAACAGGAGCTCGGCCGTGTAAAGGAGGTGGTTAAGGGACGTGCCACGGACACTATAGACACCTTGGTACAACAAACTGAATCACCTTTCACAGTCGAGGTATTACGCTATCCGCTTCCGGCAAAATTCAGAATGCCACAAGTCGAAACTTTTGATGGAGCCAAAGACCCCGTCGACCATCTCAATACCTACAAGAATCAAATGGAGTTATGGGTATGAGAGACCTGTGCGGTCACGGGGAGCTTTCGCCCGGCTGCTTTGAAAGGCCGACCTTGGCCTGGTTCAATAGGATTCCCCCTTCATCAATCTCTTCATTCAGAGAACTATCAATTGCATTCGTCTCCCACTTCATCGGAGCCAGGACGTACAGGAAGCCGAGTTACCATCTATTAACCTTCAAACAGGGCTCACAGGAAAGTTTAAAATCATACGTGCAAAGATTCAACTTAGGGTCCTTTGAAGATGAGCGTGCAGATGAAAATTCGCAATCACGACATTCATTGCGGGGTTAAGTGCAGTCAAAGGACCTAATATTTTCCATCTCAAAGAACCCCAACAAGCATGGCAGAGAGTACTGCATCAAACGAGAAATATATAAGCGAAGAAGCCGCCTTCATGTCAAGAGGAGAACTCTTCCACCAGTAAGGGAAGTGTGACAAACAAGCGGCGAGACGAAGTCTAAGATAAGAGCGACCAATCCCCAAGAAAAGATCGAACAATCCCAAGGAGGGGAAATCTCGAGAGACCGTCTGGGCCCGCCCGCAATCCCGAGAGGCAGCCGGCGCGTTACTCGCCTCAGCGCTTCACTCCCCTAACGACCTCAGTGTCGCGGGTCACATGAGGTGCAAAATGAAGCGATTCACGAGATAGCCTTCGAGATGAAATCGAATCCACGCCCTGAGACGCCACGAAATATTCTGCAGTTCCTTAGGGATTATGGAGCATCCATACGGACAATTATCTGGCGAAAGAAATATAATACTTAATACAACGGATACCTCTCAGGCGTTTCATATCTCGGGGAGACCAGACGAAGGTCGGGGCCCGAGTCGGGCTGGGAGTAGGAACCGGGCCCAGGCTAAACAACGGCCGCCTCGCGGCGGCGACTTCGGCCTGACAACCTCTCGGGAAATCCACGTGATCTCGGGAGGGTTCGCAGGGGGAGGAGAATCTGGTTCAGCTCGGAAGGCCCACCTGCGTAGCATCAGATCGATAGGAATGGGAGAAATACAAGCAGTATCTAAGTTGCGCTGTTTCGACACCACCGTCACGTTCTCGACTCGGACACGGAGGATGACATCCCCATGGCTTGACCGGTGGTGGTTCAGCGCAATTGTGGCCAACACAACGAGTTCCGCGGGTTTTAATTGATAGCGGGAGCTCATTGACGTATCATTCGCGTCGAACTTTGACAAAATGGGCATTGAGAGAAAAGCTAGAACACAGTCGGGCCTGGCGTCCTACGGGGTTTCGGGAGAAAAGGTATTACCATTGGACTCGATTCAACTGGTGCTCACTCTGGGCGAGCCCCCTTTCCAGGCGACAACGACAACAAGGTTCCTTATCGTAGATACCCCGCCGGCTTATAACATGTTCTTTGGGAGACCCTCTCGGCGCCAATAAAAGCCATCCCCTCGTATCCACATGATAATCAAATTTCGACCATACATGGTGTAGGAATTGTTCGAGGAGATCGGCGAGTGACGGGGAATGCCTACGCGCCTCCATGAAACAAAGAGGCGAGTTGACAAGCGTGAATGTAGAGCGGAGCTTGACATGCGCGGCGGATACTCCACCCGACCAGGCCCTCGGAGGAACTAGACCGTGCTCATTTGGATGGCGACCTGGAACATCGCCTATATGACTCCAGGCTAGCGGGAGACCTCAAAAGCCTCCTCACTCTGTTTTTAAAGGTGAGAATAGAGGCGTTTTCGCATGGAAACGGCGAGACATGGGAGGGAATCGATCCCTCTGTTAATCCCTTCCATGGGCCCGAACACCAACCCATCCATGGCAGGTCAAGAAGCAGCGGGAGCTTCGCGCAGGAGGCGAAGCCATCAACGGGGAAATCGGCAGAAACTTCTCCCGAGCGGGAAGCGATAAGAGGTAGAATATCAGAGTGAGGATTTGGCTAATGTTGTCGTCAAAAAAGCAAATGGCAAGTAGGCTACTGTCATCGACTTCAACGACATAAACAAGGCATGCCCAGAACTGACTTCGCTTTTGCCAAGGATCGACCTCATCGTGGACGCCACTGCGGGCCACGAACTTCTCAGTTTTATGGATGCATTTTCCGGCTACAATCAGATTAGCATGGACCCGGATGACCAGGAAAAGACCTCTTTCGTCACAGCTCAGGGAACTTATTGTTATCGTGTGATGCCGTTCGGGCTCAAGAACGCGGGAGCGACCTACCAGAGGCTAGTGAACCGAATGTTCCAGAAGCAGATAGGCGCAACTATGGAGGTATACGTGGAACGACATCTTTGGTAAAATCCACCCGACCCTCTCCATTCTTTCGTCTCGGAGGCGTTCCAGATCCTAAGGAATTACAACATGGCCGGAACCCAGCCAAATGTGCCTTCGGCGTTTCAGCCGGGAAATTTTTGGGCTTCATAGTCAACCACAGGGGAATTGAGGCGAATCCAGACAAAATAAAGGCTATACTCGACATGTCGTCGCCATCAAGAATAAAGGAAGTTCAGCGACTGACAGGGAGGATTGCGGCCCTAAGTCGATTTGTATCCAGGGCGAGTGACAAGTGCCAGCCCTTCTTCAAAGTCCTGAAGAAGGCCTTCCAATGGGATGCGAAGTGCGAAGAAGCATTTACAACATTAAAAACATATCTGAGTTCTCCACCCATTCTAGTAAGTCCCCGCCAGAGGGAGAACTCCCTCCTCTGTGCCAAGTAGGTATCGACTTCTCAACCCGGCGCGGTACTCGTCGAGACAAAACCAGTCTGACACCAGTCTGCATTGCGGTCGAGCTGAGAGGAGTGGAGTAGAGGTACCCGAGGATGGAGAAATTAATACTAGCGCTGGTAATCACAGCTCGGAGGCTCGCCTATTTCCGGGGCTCATACCATAGAAGTCCCGACGAATATCGATGAAACAAATATTGCACAAACCGAAGCCTCAGGAAAGGGCGTGAAATGGAGCCATAAACTAAGCGAGTTCAACATCGAATCTGGCCGCGCCATAAAGGGCAGATCCTAGCCAGAGCTTTGTCATGGAATTCCTCAGACGGGGGCACCGAGACCACTCACGAAAGAGCGACCTCCCAATTTGGAGCTCTCTATAGATGGAGCCTCGAATGCACGAGGAACGGGCGAGTGCAATTAACCTCACCGGAAGGGATAGACATTGAATACACCTTTCAGATTTGGGCTCCATGCTTCAAACACTTGAAGCCGTATGAGGCGTGATAGCGAGGCCTCAATCGCCATTCGTTAGAAGTCGGCAGTTAAGAGAGGTATACGGTGACTCGGCTGGTGGTGAGACGAATAGAGAAGATACCTACACGAAGCCAAAGTGAAAAACGATGATTCTATACCTCCAAAGGTCCGCGATGCAATTAAAAGGAAATTTGTGTTGGTTTAGGTCAAACATGTCCCCAGAGCAGAGAATTCCCGAGCAGACGCCTTGGCAAAGTTAGCCACAGCCTCACAGGAAGACCTCGGCAGGTCGACGCCTGTTGAATACTTGGTGGAACCCTCTATCGATCCTTATAGCATGGCGGTTGCCCCGGTAGAGTCCGTGCCGAGCTGGATGGACCCCATTTAGATTACATAATAGACGAGCCTACCGGGCGACCGAAAGCGACCAAAATAAGGCGAGGTGTTGAGGTTCACTAATCATAAAGGAAGTCTCTACAAGCAAGAATTTTTCACACCCTTTCTTAAATGCATCGCCGGAGAGGACATCAAGTACGTGCTGAAAGAGGTACACGAGGGTGTATGCGGAAATCATATGGGCAGGGCATTGCGGGAAAAGTCTTAGGCGGGGATACTGCGTAGCCATACTCGAGGATGCAAGCCCGACTTAGTCAAGAAATGCGGGATCTGCGGGAGTACGCGGATCTCACGCCTCCGCGGAACCCACCCAATATCGATCCACGAGTCCTGGCCTTTCCAACAATGAGGTTTGGACATATTGGGACCCCTGCCCATTGGTAAAGGACAGTGCAAATTCATAATCGTCGCAGTGGATTACTTCACAAAGTGGGCAGAAGCATAGCCTTTAGCCACAATTACAGAGCAAAAGATACACAATTTCGTGTGGCGAGCCATCATATGTAGGTTTGGCATCCCAAGAGCCCTAGTATCAGACAACGGAAGCGATTCGACAGCGCTAGAATTGATTTTTGTCATAGAACTCGGAATTAAAAATTATTACTCGTCCCGGCACATGCAATCAAATTGACGGGCCAGTCACTACTTCGGAACCATAAAGCGCCTTGAAGACCAAGTTGGAAGACCTTAAGGAAAATTGGTGAGAATACCTCCACCCCGAGGTACTATGGGCCCTCTGAGGGACAAACCACAGAGTCGACAACTTCGGGAAACCTCGTTTGCCCTAACCTTTGGCACTGAGGCAGTAGCCCCCGTGGAGGTCGGAATAAAGTCTCCCAGGATCGAGTTAGCATCGGAGCATAATGGCGAGGTGTGCGCCGTCTAAACTTAGAACTCTTAGATGAAAAGCGCGAGCGGGCATTTCAAGGCGTGCGGAGGGTATCAAGGAAAACGGCCCAGTACTATAATCAAAAGTCAACCCAGGAGCTACATGCGAGGCTGGAGCTTAGTCTTAAGAGCTCACACTTGACAAGGGAAGAATCCAGCGCATGGAAAACTAGGTCCCAACTGGGAAGGTCCTTACGTCATATCCCGAGTCGTCAGACCAGGCAATTATGAACTCAAAACAGAAGAGGGAAAAATCTTGCGACATACATGGAATGCGGAACACCTTAAGTGTTTTTACCAGTAAGCATCAGTTTGTAATGTTAAATAATGCCTTATCGGATCTTATGTGACAAACGGAGCGTTCATTGATCATTTGCTTAGACATCTCAAACAGTTCATACATGTAAGATACAGAAAAAGGCACAATAAGAAGATTTATAGACATAAGAGGAAAAGAAAAGGGAGACAAAGGAGAAAGACGGAATGAAAAGCTGGAGAAGAAGAAAAAGGGATGGAAGGAGTTTATGAAAAAAAAAAAAAAAGGGAAATGAAAAAAAAGAAGAATGAGAAGGGAGAAAAGAAAAGAGGAGAGGTAGAAAAGAGAAGAAGAGAGGGAGAAAAGAGAGGAGGAGAGGGAGAAAAGAGAAGATGAGAGGGAGAAAAAAGAGGAGAAGAGGAAGGGGAAAGAAGAATAAAAAAAAGCGAGATGGCGATGCGGGAGTGCACAGCCTCAGGACGCATTCCTAACATGTGAAGCTAGGGACATGACTCTGTAAAGGGGAGACTAGGAAAAACACAACTCCCATGTAGAAGAGCGGTGGCAAACCCGGATCTTCATAAGGATCTCAGCAGAGACGATTAAACTTGAGCTCTTGTACTAGCAGTTTCGGTTGTGCGAAAGAAAAATATACAAAGGGACAGGCTACCTCCGACAATAGAGCCGCTATTTATAAGAAGATCAAAGCCTGCTGAGAATTGGTGCAATGGTTGAGTCTCCGCAAATCCGCGTTCATAACAGCCTCGCCATTAATTCAGAAAATTATGACAGGCATTTCGCATAATAAAGCTTCTTCAGCTACAGGCCGCGCTTCGGAATGAGGCGGTTACTTTGTTCAGGCTCTTCCCATCAATTACGCATTTCGCGAAGCTCTCACGCTGATAGTTCATGGAGGAGCGAGCTCCTCCGTTCCGCGTTGACCAGCTCGACAATTCGGCGCGACGAGACCACGAGATCCAAACTGAGCGGAGTCGGCCGGTGGAGGAGCGCCACCATTGGCGAGATCACCTGCTCATACGAGGCCGCAGCGCAAGTCGGACCGGTCAGATGCAGTGCCTCGGTTGGGGCATTCACCATTGGCGAACTCACCTACTCCGCGCCGACCCGCGGCGCCTGGTCGGACCCGGCTCGGTACATTGCCACTCGGCTGTTGCCGCTCGGGGAACGCCGCGGCGCCGGCTCACTTTCTCCGCCTGGTGCGCGCGCCGAAGTCGGACATTTCGAGGCTACATGCGCTGGCTCGCGCCGCACTTTCGGCCAGACGCCATCATTGGCCAGGCTCTGCGCGCGGGGCCACGTTTGCCTCGAGTCGACCGACTCGGGCTGGGCATGCTCGACTGCCGCCAGCCGCTCGTTGCAGACGCCGTATTGTGACTCACCTACTCCGCCTGAGACCCGGCGGCGCCAGGGTCAAACGGCCTCGAGCTACATTGCCGGCTACATGTCGCCGCTCGGTTGGAGCGCGTAGGTGTGACTCACTGCTGCCACGGACCGTTTGCCGGAATCGGACCATTTCGGGTGTATGCCCTCGACTGTGCCCATGAACAGAACTGCAAGTGATCACCTGTAGCTGACCCACGCAGCGCCTCGGGGAGTCATCACCGCTCAATTTGCCACCAGTTACGTACCATTCGGCTGAAACGCCCGAGCGTGTGACTCATGTTCGCGACGAGCTCTTCCCATGATTCAGCGGATGAGCTCTACACAATCATTCATGTTGTGGGCTCGCCTGGTTCCACCATGGGCGACTCACGCTAACCATTACGGCCAGTACTTCCCTCGGTTCATTGGGTGACTCTGCTGGTAATTACATTGTGACTCTTCCCGTGGGGTTCAGCTGGGAGAAACTCTACCTGATATTCATTAGAGCTCTACCCTCAGGTTTCATGGGCGGGCTCTATTGACAATTCACATTGTGAGCTCTTCCCATCAGTTCGCCGGGACGGAGGCTCTGCCCGATTATTCACTGCGGCCAGGCTCTTCCTCTGGGTTAAAAACCGGGCGAACTCTACTCAATAATTCATTTTGAGTTCTTCTCTCAGTTCGCTGGACGATCTGCCAAGCAATTCGGCGAGCTCTTCCCGTATTTCGCTTCAGTGACTCTACTCAACTATTACTTCTGGCAGGCACCATCAGTTCCCGCCGGGCCGAAGTATATTCACCATTACATTGGCGGCTCTTCCCATCGGTTCATAGGATGAGCTCTACTCAACTATTCACTGCGGCGAGCTCTTCCTCTCGGTTCACTCGGGCCAGACTCTACTCGAGCAATTCCGTTGTGAGCTCTTCCATCGGTTCGATCGGACGAGCTCTGCTCGACAATTCACTGGGCTGAGCTCTCCCACAGCCATTCCTTATTGGCGAGCTCTTCCCTCGGTCCTGGGCCAGGCTCTACACAACTATTCATTCGCGATAGCTGGGTTCCACATGGACAGGCTTTCCTACTCGGCAATTCATTGAGCTCTTTTGTGATTCGGCAGGTTGAGCTCTGCCAGCTATTCGCTTCTTGGGGCTCTTACTCTGGTTCCTTTCGAATGACTCTACTCAGCAATTCACATTGGCGAGCTCTTCCGTGATTCGGACGAGCTCTATGTAATTGCCTTGGGCGACTCTGACCATTTCATATTGACCAGGCTCTTCCCCTCGGTTCACGGGACTGAGCTCCTGGCTATTCCATTACTGGCAGGCTCTTCCCCTCGGTTCACATAAACAGGCTCTACTGTTAATTCACATTGGCAGGCTCTTCCCGCCGATTCAAGCCGGGCCAGGCTCTACTCAACTATTCACTCTTACGAGCTCTTCCTCTCAGTTCACTCGGACGAGCTCTACTCAGCAATTCACATTGACGAGCTCTTCCCATCAGTTCAATCGGACGAGCTCTACTCAACAATTCACATGGACAAGCTCTACACAACCATTCCTTATTAGCTGACTCTTCCCTCGAGTTCACACGGGCCAGAGCTCTACACAGCTATTCATTCAGCAGGCTCTTCCTCTCAGTTCAACTCGGTGAGCTCTGCTCGTGATTCACATTGTGAGCTCTTCCCATCAGTTCAATCGGACGAGCTCTACTCAATAATTCGCGCGAGGCTCTGCCCACCTGCCAGGCTAACAGGCCTCTTTGAAATAAGTCATGGAATCAAGGGATTAACTCAACTCAGGCGAATCGACTAATGGAGATCAGCAGTTCGAATTGACGACCTCTCCCAAAGATAGATCATACAACCTATAAATCAACTCATGCAAATCCATCCCATGAAGGTCAGTAGACGAAAACCTATGTTGTTCGAATTAACGAGTTCCATCAAAAACAAGTCACGCATCCCAAGGAACCATTGCCCTCGAGCGAGTGTGACAAGCCTACGCTCGGCGCTGGCGACCTCACCATTCTCGCTTTTTACGTGGCATATGGGGCTCGTCTGACAGTGATCATTGCATGACCTCGCGGCCCGGTTTGGCCCAGGCTTGCTCAGCCCAGGCTCCCAGGTCGGATCACTCAAAGGAAAGCGCGGAGCGCAGGCGGAACATGAAAAAGTATATAAAATGATGATGAATATTTATGAAGTGGAGGCCACATATAGTTCGAGCTCCAGGCCCAACAAAAACGAGCAAGTATACATGGGAAGGAAAGTATGAAAGTCAAAATCAGGTAGACGAGTACAAAGATTTAGACGTCGGCAGGAGGAGCAGAGACGGAGAATTCGACTTCGCGAGTACCGGATCTTGATAGTACAGAAAGATTCCTCTGTCTCCTCGTCATTGGGAAGATCGAAGTTGAAATCTAAGTCTGCATAAGCATTAGTTGCCTTATGGCGGAGCCTGTTACTGGCGCTGAAGCGGTCTCTCGATCTTAGATAGCCGTCCCTTTGGGCCACCAAGAAATCTGGCAGTGAAGATCCATGCTGTCAAGTGACACTCTTCAACCAGTAGCTCAGCCGACATAGCTCAGGCCTCAGGCCAGAGCTACTGCAAGCGCCTTGCCTCGGAAGCCCGCGACGAGCCGCATCTCGTGGCAAGCTTAACGATTCGCCATTGGCCCCGCCACGCGGTTCCTCCACGAGACTCCGTAGCTCGCCTGGGATGAGATAAGTTCTTCTATAGTTTGAAGCTATCTTGGGCGATTATAGCCATCTGCGGTCTCAGGCGTGTCTTGCCTTGCCTTTCGCCACGAACCTCCAGAAACTTGCCTCAACGCCATCGGGCTACTCCGAGATTGCGTCCTCTCTGCTTTCCGCGCAGTGCAGACTGACATGAAATGCTAGTCGGACTTGACCTCTCTACCTCTTGATGGCAGTGCAGCTTGTTCTTATAGCTCAAATCAGCTCGGAGTAAAGCGCCTTCGCCTTATAAATCCGAGCAATTTTCATGTTTTTCATTCGAGTTTGGCCTTCTCGGCCAAACCAGCTAAAATAATTAGCTACATCACATCAAACATGCGTCCCGACATCCTACGCGAGATTAACGTGAAGATGAAGTAGCAGAGACACGGGGAACTACAGGGGCAACACCTTGGAGACGAGCGAGCCTGAGTCGATGACCCGGCAACTTTTCGTCTCCCAAGATCAGAATCCCTCAGGATGGACGATACTGCGCCTGCTGCGAGCTCGGCATTAAGAAGCAAGGAGTCCCCATCCTCACTAGTTTTGATTAGGAACCTTCTTCTTGACCATGCCGGCGACACGACGACTCTCCGTCGCGGACTCAATCTGTTATTGCGCGGCCGCCCAGCAGCTGTTGACGGATGCCGAGTTTGCCGTAACGAGCGTGGAAAAGAAACGAAACTCAAAACTGAAACCCTGCCAGTAAACGCTGCACCGCTCAGATCGCAGCGAGGCTCGCCAAGAAAGCGAGATACCCCGTCTGGAACGCCAGCCAAAATCGGCCCTATCTCCGGTAAAGCCAGTTTTCAGTTCACACTCGGGGCTTCGGGATAATGCCTCAATTGAGCAAGAAACCTCTCCACAGGTGGGAGTGATTGCGGAAGGCAAGCGGAGATTTTCTTAGAAGGAGCGAGGAGCCTGGCAATGACGACGGGCTTTGGTCGGTAGTGATGTCCGATTTAATTAGCTCCAGCGTAAGAGCGAGTCTGGGTATTCAGCCAATCTCAACACAACGTCATGTGGCATTTAGGTCAGTAAAAACACCTAGGAAGCAGAGGACAAGTGATATTAAATGACACCCTTTGATCGCCGCAACGACAGCGACACTTGCAGATTCCGGGGTGGTCCGACCACCGGAGCATGATGTGTCATCTTTGTCGAAGGTCATATTCCCAACCTCGACCACTAACAAAAGTGCGACCCTTCCATGACCTGAGGAAGAAGGGAGATCGAGGAAGTGCAGAGGAGATCGGGACGCCTAGAATAAAGGAAGCCCTCGGTGGGTATCAGGAGTAAAGATAAAGAAGCAAAGCTACAGCTGCAGGAACCATTTGAGTCCCGCATCTCTAAAGCCAATAGGCCAACCAAAATACTGACCGTTGGCTGTATTTGAGAAGAGCAGACGGTGAAATGTTATAAGAGCCCCTTTTATGAGAGGGGTGAAAGGAGCAGACCATTCTCAGCGAAACTTGAAGAAACACACCATTTTGAGTACGGGAACTCACGTAAAAGTGCAAAACATCGGGGACCACACCAGGCTGAGGGAAGTTGGGCGTTCGAAGCCCGAAAGTAGCCCCATATGGAAGGGCCAGGCCTTTATTTGGGCCCTACGGTTTATGGCATGCTAGCGCGAGGTCGAACAGTGGATCCCTTGGGATAGTCGATCGAGGCACCCTCCTTACCGCTTGTCTAGGGAAGAGGAGGCCCAGATTCCAGGAAGCATCTGGGTTCGTGATAGCTTAGGCGGTCGGTGCAGCTCTCCTAGTCAGCCCAATCTTGGCGACAACCCAGAAGAATCACCACCAATCGCAAGAAGAGTGACCGAACCAGCCCAGAGGAGAAGCGGCTGACAAAGTAAAGCTTGATCGGTTGAACCACTAACATTTAAGTGTTTGATCGAAAAGAAACGAAATGGTCTGATGGATCAGAAGATACCTTGGAAGGCTGCAGCTGAAGTGAAGGTAGAAAGAAGGGTCCAGGGAGTAAGCGAGCCGAGACGAAAAGATATCCACTTACAAAGAAACGGAGAGAGCTGGAGTATGAGGGCGTGCTGAAAACCTAAGAGTCATCATTACCCCGAGACATATAGCGACAAGGCTCAATATTGGCCCCAAACGGACGTAGAGCCGCTGGTAGATACGAGGAAAATTCTGACCCTTGCCCATGCGGTACAAGTGGGGGCAAGCGATGGGGTTGCTTGAAATGGCGCGAGGCCCTCGCTAGACCAGGGAGGCGGGGCGATCAGTCGAGACGAAGCCAGCAATTATTCGGTTAGCGTGATGTTGGCCAGTTTGAGATTTATTAAACCCAGAGGATAGTTTTAGTAGCCCATGATCCGCGAACCAAACCAAGGTCGGCACAGAGCTGTAATGGAAGACTCCATAGGTCACGAAGACAGAATAACTAGCATATATTATCCTCTGGGATTCAGCCAAATCTTTTGATGAGAGAAAGAATAATATGGATCGTCGTCAGGTTGGATCTCCCCCAATAAGGAAGGAGGATTATCAGTGGCGATCCTTCATATCATGCTGGAAGTGCGAACTAAAATAGAAATGTTGTCATTGGGATGATACAATTATATCATTTATTTGAACATCTGCTATAAATATAAGACCACCCATGTCGATTGAAGATCGTCAGTCAATACATTAACAGTTATGCCAGCGAACTCTCTTTCTCTGGGAAGAAGCAGGCTTAAGCATCGAGATGGTCACGGGCCTGGCCCTCGCCGGAACCCACTCTCACCGACCTTTGCGAGAGGAGAGCTCGTCGGGCTGAGATCAGCAAGACCCTCACGTCCTCAGCCTAAACCCAGTCAAAAAGCCTTTGCATCCCGGCCCTGGCTTGATCGAGTCCGGCCGACCCCGCGTAGTGGGTTCAGTTTAAAAGCGTCGCTGACTAGCCATTTGTTTTTATGATGCTTTTCCAATTGATTCCGTTGTTATGAAGACTCTGCTGCCCTTGTTTATTATTGTGTCTCTTTTTCAACCACCCACCACCCACCACATGGTAGATGAAAGCCCAGAGCCATTACCATTTCAGTAGCTTTCAATGTAATGATGGTATAAAGTCATAAGGGCCTCTCTTAAAGTGGTAAAGGAATGGGATCATGAACTTCTAGGAGGTTTCATATTTGAAATTGTTTGCAGATGAAAAAGAATGTGTATACTATATATTTAATGCGATAATATTAATAACAATTATTTGAAATTATTTTTTAGCCGAAGTAAAGACCATAAAATGTATGAATTGCATTGCAGAAGAAGCGTTTTTCACTGCCTTTGTATCTGAAGAAAAATAATTCAATGAATTTGGTTTCTATATTGGCTTGAAGGTGTGGAAATTTAGCTGCTAAACTCCATGGATCAAAGGACAAACAGAGATTGGACACCTTAATATATCTTCACCAAGGCTCGGATACAGATTTTTCCAGTTCTACCAGTCACTAAAAATTTTACTTCAATTTGCTTTCCAAACATCATGCAATTAGACCTCACAGTTAAATATTCTCTATATGACAAAACAGAGTAGATTAATTAGTAAATCAATATTCAGATGGATGTCCCAATTTAAGCCTGTTTTCTTTTCTCAATTGTTGAGATAAGAGTGTGTATGTATTATTCTGAAGATTTGGCAAATAAGGGACTGAATTACAATTTTACTGTAAGGGAAGAATAAACTTCTCTTTCTCACCCTTTTTACTCAGTTTCTTTTAACTTTCATTTCTGCCAGGGTCATAAAAGGCCAATGTATTCCTTAAGGAAAATAATGATAAACAAAATAATAAAATTAAATTATCTCACTTGGCCTGGATGGTCATGTGATGATGGTAATTAACAATGCTTGAACCTCAGAATGCATACCGATAGATGAGCATCAGCTTCGCCATCTTCATCATTGCTAGAATGATAAGGCAGCCACGGCACATCTTCTCTGAACCATTACAGAACTTAATGCCAGAAAGTAATTCAAAACATTTCATGTCATTTTCTCCATCGCCAATAGCCATTACCTAACAAGAAATGCATCAATCAGAGGAGTGGCAACATAAATATCATATCATATCATATTTCAAATTTCTTTAACATCCTTTTTGATGAGGGAACAAAGACGAAAAAAGAGCAAAAAAAATCAGAAGTTAGAGAACAAAATTTGTTGGTATGTACCTCCTGTACTGGCACATTCAAATGATCAAGTAGCGTTCTCACTCCACTTCCTTTTGAGGTTCCCGGGGGGACAATTTTAAGCATATCTGCCTGTGATTGGACAACATTGACACGACCTCCTACTGCTTCTGACCAGTATGGCCGCAAAGCAGTAGCCACTCTCTGTGATGTCAAGAAAAGCACTCTGAAAACAGGAAGGTTCAGATCATATACATAGGTCAGAACGCATAGCTCAAGTAGCCAACTAGTAAATATTAATTTGAGCGAGACCGGGCATGGTCAATTTACTAAGCCCTGAGCAATGATATTTTGATATATTAAACAAACATAACACACACTGTTTGCTTTTTAAACTACAAAGAAGAAAAGGGATTAGAAGGAATTTAACATTGTTTGAGATATACTTGAAAGGTAGGGAACCCCTTGCCCAGGTTCACTGCAGGATTTCAATCAAATTAAACATAAAATATTCAATCAATTGAAGAGAGTAGTCATTGGGAATTAAACAAATTGGTGTGGTCATAATAGATTTTATTCTCATACTTAAAGTGTATCTAAGTCTCTGATCTGATGTGAGTGAGTGGATCAAAATTAAAGTATATTTCTTCCAATTTTAAATGTGATACCCATGTTTCTGCACTGGCTGGGGTCTTCAGCTGAAGGCATGACCTATGCCTAAAAAAACATTTCACACAGATCATTTAATACAAAAACTCACAAGGTAATCACAAGAAGAAATAGTTAGAAAAAGAATATACTGGCATTGGTCACCTTTGGCTCATGATATACAGAGTGAAGTGACTCAACAAGAGGGTGATCAAATAGTGTCAGACAACGATCCTCACTGAACGCAATAAAGGGAGCTTTAATGCTTGCAAAGTAATGAAATGCCTGCAATTTAGATCATAAGAATATTTTTTATGTAAGATGGGGAATAAGAATAACAGCCACACTAACACGCCAAGGATATTCAACTTGATAAAACTTTTTAATTGATGACAGAGACAGATTCTGGGTTTTGGAGGATTGAGTGAAGAGTTTGTAGAATTGATGAAAAGATTCAAAGCAATCTAGCGCACGCATTAAGAAAATATTTCTATCTTGAAAAACGTCTAACAGCAAAGTTGCAGTATGGTGGAAACAGAAGTAACTGAACTTTAATTTTGATACGATACCAATCTCATATCCCAGTGCAGGAACAAGAAGCTGCAAAACTTTTATTCTAGGTTTCTTCCCACTGACCTGAACTTGCTCAGATAAGAGACATTCAGTACAGAGCATACATTACTTACCCAAATGAAGTCAATGATAGCCAGTGGTTTTCTCAGATTGGTAGTTCATTATGTTTCTTGCCCATGGAATGGACATATAGATCAACATTCTCAAATTTTGAATATCTATTTCTCTTTTCTTCTTCCAATAAATAGCCCCAAACTTTGAGCAATGCATTATAGCCCAAAAACCAATGCAATGATCACTAGCTACCTTTGGTCATTGTTTTTAACTCCAAATTTCTTCTTTTTTTTTTTTTTTCTCCAACTCAAAATATGGCAATAAATGAAGAAAAAACTTGATCCTCTGATATATTACCTCTCTGCAGACATCTGGATCTAAAGTCCTTTTGGAAATTCTCCGACCTTGTCTACCATAAACAATCAGTCCCTGGAATTACATGGTACATAGATGCTCAAATGGAAATGTGTGACAGAAAAAAACTCTTCAGGTAGAAGCTGAGCATATTAATGTAGTATTAATTAATACTAAGATTTAGAACATTAAAGTATGATGATTTGTTAAATCTGCAGAATGTAGAAAGATGAAAATAACTCATGGGAAAAGGTAAACCTGTATGAAAACGCCAGGGGAAAACTCTGAAACAACTCCATCTTTTCCAACTAATCTACTGTCTTTAATGCAGTTATTACAGCAGGACGAGCCTGTTATAAAAGATGAAATACACAATTGATATTCAGAATTGATATTCAGAATATTTATCAAAGAAGTAATACTGTCCAAAAGAAAGAAAACAATAAACAAAGATGAGATGATGAAGCAACAACATAATGAAAATGGAAATAAGGAAAGGAAAGAGAACAAATACAAGTTGATCAAATTCTTGGACATAAGCAAACCTCCGGGGATCAGACGTTCAAATTTGATGATGATCAGCGTTGACCCAGGAATCGTTGATCAAGGTCTCCGGTATTCAGATCAAATTAAACCCTCGTCATCACAGAAACTTGATGAAAAGCTTTATGAATCTGTGATATAACATGTTTCATGCATACACTTATGTGAAATTGGGACTCAGCCAGTATCTTGCAGTGAAGTAGGATCATGGATTCTTGGAAAATTATTCTTGTTAAGCGAAGAGAGAGAAGATATTCTTTCTCGATCGATATAAAATGTAAATACTAATCTCTATTTGGATGAGAATCGGAGAAATTTCGTATCAGGATAAATTAGGAGTATAATACAAATGAGTCTTCATGGATAGTCAGGCCCATCATAGACTATCAATACGTCGATTCACAATATTAATTGGTCGAGTCTTTATACTCCGATTCTGTAATATAATAATAATACATAATTGATATTTAATAATCCAATTAAACAAATCTTAATAATTAGTTAATACTAATCCACGAGAATTAAATACAACATTCTCCCACTTGGATAGCATTGTCAATTATTGGGAATAAGGATTATTATAACTATGATAAAATATCAATTATGACCAAAGCACATAACAACCAATATATATATATATATATATATATATATATATATATATATATATATATATATATAAAGAGCCTTCAACGTACGGAGACATCTTATGGAGTAGGAAAAATGTAAATGCAACATCCAATGGCTCATATTTCGTATAAAGATTCAATGGAAGCTGTGAGTAGATAAAACAAAATATCATTTCTCAAACAAATGGTCCAAGCATCTCGATGCAGTCAGAGGTATGATGATATTATTGTGTGTCGTTCGTCACATCCTGGCAATTCTAAGCAAATACATGTAGAGACCCGAGACTCCCACTAACCCCGAAATATCAAAGGCTTAACCAAATACATATGAGTTACATGGCGTTAGTAAACTCCTATAGGTAAACTTTGAATAGTGGATACTTCTTGCTATGTCATAGCGGTATATTCAATGGTCTAAATTCAAGACTTTCTCGACAAGCGGGTATTTTATATCAAAGTGCTTTGGTAGTATGGCTCTTGTTGTTTTGAGAGAAATGTCTGGCTAATTTGTATTGTCGCGTGATATATAACAAGTGGCTTGGATATGTCTCAAACAATATGGCCAAAAATCAATTTCTTTAGCCCACATGGCCGACCAGTGGCCCTCATAACAAGCGACATACTCTGCTTCCATAGTTGAGGGTGCATTCTTGTAGTGTTGTTCAACGCACTAAACAACAATTTCCTCCATATGTCTAAAAATAAAGCCCAGAAGTAGATTTTTACATCATATGGCTTTCAATCAGATTGAGAATGGCTGAGTGGCGCCAGTCGGACTTTTTATAGGTCAACATATAGTCCTTGGTACCTTGCAAGTACCTCTGACCTTTTCAAACTTGGTGTTCAAACTGGATTGCTCAAGTATCTCACAAAGCATTATGACAAAAGCAATATCGGGGCCAGTACAAACTTGAGCATACATCGGGCTACCATGATTCGGAGAAAGGTTACGGCATTATCAGTCTAGAGATACTTTCTGTCTAATTGACTTATGGTATATTTTGTGTAGTAAATGGCTCTGTTGAGGTAGTCCATTTTCAGAAGCCTTATCGGCCTTAGTAGATTGATAAGTTAAAGCGAGCTCACGCCTCTCTCAAAGCGAATCCATGTTAGTGATAGCCAAATATAGATCAGAAATTTCTTTCCAATCGCCGTAATTGGTGCAGTTAGAGTTTTGGCTGAGTGATTGCATAGGCAATGGTGGCACCCGAGTTGAGAGGGAAACATTTAATATGTGACATAATATTACCATGCGTCACAAATAAATGATTCCTTACGTGCGATGAACATGCATAATGCATGATTTCACTTCACATTTATCGCCAGTCACGCTAAGGGTCACGAATGTAATAAAAGAAATATAAGTATACAATGTACATGATCTCATGTCCCGGACTAAAATATCTGGAATAAATTTTCGAGAAACATAATTTGACATAGAAAGTTTAGAACAAATAGATTTACTTTGCAGTAATAACAAATTTATAACAACATACGGAGTAGAATATAATTATTTTAGTGCAAACGTTCGTATAAGATTGATTAAAATTCTAAAAGAATTTAAATTATTTAATTTCTACAATGTTTTTGCATAATTTGTGCTCTCATGATAGGCAAGATCATAATTATGAAAAATAATATCATAGTTCTTTGAAATGCGGATCGATATACAATTGCATAATCCAAAATACATCAATTTAACGAAAAGATATTTGGGCGGCTTAGAAATTACAACAACTAAATCCACACGATTTCATCTCCTTGCAGGTTCCACGCAATTCGGTCGTCGACCCGCTTCAAAGCTTCCAGTTTACGAACTCCCCATTTCTCCACCATTTTAAATGATATGATTTAGGTTTAAATTTACAGTATCATGAAAATGTGTAAATCGAAGGAAAATACTTGAGGTTTGGCCATGTCCAGTGAGTTTTGGACACCTCCCTGCTTTTTTAGCAATTTGGCCAAAATAGGGTCATAAATGACGATGTAATCCCAGACATTTTTGATTCAGACATATCCAAAATAGAAATTCGTATATGTGGATTAACAAAGCGCACAAAGTGAAAATTTCATATACAAGTAAATCAATCAACTTCAAAATTATTAGAGGTTCATACAAATGAAACGGCCGTAGTCGTTATTTGATTTGGCTCTATCTGGTGTGTAAGAAAAGAAGCATGTAGATCTGTGATATAAGCGTATTCGTAAATCTGTATTATGTGAAATTGGAACGGCGTAAATCATGGCGGCGAAGTGGGATAAGTGTTTTACCAGGAAAGTGTTGCGGTTGAAAATGGGGAGAGAGAGATGGCTAACTCTGCTGTCGATATCTTAGAATATGAAAGCACTTGTCTATGGATGGGAAGTCGAGATCATAATATGGAAAGTAGGGACCTCGCCAAATGATGCTAAATGGATAGTCAGGTGTTATGCAGAAACTATCAATCGTCGATTCACGTGTGATCCAGCAGTGTTATATCGGTTATATAATATAATAATAATACATAGTGATATTATTTGTAATCCGTTAAACAAATCTTAATAATTGATTATCTGTCTACAAAATTAAAATACAACAACTTCAGCTTCTTCCAATGCTCCAAAGCTCCTCCGGGAGAGTGCAGGCAAAATTTATCATTATAGGCCTTGCCCAAATGTTCAAGATTCGCCAAACTACCAATCTCCGTCGGCCAAGTGCCGTTAAACTCATTTTGAACCAGAAACAAGTAGAACAGGTCCCTTAGCCTCCCAATCGATGCCGGAATGTCACAGAAGTTGTTTTAGATTAGTCCGGTACAGGAGACGTGAAAAGACAGATCAATATCAGCTGGAATTGGACCCACGAATGCGTTTTGCATCGGGCGAGTGCTCGACCTTGAATAATTGAGAATTATCCGGAAACTCGCCGGGGTGGGATTGTTGGAACGTCAAGTAGATAAGGTTCTTGAGGTCTAAACTCTGGCAGGAATTTTCTGGGTGATGAACGCGTGAGAATTCTGAAATTGCAGTGACAGTAGGGTGGTGTTGTAATCTCCTGACAATCAGAAGGAGGCAGAATTCCAAGATTAAGGTGACGGAGGAATCCCCGGTGCTGTTGATGTCTAGAAGAAGTTGATCGTTCAACGGTCAAGGTTCTGGAAATTTTATGCAAAGAAGTGAGAGAGGAGGAACAGTGGAATTGCAGGAATTAAAATGGCTTCAGGCATGTTGTGACGTTAAGTTCGTTACCTCAGAGCGGGAGAGAGGGAGCAACAGCGCAGGGAAAGATAAGGGGTTTAGACATTTAGTTTAAAAAAAAATAAAAATTCTTCAAATACAATAGTTTAAATCATGTAAATCAAATGTAGTTTGTGTCGCACAAGTGTTTTGAGATATTTTTAAATATCTTTAAAACGTTTAAAATTTTAAATTTAAATTTGGTAGAAGATGTCTTTTAAAATCATAGTTTTGTTATTGTTGAAAATTATCATTTTGAATGACCTTTGTAATTTTGAAGAATTTTAAGTTATCTAAAGTCTTAAGAAGCGATGACTACCAGTGTTCTTTGCTGAGAATGACCACGCCCGTATTGAAATTTTGATTTGCAGCAGTATCTTTTGAAGAACGTTTCACAAATATTTCTTAAAGTGTATTTTGAATAAACCATTTTTCATTAATTACAAAATTTGAGATTTGACAGAAATCATCTTTTAAAGAAACGCATTCTGTGATTTATTTGAAAGTATAACAATAAACCTTGATGATTTGAAGATTTTGGTTCTACTGAAAGTGTCTTTTGAAAAATGGCTTTTCTGATATTCATTCAAAGTGTTTTAATAGACATCATGTCTTGTGGTACGAAGATTTTGGGTTCTGTGACAATATCAACAAGGGGACGTTTTTCACATATTTCTTCAGCTGTCAGTGCAGAGTACCTCAATTCTGTGCAAGATGTCTTTTAAATCTGCGTTTATATTTAGTGAAAGTGTGTTTTTGAAAACGTAATATTTTTTGAAATTTTTTAATTTACATTTGAAATGCTCTTGAAACCAGCTATAATTTAAGGAATTTTAAGGCACAGTATGTTCAATAGATAATCGGAGAAAACTGATATGAATATAACTATGATCTGTGTTTGTTAATTATTGTTTTAAAAGAAAACCATTATACCATATGTATAATACAATTTTGACAACATTTACATGTATTAAGAAACAATGTTTGAGGACTGGATTTTATAAAAACATATTTGAGTTCATTATTCAGATAGTAGTTCTAAATCGGTTTAGTTTCAAATCTGTTATAAATGTAACAATAATTAGATTTCGATTGATTTTGTTATTCAGAAATAAAGTATCAGTCTGGTTGGTTACGATTCATTCTTTGCATTTCTTTCCAAGATTCAATTTATTTTCTTATAATATAAGTTATATTCATTGAGAAAATTTAAATCATTATTATTTTATAATCCCTTCAGCATTATTTACAATGGAAAATATAATATAAAAATTTGTAATTGGTTGATGGCCACAGAAAAAACAAAACCCTAAACACCAGACCCCTCTCTTTTCCTCTTTTCTATTCTCTATTTGATGACATTGTCTTGGGGATTTTGTGATCAAAGTTGGTTTGAACATGTCAGGCCCTGAAGAAAACCAGTAGTCTGGCTTTTGTAAGAAAAAATTTTAGAGAAAAAGTAGATTGTTATGTTAGTAGTATGGACCTTTATGCTCAGGTTTTTGTTATAAAGAACTTAATACTATTCAGTTTATCTTTGTAATCTCTCTCCAATTGATGTTCAAACTTTTTCTTTTGTTAAGTAGTTTTTTCATATGAGTTTTAACAAATCTTATGTTTTTCCATAGCGTATTTCTTTATTATGTCTCATTGATCATGAATTATAATCCCAAAATCTTATTTATTCTAATTCAAGGGCGTGTGAAATCCTCAAAAAGACTCTGGTGTTAATATGGAAGACGCAGAAGTTCAAATGTTTGGGTTGAGTTGGAGAAGAGGGAGAGGAGGGTGAAGGAGAAGAAAGGACCTGAGTTCTGGTTTATTTTACTTTCACTTGAATTTTTGTTCAGTTCATTTGAGATTTTGAGTAAGTACAGAATTCAAGTTCTACTTTAGATTTAGAAATGATAAAGCTGACCGGATGGAGGGAGACAAGAAGAGAGGATTGTATGGACAGGACTATTGGATTTATTGAACACAAAGATTCAAATATACCCTTACTTAAGTAATTATCTTGCCTCTGTACGATCTAAATTTACCTAACTTTGTTTTTTGTTTTTCTTTTAATAACGGTAGATGTTGGGATGGGTGTTGACATCTCAGTTGTTTGATGAGTCTTTAGTTATGGTCAGATGAAGCCTCCAATGATCCTTGAGGAACTCGAATCGATGACCGTTGAGCTTACCGTAATTCTGTTGTTTTTCATGTGAGGCCTTAAGGTGTATAGGCGAATCCGTGTATCATGGAAGGTGTTAATGTCTGTGCGAGGCCAATATCACTCTACGAGACATGGGGGACCACGAGGTGAGACCCCTGACCATCTTAAAGATGGGTTATAGTAAAAATAAATAAATAAGGACAAGGGGCTACCATATGGTCTACCAAATTAAAATCACTAATTCATTGATTCTATTCAGTCAGAAAATAAAATGTAAGAAGAGTTTCTTTGTTTTTTTTATTCTGTGGCTTTTAGTTTCGAATGTGAGGTGTTCCTTCATGGTTGAGATGTTAGTGTGCACCCCCCTCTCTCCATATGTATTTGTCCCCCACTCTCTCAGCCTCTTAACACATGCATTTAGGCTTGGTGAAACGTTTGCTCCAGCAGAGACTCACGAGGGTTAGATGAATGGACAAATATTACTCGATTTTGAATTAAAGTGATAATATGTAAAGCCCAGTAAATAACGTAAACAATTCACTACCACGTTGTTAGCAGAGCCTTATGATTTTGAGAGTTATTCAAATTTGAAAAGATTGACTGATGAGAGCACCAAATAATTTTCTTTGATGAAGAGGAAGTTGGAAAGATGGATTTGATGATCTTGTTTCAAAAAAAGTTGATAGGTCTGTTTTGAATAGGATGCATGTAGAGTTGAAAGACAAATTTGTCCCAAGGTTATCAATAATTCTAGGTATTCTGCAAGGTTCTACATAATATATAAAAGTTAAGTAACCAATTGCCCAGTCATAATAAATTAATATAAAGTGACATATTAAGGGAAATATGATTTATCATAATTTATAAAAAATATATTTCACAATATATTATTGAAATTAATAGTATTAATATTTATCTATTTGCATAATGTTATCATTTTATAAATTAACAATTCAAAGAATTTATATATTTAAAATTTTAAATTGACTATTTTTTTTTATAAATGATCATTTTAATTCTTCAATAATAGTGTATATTTCAATAAACTCATTATAAATATAAATTATTAATAAAAAAAATACTCAATAATAAACTGTGTCAATATCTTTATTGATTATTTTACATAATTAAGTAGCTATCAACTTAAACTAAATTTTACCAAACACGTTTATATAAATAACTAATATAATCAATTGTTCGAATCAATTAATAGCAAATAATGGGGTTGTTTGTTTTTTTATTTAATATTGAAAGCTGAATAGCTTTCAACATTAAGTTGTTTTTTAAAAATTTTACGACTTATTGCTGAAATTTTTTAAAAAAGTTTTGAATAGAAAAAGTGAAAATATTTTGTTTTTTCTATTAAGAAAAAATCATTTTTCACAAAAATAAGAAAAACTTCATTATTACCCAACAAGGATAAAGGTTAGCAACACTCACTACTAGGGATGACAACGGAGGGTTTGGGATAGGGAGGCCCCATCCCAATCTGGCTCGTTTATTTTTTTCAATTCTCAAACCTGTCTCGTTTAAAAAATTAAACTGAGCCGAATGAGGATAGGAAAATTCTCAAACCCGCCCCGTTTACATTTAAGTTTTATTTTTATTTTTTATTTTTTTATATTTGCCTTTTTATTTTTATTATATTAAAATTAATATAATTCATAAAAAAACCAAAAATATTAGCAATTTTATAAATTATTAATTAAAAAACATTCTGGTATTTCATATTTTTAGTAATTTTAATTATATGTTTTTATCATATATTACTAATTAGTATCAATCAAATTATCTCGTTCTTTAAAAGGAGAACACATGCGCTTCCACTAGAAGGAGAAATGTTCATGACGTTGTATTTTCTGAAAATATCAACAACGAATCACTTCTGCCTCTACATTTTTGTACAGACAAAAAAATGATTAAAATATCAAATTTTAAACACAAGGTTTACTAAATGATAAAAATATAAAACAAGAACAAAAAATTTGATATATATATATATATATATATATATATATATATATATATATATATTAAGACGACCCAAAAGAACCTAAGATGAGAGAATATAAAAAATAATTTTGAGAAAAGTGAGAAGGAAAGGAAAATAGAAAATAAAAAATAAGTATCAAATTAATAGATTATTTTTGCATATATTTTTTAAAATTTATTTTATCTATTTTTAATTTATAGAAATTAAATAATTTTAAAATATACAAAATTTTGATAAATTTTAGATTATATTTGACTTGTTTTATATTTCTATTGGAAAATCAAATATGAAAAATAAAACTATTATTATTATCTATTCATTTTATATATCATGATTATAATATTATATTCTTACATAGATCCCTAAAAATTGAGAAAAAATTATTTATAAAAAGGTTTAAAACTATATATGACATTTTACCATCACATTATCATTGCCCCCTAAAATTTTTATGTCCTCTAACTATATTTTTTGGTTTCTCCATTGCTTAAAAAGATTCGATCCGCATTCCACCCTTTCAGTATTTAAGCGAAAATTATTTAATTTTTTATATTTAATTTTATATGTTTTTAAGAACTAAACATGGCATAGGTGGGTGTGATAATTTGAAAATGGTTTGGTTCACTTTTTAAATAATGGCTAAATGTAATTATGAGTTGGAGTGAGCTTTACTGACACTAGCTAAATGGTGGGTGGTTGAATCATCACAGGAGGGAATATGAAAAAGGTGGCCTCCTCCCATTCACACTTATAAAAGCAGCATTAAGTTAAATACATTACTTGTTTTTTCTTTTTTTTTAAGAATTAAACATATAACCTTAATTAAGTGAATATTATTATATTACTGAAAGTGAGAGAGGGAACTTTAAAGGGTGGAGGGTATTTAAGCCGCTGAAATTGTTGTATTGTTTATGGACAATATATTATAAAGTAAACAACACTACTTAGTTTCAAATAAAGCAGCTTTTTTCCATTTTCTTTATCGAGTATGTCTTGTAAAATGTTTAATTAATTTTCTGATTCTCTATTTTAATTTGTGCTTAGTTTTATTATTTGAATTGATTGTTTTGAAGCTTTAACAACTGAAAAATACAAATTATATATTTATTTGTTTTAATTAAAGAAAGCATTAGTGTTGCTAAGACTAGGATATGATCTAAGCATTAGTGTTGCTAAGACTATGATATGATCAAAAGTAGGATAATGAGAAATCAAATCAAATCAAATCTTTGGAAGAATGTAAGCTAAACAAAGTAGAATTACTTTAAGAGAAAAAATCATAATAAAGACCTCTTTAGTGTTGAGGTTTCGGATATCCACGAAGGAGGGTCTTCGAATGTTGACTATTGACTCTTTGAGTCATGATATTAGCCAACTTCTCTTTTACGCTATTATTTGATTAGTATTATCATTATTATTGTTATCTTGATTGTCTGATTTTTGAGACATCAATACTATAATATAGACCAATAAAAAAGGACGATCTGATAACGATAGACCGATCGTTTGTCCGATGATTAACTTAATAAAATCTCCTCTTTCATATCCAAGATTAATTTTTTTTTATTAAGGATTAATCATTTTGGGAAATAATGGATTTGGATACTGGGAAATCCGCTGATAAATATCATTTGCATATTTTAAAATCTTCGTATCGTTTTACATATGAACTGTGCTTTGGAAGGACGATGTTATGGAACTTAAAAGCTACAGGCGGGTTACTGCAAGTTGGCCTACGAGAAGATACTGGCTCTCTTATACGGGCTTCGGATTATCGAGTCTAGATAATGTCTTCAGATTTTAATATGGTGATGAACTGGACCGTTTAAATGTGCAATTCGAGTAGGTCTTAGTACAGCGGACCACAGGTCCATTGAATAATGGAATTAAAAACCGTAATCTTCGTAATTATGTCACATAATTAGTGTTTGAACTAACTCTCGTGTGTCACTTTGACAATTTTCCGATCAAATTGCTAAATCAGCTTACCAACTTATTTTACTAGTTATGCTAAACTTCTACCCCAAAAAAGGGGTTTCCATGACAATTAGCATTAGAAGTTGAGTGGGGGGAACTCATGAAATTGATGGATGATTAATACATCCATCAAATCAAATCAAATGCATATAGATATCAAATTTAACAATACCTTTACCTTATGTAATGTAAGCAAGGATAAAAATATCGGTTTCGACGGATATATCGGTACTTGAATTTTACGGATATGCTCCGGTACTTAGATTTCTGGATATATCGGGATATATCGGAATGTCGGTGGATATTTACATGAATATGGTATATCGCTAAATTAAAGCATTGTGATCATCATGCTTAGTTGGATGCAGTCGGAGTTCAAAATCACGGTCATTTAAATATATCTCCAGATATACCTGAATTATATCCCAATATATCTCAGATATTTATCGAAGAATTAAACTAGCAGCGCGTGTGCCTGAACTTTGATATTTTCAAATATATCGATCAAAATCGATATATCGATCTCAATGATCATCATCGATATCGTATCGAACATCATCGATATCGGATATTTTCATCCCTACCTGTAAACAAGGATCAAAATATCCGTAAACATGGATATATCGGTAATTGGATTTTACGGAAATATCGAATGCTCGGAAATCGGTAAAATATATCGGTGGATATTTTTACAAAAATATCGGTTATTAAAATTTTCATATTTTAATTATATAGATTATATGAGAAATGTTTCTTATCTTAATTAAAGGTAGATTAAAATCAAATGGATTAGTAATTATTAAATTAAATATGTTATATTTAATATATTATTCGAGATATTATTATGTTAAAGAAGATATTATTTATTTGTTTTGTTATTATTATAATTATTATGTAGATAATGAGGAGATTCAAAATATTATATAGTATAATTTTAAATTTTAAATGATATTATTTTATTTCTCAAATTAAATATTTGATTTAAAAATATTTATAAGTTATAATGTAAAATAAAAATAAAATAAAATATTATAAAGGGATTATGAGCAAAATAAATAATAAGAATATAAAAAAGTTTGCGTTATATATAATAGGAGTCACGTCCCAATGGCAGTGGTTGGAGGTGCCATTTCCAAGCATTTTGGGTGGAGTTGAAGCCAGTGAAGCAATTTTTGCATATTTTGGAGTCGGGAAAAAATAAAAAAATTATCGGGAAAAAATCGGTTTTTATCGGAAAAATCGGTGATTTTTCGCCTATTTTTTTTTCGATTTAATACCGATATCTTTAAAGCGCCATCGAAATCCGATTTTCTCAGAAAAATCGGCGAAATCGGCGATTTTGTCAGTGAATGTAAATGCATATAAAGCAAAAAAAATGGAATCTTTTAAGCTTGTATATATAGTAGAATTTAGATCATTTTGGCGAGTTTACATGAAAAAGATCAAGATAAAATGAACGGAAGATGATATAAATTTATATATAAAAACCCCTTATTATTGATGCCTTTTTCATGTTTTAATTGGATTATTAGATCAAAATGTTACCCTACAATCGGTCTTTAAATTAAATAATGTGAAAGAAAAAAGAAAGTAAAGGGCAAAAAAAGCATCCTCTTTATCTAAAGTTTCCATGAAGCTTATCAGAAAACTGAGGGACCCCACCAAGTCCTCTTTTGTAAGTCTTCCTGCAACCCGACAAATGTCATATCATAAATCAATGAGGAAAATGTTCCATTGACTACAAAATAATTGGGAGACTTGCCTTATGCACAAAATTCTGTAATTATCTTTTTTTTTTTAATAACAAAAATATTCAGACACACCAATGATTTCTACATCTTTTATTGTTAAATATCAGCTGGCAGTGGAATAATAATGCACAACTACAACTAGGTAGAACTAGCTAAGGGAGTCGGGTACTAGTCTGGACAGTATCATTTAACCAGTAAGTTTTTCTTTTTTTTGGTCCACCACATCACATGTGCCTCTGACATCTAATGTTTTTTTGTAGTTCACTCGTGATTTACGGATGTATATGGATGGATATGTTTATATAAATATTATAAAAAAAATTATATAAAATCCATTAAAATACCCTAAAAAAGTTTAAAATATATATATATATTTTTTCAAAAACACATTAAAAATTGATCAGGTAATATTTATATTTTGAAAAATACTTTTAAAAATTTATCAGCAGATAAGAAAATAATTATAATATTAAAATTTAAAAATAAATTATTAAAATTTAACCATTAAAAATAAATTATTATTATAATTAGGTTTAAAAAAAAATCGAGATAATGTTATGCTTTTAAAAAATTATCATGAAAGTAATTATAATATTAAAATTTTAAAATATATATTATTGGAATTCATCCATTGAAATAGATTATTGTTATTATTATTATTATTATATTTGATGAGGTTTGAAATAATAAAGCGCATTGTAAGGCGTGAGCCCAAGCGTTAGGATTAAGCGGACTCGAGTACTAGCGATAGGCTAAGCAATGGTATCACGAAATGCGGGAGGCTGAATAAGAGTACGACTCGCTAAGTAGTAGGAATGCGTGTTAGAGGAAAACCTTACAATCTCATGCGTCGGAAAGTAGGATATTTCTTAATTATTGCCCGTCAATTACTCCTTATTAATCGGTTTACGATAAGGAATCTACTGATGGGAAGAATATATCGTATCGTCTCCCCAATAAGGCTCCTCTTTATTTTGTGTCGTCGTCCGCCCAGAAAGTTATCGTGATGTCAGGTACTAAATGCAGAAATTAAGTACAATCGATTGAAAGGTATGCAGACATATGCACAAAACTTTATTCTCTAAGCAATTGATCTTCTCTTCCATTGGAAAGAACTGACTTAGGCATCGGAGAGGTAATAGGCGAGCCCCCGCCGATCCTTTTTGTTTCTTGTTTTGCGGAGGCCCAAGCGTCAGGAGACGGTGGTGGCTAGCGGTGTGTATTTCGGCCCAGGTTCAGGTTGAAGCGTCATCGGTTTAGCGCCATCGTAGAATGGCGGGTTCATTTACAAATAAAGCTGACCTCTCAGTGATTGATAGTATCAACTCTGACCTCTCAGTGATTGATAGTATCAACTCGGAACACAAGCAGGAGCCACGCCAATCCTCCAAGGATGTAAGACTAGCCAGGCGACGTGGGCAACCGACCTCCGGAGGCGCTAGAAAGCGTGCGGGGTCAGCACGAATGAAGGTGGGCGCCGCATCGCCAACTTGACTGGCACGAAGAATTGGAGCAACTCATAAGCAAATACAACTCCCCGAGACTGACGGGCGAAAAGGCCAAAATCCACATTACGAGAGAAAGGCAACACCTCGACCATCATCGAGAAGCGGATAGAGATGAAGAAACTAGCCACACCAGGGAGCATGATCCATGATCCGCCTGTAGAGGGCCGCGGTGAGGAGGCGGGCGGGAACAACAAAGCGATGGGCCCATCCTTATCGGCAAGAGACGGAGCGGTCGTGGGAGCGAGGTTCGGGGACATCCCGACGAAATCGGCTACATAAAGGAGCCCGATAAAGGGCGAAGCTCCGGTCCATGGGCTGTACAGTGCAATAGCTGAATCCTATTCACAACCGAGGGGTCTTTGCACTTCCCTCTTTCAACCAAAGTTAGAATCGCAGCGGTCGAGACATTCGATGGAACAAAGACCCATAGACCACCTCGTACATACAAAAATCGAGATGGAGCGCACGGATATTAGGACCGTGCGATGCGGTCACCGGAGCCTTCCCGCTATCACACTAAAGGGCAGGCATTGACTGGTTTTAACGGACTCCGCCGTCTTCCATCATTGTTCACTAGAGCTTTCCATCGCATTGATCTCCCACTTTATCAGACAGGGCGTGGGGCTTGAGCTATCACATTACGACCGCAAATAGAGCTCGGGAAAGCTGAAGTCATATGTTAGAGGTTCTTGAGTCCGCGAAGTAGATATTCTCGGCGAAGTTCGCATTCTTTGCTTTCATTGCGGGATGGGTATGCGGTCGAAAGACCTAATGTTTTCTATCACCAAAGAACCCTCCCGAGCAAGCATGGCCAGGGTCCTCGCGCCAAAGCGAGAGAAGTATATCAATGGTGAAGAAGCCCTCACGCGACGAAGCTCTTCTGCACCAAGGAAAAGAAGCGGGGCGATAAAAGAGAGCGAAGCCGAGAGGCAGTGATGACGGGACGAATCCCGAGGAAGCGAGAGAAAGCGAAGCGGTCCCCGATAAGACAAGGGAACTTCAGGGATCGCATGGGACCACCTCAACCTGAGATGCAACGACAATATTCACCTCGAAAATACACCCCTCTTATAGCCTCAGTGTCACAGGTCCTACACGAAGTGCAACATGAAGGTTCCCGAGATGTATCCCAGTTAAGTTGGAGCCCGCTAAAGAGACGATACGAAATCTTGTGAGTTCCACGGGGGTCATGGACACGAGGAGATTGAATACGATCCGGCGTGGGCATCTGGCCGTTCACGTGACCTCAAAGGCGAGGCAGTCCGGCCACCACCACCTGGAATGTTGGCCTGGCGTTTCAGCATGGCGCCTTTGGGAAATGGTGTAATCTCGAAAGGTTTGTAGGAAGAGGCGGAGAGTCTAACTCGACGAAGGCCCACTTTTCGCGACATCGGATCAGTGAGGAAGTAGATTATCCAAACTTCTCGGCTAGATACTATAACCTTTTGGACTTAGACATGGAAGGGTGCGACATCCTATGGCCCGACCCACTTGTGATAAAGCCATAGTAGTCAATAAAGCTTGATCCTGAGGTCCTTGTCAACAACGGAAGCTTGGTCACATCATCTTATCGGCTTTCAACAAAAATGGGCATTGGAAGGGGCTAAAGCCGATCTGGCCTTTGCTACATGGGTTCTCGAGAGAAAGAAATCTTTAGAGATTGAGTCTGTTAGTGCTCACTTTGGGAGACCCCCCATGCCAGGATACAACAACGGTGAGATTTCTCATAGTAGAAGCCTCATTGGCTACCGTATTACTAGGTAAAGACCTCTGACCATAAGAGGCCGTTCCTCTACCTTATCACATGAATCATTCGATTTCAGCGCAAATGGGTAGGGATGGTCGAGGAAACCCGTATATGGGGAATGTTATTGACATCAATGAAGCAAAACCACATTAACAACATCTACATGGACTAGCTCGACATGCGGGCGAGGTAACCACTCGGCCCTGCGCCTTCGAGGAAGAATTAGAGCACATGCGGCAGCGACCCGACCCAGTACCTCGTCTACATAGGGTCTAAACTAACGGAGCATCGGAGCTTCATCCGTTTTCGACGAGAACATGGAGGTATTAGCAGACGGGAAAACGAGGCGGTCGACCAGATGGTGGTGCACGGGTTGAACGTCAATCCTCCTTTAAGCGGTCAGCTGAGAGGGAAGGGAGTTTTGCCCACGAAAAGCGAAGCGTTAATGAAGTGGTCAAGCTCCTCAAGTAAAGGCAATAAGAGAAGTAAGTACTTTTGAATGGTTGTAGCTAACGTTGATGTGAAAAACAAATGACCAGTGGCGGCTTTTGCATGTTCACGAGACATCAACGGGCACCTTGGGGATAGCTTACCCCTACCTCGGAATGATCTCATAGTAGACGCCACGGCCGGTCATGAACTCCTCAGCTTCATAGACGCCTTCTGGCCATCGATTAGTATGGACCGGCAGGCGAAAAAGACCTCATTTGTCCTTTGGTCGGGAACTCTTGTTATCGAGTAATGCCCTTGGTGGAAAGATGTAGAGTACCTACGAGTTGGTGAACAAGATGTTCGAAGCAATCGGAGCATCTATGGAGGTATATAGACGACATGTAGTAATCGGTAAAAGCAGGCTCCATAGTTGTTCTGTGAGGCGTTCGAGGTCTGGCAGCTACAATATGAAGTTAAACCGACGAATCGCTTTAGTCTCCGTCGGGAAGTTCTTGGGTTTTATAGTTAACAACCCAGGAATAGAGCGAACCCATATAAGATGAGTGCGTGCTTGATATGTTGCACTCCTTGAACATTAAAGGCATTCCAGCGTCGCGGGGAGAATAGGCTGCGTGATCCCTTCATATCTAGGGCCCATTGAAAATGCCGAAGCCTTTCTTTCGGTTACGAAAGGCCTTCTAGTGGGATGCGCCTTTGCAGAGAGGTGTTCACGACCTCAAAACACAGGCTCTCCACATTAAGTAAGCCCTTGGAGGAGAACTCCTCACTCTCTGCAGTCGTTTCAAACTTTGCGACTAGTGCCGCCTTAGTAGAAAACGGGCAGGGTCAACCAGCAGTCTTCTTGTGCGTGGGCTGCGGGAGCGGAGAGAGGTACTTGAAGATGGAAAAGTTGATCCTGGCGTTGGTAACTACATCCGGCTGGAAGCGCCTTGAGCTCATATCGTTTGAAGTCTAACGGATGTCAGATGAAGCGAATCTTTGCATCGCGAAGCATGGAAGGGTGATAAAGTGAAATTTATAGAGGTTAGTGGTGTGCTCCGGTCTGAAGCCGGGGGCGAGCGTAAAGGCGGATCTTGACGGGTTTCATCATGGAATTCACTCGGCATAGTCTACGAGTCTACTCAGGCGCGCAGGCCTCCCATTCGAAGATTGTCAGTCGTAGTATTGCGCCCAGTGGTGCGGGTGATCTGACCTCTCGGACGGAATATAGATCTGAATCCGCTCATATTCGGCTTCAGTATGATCGCGAGGAGCCCAGATAACCGGTATCAAATGGCGGACTTAACCCTCGCCCACTTCATGGGAGCGGATCGACTAGAGGTGTGACTCTCCCGGTAGTAAAGCGGATAGAAGACTCTACGGTAGAGGTGAAAAGATGATCTTATATCCAAAAGGTGCGAGGAGTTGCTTGCAGAGTTCTACGGTTCGGGTCGAGCATGTACGGGCGGAATTCGGGCGATGCCTTGGCGCGGCGACCTCTGAAGACACAGGGTGAGTACGTCGGGCACCTTCGAACCACCAGTGCGGCTGACGGAGTCTCCCTATGATGTCTAAATCAAGGCTGGACCCCATGCAGGATCGCGGTGGTGTTGCGAGGCGACCCCGGGGCGTCGAGCTGAAGCGGGTGGCCGAGATTCCGCATTCTGTCGGGGACGCTATAAACTAGGCTTCTCTGCGCCCATACTTAAGTGCGTAGGGAAGGAAGACGCCAACTACATACTCAGGGAAGTATACGAGGTCATATGTGGCAACCACATCGGAGCTCGGACCTTGGCAAGGAAAACACTAAAGAGCGGGGTACGGCTGATAACCAGCTAGCGACAAGCGGTTGGCGTCTGAAAGCTTGTCGGGAGCATGGGTATCATCTCTATCTCCCATGACGCTGCGAAATCGATCCGCAGACCTGACGCACGCCAGCAATGGGGCGCTAGACATATTGGGACCTACACCCGTGGAAGGGCGTGCAAATTTATCGTATGGCGGAAGTGGATTTATTTTGCAAATGGGGTGAAGCCGAACCCTTAACAACGATCACATAACGGAAGGTGCGCTAACTTGGAAGTGGCGTTTTATAATATGCGGGTTTTGGGATCGGGGTCCTCGTGTGCGATAATGGAAAACAATTACGACAATCAAAGACCGGATTTTGCGCTTGACAGATGACTACTACTCGTCCCTAGCTCATCATGATCCAATTAGACGAAGCGAAGTCCATATAAGGACTCGAAAGCGTGCGAAAGCTAAGGCTGGAAGATCTAAAGGAAAATGGGTAGAGTGCTCCCAGGTATTATGGGCATCTGATGCGCGTAGTCAGCGGCGCTTCGAGAGAGCCAGTTACGCTCACGGCCTTTGGCACGCGAAGCGGTGAATCGATCGGGTGGACTAAAGTCATTTAAGTTGAACTGGCAAACATGAGCCGCAGCGGAGGTCCTTCGCCTAAACCCTACGTCTCCTAGAAGAAGCGGCGAGGTCCTAAAGGCGTGTGGAGAACTATCACGAGTGTGACAGATATTATGACGAGGGTCGAGCCGGAGTTACGAGCCGGGCTGACTGGTTCTAAAAAACTTCTCGTGAAGGACCCGCACATGGGAAATTTGGGACCTGGTGGGAAGGGCCCTACATCGTATCTCGAATAATCCGACCTGGCAACTATGAACTCCAAACGGAAGAAGAAAAAACCCTACCCCCGCTCATGGAGCCAGGGCCTCAAATGGTTCTGATAAGACCTCGGAATGTAACTTTATCAGTAAAGATCCACTTAGTCTTGACTTGAATAACACTTTATATGTCCATTTTTAAAATTACATTTAATGTTGCAGTGGACCAATGTAAGTTATAATGATAAAGCCAAAGAGCTCGGCTTTCGAAGGGAGTAAAAGGTGGAAGCGTGATTCAAGATTCATTATTTATTTCAAAGGATTCTGAGTTAAATATGAAATTTCTATTTACATAGAGTTAAAGCCACCTCGAAAGATTAAAAAATCTTTCTTTGCATCTCCAAAACTTACAGTTAGCGAGAAAATGGTTCTTCATGCAACACCTGTCCAAGGCAAGAAGCAAAGAAAGGGAAAAGAAAGAGAGGAAGAGAGAGTGAGAAAGAGAAGAGGAGAGGAGAGAGAGAAGAGAAGGAGAAAGAGAAGAAGAGGAGAAAGAGAAGAAAAGAAAGAAAGGAAAGAAAAAAAACGGAGAAGCGGTGCTAGGGTTTTTCTTTGAAGCCCACACCCGCCTCCTCTGAATCATTCTAGCACGAGTTCCATCATTGGGCATAATGGGAACAACAACTCCTGAGGAAAGTAGGAAAAACACAACTCCTACAAATGGTAGACCATCGACACTGACAGTGACCTGATCACGGATAGACCCATGTAGTGATGACCAAACCACGGCGCTTCATCATGCGCTTGATTCGGGCTACGCCAAAGAGGGCGAAGTTGAGTATAACACCACATGAAGGATCCCATTATTTGCCAAAGAGCCAAGGCGTTTGGGAAGTGCTGTCGTCCCGATTCTCCATAGATGCGCATTAAAGCCACGCCCACGCTTTCAAGGGGAAGGAAAGGCGAATGCGCGCCCGAGCCTAATAGCTCGATTTTGAGCTTAACGGCTGGGAGGGTCTTAGCACCCTGAGCCCGGTAGCTCGATTCGGTGGAATAACATTTCGGGAGGATCTTAGCACCCGGAGGCCCGATAAGCTCGGTTCGGCGGGCTTAAAAGCTCGAGAGGGTCTTGGTGCGGGGCACAGAAGCTTAGTTTGAGCTTAGCGGCTCGAGGAGGAGTGCTTAGCGTGCGGGGCTTAGTAGCTCGGTTGCGAGGCTGCTTGACTCGGTGTGGCGCCCCGAAATCCCCGATGGCTCGAGTTCGCGGGCTTAACGGCTCGGGGAGAGATCTTAGCGTCGATAAGCTCAGTTCGGAGCTTAACAACCTGGGGGTCTTAGCGCCCGGTGGCTCGGTCGCGGGCTTAATAGGAGGATCTTAGTACCCGAGGCCCGATAGCTGGTTGCGGGCTTAACGACTCGGGAGGGTCTTAAGCGCCAAAGGCGAGGCCAATGGCTGGTTCTTAGACCTTATGGCTTCGGGGAGGGTCTTAGCGCCCGAAGCCCGGTGGCTGGTTTGCGGGCTTGCGGCTCGAGGGTCTCAGCACCCCGGGAGCCCGATAAGCTCGGTGCAGGCTCCGCGACCGCGGAGGTCTTAGCACCCGGAAGCCCGGTAGCTCGATTTTTAGAGCTTAACGTGCATGAACAAAAGGTCGGAGGTCTTAGCGCGGGGGCCCGGTAGCTGATTGCAAGCTTAACGGCTCGTGAGGTCTTAGCGCCCGAGCCCGATGGCTCGGTTTGCGAAACAACGGGTGGAGTCTTAGCGCGGAAGGCCTAGTAGCTCGATTTAGTAGACAACGACTTGGGAGGGTCTTTGCGCTGGAGCGGCCTGGGCGCCCAAAGAGCTCCTGCAAGAGCTCGCCTTTGTAGCTTAATGTACTGAGGGTCTTGCGCCAGGAGCCGAGTAGCTGGCCAAAGCTAACACCAGAGGTCTTGGGCCGCCCGTATCTGGGGGCAGCTCGGGCCAGGTGAGCCACCCGGGCTCAGAGGGAACCCAGCGCCCAAGAGCCAAGAGCCGCCAGAGCTTAATAACTGGGGTGAAGTGCCAAAGCCACGCAGCCATGGCTAGGAGCCTGGGTGAAACAGTCATGAGCATAACTACCGGTGAAGGCCTTGGAAGGCCAGAGTCGTGTACTCAAATCGTAGAATCGGTCAAGGCGAAGACCTCGCACCGGGAACCAAGCAACTTAAATCGACGAAACAGGAAAAGGAGCGAAAAAATTAATCGATGAATCTTGGTATATCAACAAAGAGTCAAGATTAGAACCAATACAAAAACCTAGTGGTCCAAGGCTAGGATACTGCAAGGTTAAAGAAATTTGGGGACGCCCGACGCCTGCCCCGACTACGGAAGTGGGAGGAAATAAGTGCGAGCCCCAAACAAAGTAGGCAGAGGGTTAGCCCCCGGAGGAACCCGAGGATCGCTAGGCATGGGACCACGATCAAGGGCCCTTGAAAACACCTCGACGCCCGCATCAACCTCAGCCTCGGAAGTGGATCCTTCAACATCCTCATCAGAAAGCTGGATGTTGAACTCTAGGTCTGGGAAAGCTCGAGAAGCCCGACGTTGAAAGGCAATTGTAGCCCATCGCGCAAAGGTCTTCGCCTTTGTCCGCTATCACTTCGCCCGACTGAAATTCTAAGCCTCCCGCCTCGCAAGTGTCCATCCAAAGCCTACCGAGTCTCTGGCTGCTGCCCACGTAGTTACCCGCCTCCGCAGCCTCTGCGGGCCCGCTCCAAGGCCGCTTATCTCGCCCACAAGTCACCCCGACGGCCCGCAACTCCCCTCTCCGATCAACCAAAGATATCTTCACCAACCTTCGTCCTTCCGGCCTCCTTTATCCCCATTTCGCCACCGGGCCACATGCTTTAGGTCGACCGTGCTTCACGAGTTCCTCAAATAAGTCCCTTATCCTGTCAAGACTGTACCATCTCGCAGGTCGTGAAGTAACCTACCTTTCAGAAGATTTCACTACTGGGCAGAGCCTTCCAAGAACGCTGGCCCTCCTTGCCAAGCCTTTCACATAAGTAGTCACTTGCAAAATAAAATAAAATAAAATAAAATAAATAAACAAAAAGAAAAAAAGCCACTAACGTAATCGAAACAATAAAGAAAAGATCGACAAAAACACTCGATGTACGCAGGCTGCCTTTAAGGTAAGAGCCAGAGCCTCTCGCTGACAGGCATCCACCTTCCTAAGGTCGTGAGTCACGCAGATGGAGGAAATACCTAACAAATAGCTCCCATGAGAAAGCAAAGAGTCCTCATCCCCACAAATTCTCAAAGCGATCACGATTCCGTCACCCCATCCGACATCAGCAGAGGGGGCGCGGCTACCGCGACATGGGACTCCGCACCGAAATAAAGAAGAACCTCCAAGGGGGCCTCCACCCGCCTCCCGAAGAGTCCCACCAACGTGATTTGGGGCGCAGGAAGCGGGCTCCCACCTTTGATCTTACCCCGGCGTGGGGGCAACCTTCCGAGAGCTCTGAGGTTTTCGCTTCACGCCCTCTTCTTCTCTTTGCCAAGACTCTGTATGTGGACCGAAGCCCTCCCCATGTAGGCTTCGCAGTAAGGGGCCCAAAATTGTATGAGGGAAGACTCCGAGACAGGAGGCTTTACGACGAGAGGAGAGAAGATCTTAGAAAGGAAGTCAAGGTGCCTCGCACTGTAGGCTCCAGGAATATCCATCCTAATGAGCTCTGGACAGTACGCGAGGCGCGCACTTCACCGCCTTCCGCCCACCTCCCCGTCCTCGGATCGAGGACTGCCTAACACTCAAGGCCATGCGACCAAAGAATGCTGTGTTATCCGGCGACCTTGGAAAACCGTGACAAACCGTAGCTAAGGAGAGCTCACGTGAGTTCCTGCAGAATCCAAACTAGAACGTGAAGTGTGCCTCTCGATCAAAAGGGATCAGATCTAATGACTCACGACGACAAGAAATAACGTCTTCCAAGACAGCGAAGATGGAAGGTCCGAATCATCAACTTGGCGCCGGAGCGCTGAGATATAAAGAAAGTCTTAGCGGCCTCTTTACACCAAGAAGTCTAAGAGCAAGGTAACATCGGGAACACCTGTGCCTCTCGGTCCCTGCAAAATGACTAACAACCCACTAGAACACCCCAAAAGCTCGGCAAGTTCGAGAGGTGCGTGATATCGAATGTCGGTTTAACCCTTTTATAAAAGGATGCAAAGGGAAACGGAGGTCATTCTCAAACACCACCTCAAAAAAGCACACCATCTTGAGCACTTGGACGACGTAGGTGGTCAGCACGTCAAGGCACCAAACCTGGATCCCAAACGGGGGCCCATACCAGGCCGCAAAGATCTCACAAGATGTTGCTCGACCCGACTGGGCCCACTCGCCTCAACATTCCTGTATGGCGCCAAATATTCAGCCGCTAAGATACCAAATTTCATTAATTTTGCCCGCCTTATCCAAGGGGGAAACGAGGCTCCCCTGAGCAACCCAAAGGAACCACTACACCCAAACCGTCTGGACCAAACTACCCGTCGAACTAGACGCCTGCCAGGATTACTCTCAGCAAGAAAAACAGATGAGAGAGCGACTGCGACCCACGGAGGTACGCAGGCTGGGTTAAGAAAAGTGGGAAATCGAAGAACATGCGTAACCCCAACTGAGCATGCATTTTCGCAAGACTTCAAACCAAAAAGCATGCAGGAGAATAAAAGACGTACTCGCGCCGTAAACAAGACGAGGGATACCAGCCCCAAGCGAGATATCAAGGACCACTAAAAGCAGTCCTGAACATTAGTCGGACAAAATTCAAGAAAAAAGAAGCCTAAACTTGTAGAGGCAAAAAAGCTTCAAGCAACAAGTAACAGCGCAACCCACATAACGCGAAGGAAGCTAAGAGCCATACCAAATAAACGCTTAAAATCGAGAAGCCATCATTATCACAAGACGCCGACTACGAAAGCCCTTAATCAAACCCTCTTCCCGAGTAGCCACGCGCGGTATCACACCCGACCGGTACGCATACCGCCTACACTCGCCGGTAGCCGTGCCAGGGCAATCACGGAGCTTTGAAATAATATGCGACGCAGCCTGTACATACGTGCCCAAACGTCGATTAAAAAGCTGCCCAAGATTACCGACAGTCTCTTAATGGTATCCCTCAAAGGCAGACCCAAAACAAGGGCCCAACTCACCCCCTTTAAAAGACTAAGTATTCCCGCGACCAGATAGAGGAAAACACTCAATCTCCAATTAATCAGAAAGTACGACATTTCCTAATTATCATTCATCAATCATTCTTTATTAATCTGGGCTTACTTATACAAGAAAAATCTCTCACCCACGCAGAGAACATCGCATCATCCTCCAATACAAAGATACTATTCTGCGGTCATCCAACTGCAGTTTATCAAGCATCATCCATTATAAATACCAGTACACCATCACAAAGGAACGTGACGCCAGACATATGCACAAACTTCATTCCCTAAGAATGATCTTCTTCTTCCACCGGAAGAACTTACTTAGGTGACGGAGAGGCACCACGGTACCCTCGCCGATCCTTTGCTCGCTTACGTATTTGTTCTCAACGCCCGCATGCCAGACCGCCAAACACCCAAGCACGCTCCATCCCAGTTCCGATTTAAAAAGCGTCATCAATATTTGTTATTAATTTATAATTAAAAATATATTAATACTTTATCTTATCAATTAATAGTAATTTATAATTTTACTAATTTTACTAAATATGAAAACAACAAGCATGATGTTAGCGATAAAATTTACTTCCATTACGTTATTTGAACGATAAATAATATCAAAAGTTAAGGTAGGGGACTTGTTTCAACCGAAAATATAGGAAAAATTGCCGATAATATCTCGACCCGGTGCTTGGCACTTGGCAGGGTATTACATTAACATGACAAATCAACGACGGAATCCAAAGTCATTGTACTTGTATGCATGCATGTTCTTGGGTCTTTGTAGACTATTATCAGTGAGCAGATGAGAGAGAATCACATTTTCTATATTAATGATTAAAGGCATTGTCGCACATACATATAGCAAAAAAGGACAAAAGCCAGCTAAGAAAAAAAGAAAAAGGGAGAAAACAGAAATAAAAGGGTAAAACAGAGAACATCACAGCTAGCAGCAACGGAAGGGGAAGGGGAAGGGGAAGGGAAACCAGAAAAACACAGAAAAACTGATTTGTCTAATAACTTTCCTCGTGCAGACAGAGGAATTTCCCAAAGAAGAGAAGAGAAAGTGGAATTTCCGAAAGATGAGGTTTCGGCATTTCAATTGTGAGACAAGTTTGATTTGGTTGAGTGACACAAAGGAGAGAAGAAAGAAGACGCTGCCATCATCATTTATAAAATTATAATCGAGAATTCAGAGTCTCCTTGATTTGTACGCCAGTTGACTTGGTTTGAATAAAGTTTACATAATCCTTCCATAATAATTTGTGTATCTTCTCTAATGAATACTACTAATACAGAAAGATTTTTCCTTTAATACATCCTCATACATTATATATATATATATATATATATATATATATATATATATATATATATATATATATATATATATATATAATATTTGCGGGAGTTATATGATAAACAGTTATGAAATAGATGATTATGAGTGATACTGGAATTTATATAATGCTTCTTATATTAGTACAGTATATGATTATCGGGAGTGGATAACAACGTATTCAATCGAGCGCTCGATCCCATACTCTCGTAATAAGGTGATTGGGGATTGTAGTATCGACGTTCTTAGAGTCGCGCATCGGGGATAAGTTCTGTCGGTAACGTGAATCGCGGCATATCAGTTCAAAACAAAACTTTTTCCTCGAGTAAAATGGACTAGACATATTATATTAGGGAAGGCTATTGACTTTATAGCCTTTGTAAAAATAACCTTCAACATCTAGGATAAAATTCAGGATTCGAAGGGGCGTAGCGCCACAGCTATGTATCCTGGTGAGGAGCCTTCTGTGTCATTGGGCATATTAACATGATTTTTGGTATTATTTGGGAATTATTTCAGAACAGATTGTGATGATATAAAGCATTTTAATGAAATTATAAAAATTAACGAGCATTATTATAGCATAAATAAAACTAATATTAACAGTGATGTTTTAAAATACTCACTTATCTGTATAGCCGAGTTTAAAGCTACTTTGTATTTATCTGAATTTTCTGAAACATTTGGAAGCAGATAAGTGGGGGCATAGAGTACAATACTTTATCTCTATTACAGAGCAGTACTTTATCTAATAGAATATCCTTGTTTCCTTTCCTTGTGCAAGTTAGATAGATCTCTTGTTTTCTTTCCTTGTTACAAGATTAGCTGGATCCCTCAACTTTTAAAGGATGATATCTTAGTAAAACATTCAATAATTTTATTTTATTTTATAAATTGAAAAGGTGATAATCTTTTTCTAGAATGATGATTTCCGTCTAAATGACAAGTAAAATAATCAAATTCAATAAGATAAGCTTGGTATTAGGAGAAATGAAACAAATGAAAATAAGAAGAGGAAAGGGGTGTCTATCAATCTATCTTTTGATTACTACTTTAAAGAAATAATAATTAGATGAAAGGGAGGGAGTAGGGGATATGTGTGGGGCTATTGGGTGGTGGAGAAATTTGGAACATAGTCCATTACTTCCAGGATTGTGATTTAATGTGCTGTAGTAGTCGTAGTACCCACTATTAATGGAGAATCATCAATTGAAGGATATGGAATATGGGGATATTAGTCAGAAAGCCTAGGCAGTACATGGGACTTGGGGAGGACCCAGCTAGCTAGCAGTACTAGGTTACAAATTCCACTGAATGTGATCTTGTTCATAGGACCTGGATTATTTGACTACGTGATGAGAGTACTTAGAGTAGTCTATATTTAGGTCTAAACAAGGTAAAAAGTTCAAGTCCTGATTTTTATTATTATTAATTATTTATTTAATAATACTTTTAGGATTTATCGATTAGTACTTTTTGGATTTATTTGTTATGATTTTTTAATTTATCAGTTAGGATTTTACATTTAGTCTTTTATAAATAGCATCTTATATTATTATTTTTTAGTTGAAACATTATATTATTGAAAAGCTAAACCGTTCTATTTATTTGTTGCTTTACTTTTTAATTTTATATGCTATTATAATCTGATTATTATCTTAATGTAACAATCATTAAGTATATTAATTCAGTGTAATAATTGTATTACGATAAAGATAACTTCGCAACATTAGTGTTATAATAATGTTCTTATCGTATCAATGTTATCTTGTGGTAGAAAAGGAGATTTTATTTGATGAGTTTTGCTTTTTCCTATATAGCAAATAAGTAAAGGAATTCAGACTTAATTGTTTCAATTCAAAGAAATTTGTCTTAGTAGTGAAATACATAAATATGTATATGAGGACTTGATTCATTAAAGAAGATGGAAAATTTTTATGTCATTATTTGTTTGAGTCATTCTATTCGAATTTGTTTTTAACATGTCTGTTTTTTCCAGCAGGTGGTTTAACCATGATTTAGGTTTGCCTTTGTTTTTATGTTGTTTATTGTTTTTCTCACCATCCTGACCATGGCGTGTATTATCGTCGATTTGTTCGACGTGTTTTATAGATGAAACATTGCTGTGTGAATTGATTATGTTGTCAGCGGTTATTTTGTGGAGTTTCGTATTGTGATTTAGATGAGATCAATCGTAGTTAATATCTTTGTAGATCTGAATGCCATTTAAGGGCATTTTTGGATTATAAAATATGTGAGAACTTAAGCGTCTTTTCTTGATAGCACTGGATATTTAAGTAAATCTTAAAAGTTTCATGGCTTTTAATTGTTTGTTTTCCCATCTGATTGAATTCTTCCACCCTGAATCGATAAATTTCTCTTTTCTATAGATATTGAGTTAATAAATACAAATCCAAATTATCATATTAATTTAGTGAAATCCTAGTCAAGCACTTTGGTCAAAGATGATTCGAATTTTCAATAAAAAAGGTTTTCATTTTATTTTTGTTCAATGTTTTGGACCACATATTGAATCTAATCCCACGTGAACTTTTTAATTGAATTAACATAAAGTGTTAGTTCATATCACCAACATATTCCATCCCAGGAGAGCCCAAAAGCTGCTGAAAGTTCAGGTCAGTCTTCTCTCTAATTTCTGGTTTGTTTTATTTTTGAAAATTTTGAAGTTTGCTGTGATCATTCAATGCATTGTTGACTGGATTGCATTGGTGTTGTATTCGGATTATCGGTTTCTGGGGCTAAATTCGAGAATTTGGCGGTTTTGTGTTTATTTGAGTAAAATTGTTGATTGGAATCGAAGCTGTGGAAAACTGTTACGAATTTGTGATGCTAATTGAATTATGGGGTTGTGCTTGGATAATCAAATCTGCAAAACCGTGTTAGGTTTGTGTGGTGTCAAATTTTGCCAGCTCTAGGTGTAAGGCAGGCAGGCAGGTCTAGCCATATCCTTGCTTTTTTTTTTTGTGAGTGTTTTTCTGAAGTGGGTTTTTGATGTTTGGGAAAAATTCTGCCCTTCTTATTGCTTCTTGAGATGGTGGAGCATGAAAGGTTGTGTGGGTAATGAAATATTCTGTTTTTTCTTATTCATACAATGTGTTTGTGTTTTCTTCTGTGCGAAGTTCTTTTTTAAAATCTTGGACTGGAAAAAAGGGAGCCTCCAGTTTCTGTTTATTCTCTTGCTCTCTTAGAATTTTCATGAAGCACTTGCTGAACCTTGTTGTATAAGTTTGCACATGTGGGGTTTCAGAATATTGGATTTTTATTCATGAAGACTTCACAGTAGACCACCCTATTTTCTTGACTGCTATATATTTCTGTGGATCCCTTTTTTCAGTTATCTCTTTCTTTCTGCTGTCCATGTGTCCCTGTCTTGATCTCATTTTCATTTGTTTCTAGACCTTGGATTGAGAACCATACAAAGCCTATTTTTGCCTATTAAAAATGTCAAAAGAGTGGCAACCATTTTAGCCATTTTCCTTTTCCATTCAATTCTAAGTTTTTGCAGATCAAACCACAGGGCCCTACAGAGTTGACAATCTTAACCTTCTGGTGTGAATCTTGAAAAAGTATTTTGCAAAGTAGAAATGTTATCTATTTCTCATAGCAACTACGAGGTCTGAGTAATTTACAAGAATTTAGTTCTAATTTAGAATAATTCAAATCTTGGTCATAGTTTTATGATGCTTGCTGATGGTTTAATTTAGGTTTTGAACAAAATGTAGGACACAATTGTTCCTCTTCCAGAGGAGCTTAGGAACAGTAAATTCAGTGTTAGAAGGTTGGATTGCAGTCTGACCTTATGGCCACAAACAAGTCCAATGGTATGTCCAACATCGTCCCCCCTACCAGACTAGAGAGGCTCTTGAGGGACAGACTATTAAGGAAGAGCAGCTTGGCTTACCCTTATCAAATGACAGCTGAAATCCACAAACAGGGCAGGCCCTTCGAAGATAAAGAGGTGATAAGCCTCATAAGAGAGGACTTCATCTGAGACAAGATTCAGAGGCAGGAATGCATGGTGAAATATGTGAAAAGCAGAGGCCAAAAATTACAGACAGAGACTTCTGGTGGTGGCTAACAGGCTACTGATATCTACAATTAGAGTGCATGGTGAGTAACATGATGCAGAAGTAAGTGCCGAGGTCAATGTGTGCTCTTCTAGGTAAGTTGCTTTTCTAATCAATTCTTCATCTTTGCTTAAAAAATTCACATTTTTGTTTCCATGACATGATGGTTTGAGTTCAATTTTGTAGGTTGTATTTCAATTGCAAAGAGAAGGTTAATGCATTTTTATGTGACGGTCTCGCGAGTGTAAAGAAGTTTAGTAAGATGGATTGGATGGGCGAAGGTGCCAAAATGTGCACAGTGAGGGCTGGACAGGGCACTTACCACCTTGTGAAAGGTCAGCAAGTCCTAGCTCATGGCTCCCTCTTGACTTTTATAAGTCATCTGATCGCCCCTTATTTCTTTAGTTTCGGGAGAAAAAAGAAGTCAATTACTAGTCCCACATCTTCACGAAACGGTTGAACTTCTAATCTCCTTTGAAGTATTTCCATCCGTTGCGGATGTGTATCGGTATTCTCGATGAAGATATTATTCATCAATATTATAATGGCTCTTTGCAACAACATTTTGTAGCCTCTTTTCCATGACCTTGAACTTTCCACCCAGAAGTGACTTGCATCACCACTAGAAGTTTTTCGAGTCTCGATTTGATGCATATGAAGGCAAATCAAATGTTTGCGATGTAGTAAATGAACATTATGTAGAGGGTATTTGTTTAGTGCCATGATTACCATCTCATGTTTCTTCAGGAATGCGAAGAAAAATACTTGATGAAATAGAAAGATTGTTGGTTTCTCCACACACCATTTCCTTCAACCACGAAATGCATAGGACACTTCCATCTTAAGTACGTATTGCGTTCGGTTCTTATGACTGATTTAGTTGAGTAATTGTCTTTCTTAACACAGTTGATGATAACTGAATGCTAATTTATATTTGCATTTCTAATAAGGTTTTAAGCATTAACTACAATACCTAATTCATCATGAAAATGTATCTTTTATTCAGAATTGATATACTTTCTTAAATTATCATGGCGAATGACGAGCCTCAACATCCGACGGAGAGGGGTTTCAAACTTTCATCCTGCCACTCAGGTATACAAGGAACATCAATGAAATTAGGGCTAGGGTTGGAAGAAGCGTGAGTACAGCGCGGGCGAAAAAGTGTGGTCGGGGACGAGTACTAGGACGAGTGACAGGCCCGACTTCAGCCCAGGCGGGGTGCGGAGAGATCAAATCCAAGTGACCCGAAGCGAAAAACCTCGGGTGGGTCGAGTGTGCGGGCGGGACCGGGTGGGTCGGGTTCTGCGGTGGCTCGGATCTTGGGATGGAGCCGAGATCTTGAGCAAGCCCATTAGGATTTGGGTCCCTAGCAGTAATATTTTTAAGGTCAAGCAAGCGATTAGGTCCACCCGGATGGGTCGAACAGTCATAAGGGCTTTGAGGCAGAGTTCGTGGGAGAGGAGCATGGGCTGAAACAAGACCCAGTATCAAGGCTTCCCATGCCTTTTGAAGGCAGAGTCTCTAATTCCAGTGAATCAAACATCGCCGAGGAAAGGAATAAAGAACTCAGTAGGGAAGAAGGCGAGATAAGAGAGGATCTACCTCAGGATGACGACTGCGTTCATATGGAAAGGTATGTAGATAACTATGACCAGTCTCATGCCACGGTCTCTGTTTTGGCCGCCTTGCTACCGGGAGTTTCGGTCGAGGGGCTCACCTGCAGGTATGAAGATGCGGAACTAATGAGAAAGGGGCGAAGATGATGGGGGGCATAGAGGTAGGGTGGCTGATGTGATTGCAGAATTTGGAGGTGGCCGGGCGGATGGGAAGGAGTGGAAGAGGCACAACACACGATTCCTGGGAGTAGATCGACCGGTGGGAAAGCCGGAGTTGGCAGCTCAGTGGTAGATTTCTGGGATTTCAACCAGGGGTTTGAGGAAGGAGATTTTGGAATTATTGAGGAATTTAGTGGCTTCTCTAAAAAGTGGCAGGAGAAAGGGAATATGACCGGTGACAAAGCGACGGGAATTAAAGTGGAGAGCACCATTAATTATAGCGGAAAGCAAACAAGCAGAAAGGAAGTGGGAGGGATAAGGGAATCCACAGAGATAAAGTTATAATGAAGATAAAAATTCCTATCTTAGGAGGCATTAAGAGGTGTGGGCAGATTACGATAAAGAGTAATCAGAGCAGTTAGAACAAATGGAGTAGACTTGATCTGTCTTCAAGAAACTAAGGATTCGAGATGAACATTGATATGGTCTGATCTCGGGGTGGAGCGTTTCACGAAACTGGGCGCCTTTGAATCTTTGAAAGTCGGGGGGCATCCACATTTGTTTTAGGATAAAGACGCATCGGCATGAGTGGACTCCATGGTGATAGTTTTGATCATGTTTGTTCAAAATGGCTGAAGATGGGTTTCAATGGGCCTTTACAGGGGTGTATGGCCCGGTTGAGAAGAATCTCAGAGAAATCTTTTGGGAGGAGCTTGGCTCGATTAAAGGTATGTGGGAAGAACCTTGGTGCGTGGGAGGTGACTTCAACGCGATTCTCTATCCTGAAGAAAGATCTAAAGGGGGTAGGATTGACAATTCCATGAGAAGATTTGCCGACATCCTGAATGACACATTTGAAAACCTCCGGCCCGGGGTGGAGCCTTACACAGGCGGGCGGCCTCGATGGTGATCAAAGTCTTGTTTAGAGCCAGTTTGTAGTCTCGCCCGTTGGAGAAACCCTTTGTTGCAAAGTGATGCGGTGTCTTCCTAGGCGGTCTCGATCAACGCCCCAAATCTGTTAGGCGACAATGGAGTCGAACGGGGCCCTTCACCTTCCGTTTGAATTGATGTGGCTGGGAAATATGCCGGATTCAAGGAGACATTGAAAGGGTGGTGGAAAAATTTTCAGTTTCATGGATCTTACAGTTTCATACTCTCACTTAAAAATTTAAAGGCCTTGAGGTGTTCGAGATTTGGAGCAGAATTGTTTGGCAAAGTAGAAACTAACAAGAAGGATGCTGCGTGGGATGTCTTATTAGGACAGTCTTGAGAAGGAAAGGGATCTTAACCTTGAGGCCCAGAGTGTGGTAATGCGGTGACTTGAGAGGTGGGCCCTCGCCGAAGGAGATCTCTTGGAACAAAATCGAGGAGAGACTGGCTAAAGGAAGGAGATAGAGACACGGGGTTCTTCCACAGGACGGCTAACGCCCATAGGAGAAGAAATTACATTAAAGTATTAGCATCAATGAGAAAGCTAGAAAAGGAAATTTGAGATAAAAAAGATGGTTTAGTGGCAGCCTTCCAAAATTTGTTTTCGGTTCCTGGCGGATGGAGCCCTTCCCTTCCTGATTTGGAAATCAATGAGATTGGGTCGGAGGGAAGGCTGCGGTACGGAGGAAGTTTCTTGAGGAAGAATTTGGGTACATATTTACGGTCTTAATAGTAGTGAGGCCCCCGAGTCAGGCCAGTTCATTAAGCTTTACGGATCTTTAGGCGGGAGTTACGTGAAGAAGGAGATCACTATGTTTCTTCGAGGGGAGTTTCATGATCGGTGCAGTTCAATCGAGAATCTTAATGCTGACGTTTTGGTGTTGATTCTAAGAAACAAAGCGTAGAAGGCTTGATTTAAGGCGATAAACTAATGGGATGATTATATAAGATTATGACTAAAGTTCTAGCCAACAAAATTAAGAGAGGGTCTTAGATGAGTAGTTTCTAAGTCTCAAAATGCTTTTGTTAAAGGACGATAGATTCTTGATGCGATCTTGATTGTTAATGAACTAGTGGACTCGACCATGAGAAAGAAAGGAACAAGGAATGAATTACGTAAAGCTAGATATTGAGAAAGCATACGATAGTATCAGTTGGGAGTTCCTATACCAGGCCATGAATAGGATGGGTTTCGGCAGTCGGTGGTTGAGTTGGATAAAATGGTGCATTTCCACAGCCTCCTTTTTGGTTCTCTTCAACGGATCCCCAGCTGGTTTCTTCCCAAGCTCTAAGGGGTTGAGACAAAGCTGACCCAACTCTTCATATCTATTTATGTAATTGGAATGGGTTCTCAAGCTGTTTAATAAAGCGTGTGGAGTGGAAAGAAATTATTTTGTTAGAAGCGGGATTACGATGGGAGGAGGATAAGGCAGTACAAAGCACTAAGGGACCTATGGACACATGGAGCTAAACATGAAATGATTAAAGTATCAAATTTGGATTTTGATGTGGTTTGAAGCGTTGTCGGGCTTGAAAATTAACTTAAACAAGAGCGAAATAATACCAATTGGAACAGTGGATAATGTGGAGGAGTTGGCTTCAAAGTTGGGGTGCAAAGTTGGATCCCTCCCTACGCCCTACTTGGGACTTCCCCTTGGCGCCAAACATAAGGCTCTTGGAGTGTGGGACTCGATTAAAGAGAGATTCCGAAAGAGGCTAGCATCTTGGAAGATCCAGTATATTTCTAAGGGTGGAGCCAGGCTGTACGCTGTCCCGCGGCTGTATCCGACCCTACAGATTTATTATCTCTACTCTCTGCTTTCGTATGCCTCAAAAAGTGAGTGCCAGATTGGAAAGGATTCAAAGGCAGTTTCTCTGGGGAGGGAGCGATCATGATAAGAAAATTTCTTTGGTTAAATGGGCTACAGTGTGCACTGATAAGCGGAAAGGAGGCATCGGGATTAAGAGCTTTTCTAACATGAATAAGGCTCTGCTAAGCAAATGGAGCTGGAGGTTTGCCAATGATAGGAAATCGCTTTGGAGGAGGGTTATTTGTTGTAAATTTGGAGAATCATACGGAGGGATGGCATGCAATGATCTCGAGGTGGATATGGAACTAGTTTGTGGAAGGAATCGGGAAAGAAGTGGCTGGGTTTTTCAGAACTGGTCTTGCCACTGGGGATGGAAGGATCGATTCACGGGAAAGATGTATGAATGCGAGTGGGAGGCTTTAGTGTGCTGGGTTTCATCCTTTTTAATTTGGCTGCGAGCAAAGGGAGGAAATTGGGAGTCGCGAGACATCTAGAGGAAGCGGCGATGGGGCTAGAGAATTTGGTCTTGACCTTCTAAGATCTCTCAACGATTGGGAGATTGAAGAGATGGTAAGATTCCTACAAATTCTCCATAACCAAAATTTCAGGCCAACGGGTGAAAGATATGCTCTTATGAAGGAAGTTAAAAGCGAAAGTTTCTCAGTTAAGGCCATGTATAAAGGTTACGATATCTCCCCCGCCTTTGATTTCCCCTATCATTCGATTTGGAATTCAGTTATACCTCCAAAAATTGGCATCTTTACTTAGGAAGCTGCATGGGGCAAAGTGCTCACGCTGGATAATCTCAAACGTCGTGGAATGACTTTTGCAAACAGATGCTTTCTGTGTGAGGAGGATAGGGAGATATAAATAATTTCTTGATCCCACTGCCCGGAAGTGCTAAAATCTTGTAGGACTTGCTTTGTCAATTGGTGAATTGATTTAAGGTGTTTCCAGCGGTCATTCCACACCCTTTGCTTTGGCAAGGTGTCGCCGTGGGAAAGAAGTGGAAAAATTGGATAAGACGACACCCATTAGTATGCATTTTTTGGACTCTGGTGTGCTACAGAAGCGTTTGGCGTTGAGAACAGGTGCTCCGTTGAAAGTTAAAATTAATTTTGTGCTCCAATTTGTGGAGTTAGACTGACTTGTTTGGCAGTGACACCGGAACTCTGTTTAGATTTTCTCATGGTTGATTGTAGTGGTTTTTGAGTTCTTTCTTTATCTTACAGCGTGTTGATAACATCAAAGTGCTGCTCTTTGGAGTTTCCTTTTTATAATACTTGCTTTTTACTGATCAAAAAAAAAAAAAAACAATGGCCTATTTTGGATATTTATTTTTCATCAACCTAATGAGAAGGAAAATTGGAAAAGATTGAATAACATCTTGTATCACCACTTGGCCTGGAATCATTAGTTTAGACCAAGCTATCTACATCTCTCTCTGAGTGTTTGTGCAAGATGTTTTTCACTCTGGCTTTTGATGCTTTCATTTGGTCTGTTGTATTTGCTTGGACACAAATATAGTTTCTCAGTGAGTTGGGTGTCTTGGCATGCCAAGAAAAGGTTGGGGGAATTCTGAAACAACATTATGTTGGAACATTATCTACATGCCATGCTGATTAGAGATGTGCCAAAGCTTGAAAGTTTTAATGTGATATTATCCTTTATGATTTCATATTGAAGATATGCATTAGACAATCTCAGATCATAATGATTAACAGATATATGATGTATGTTAGCTATATATTTGCTCTATTATACTTCATATTTCTATACAATTTGTCATTTATTTAGCTATGAATTTTGCAATATATAGTATATATTGTCTTGTTTTATTTATATTTTCTATCTTTTCCATTGTATCATGGTTTGATGTTACTTGAATGTGCGCTATAGATGTAAAGTCATGATAACTTTTATTTTGTTTTCTAGTTTCATACTTGCATGATATAAGGCATTTTGTTAAAATTACTTCTTGCCTTTCGTATTCTTAAGGCTTGAAGGTATGAGAGTAGAGGATCAAGGAAGACTTGACTGCGTGCTGCTGTATGTTTAAATTAAGTGTGATTGCTGCTTATATACTTTGGATCCTTCTAAAACACTCTGTTAGCATACCAAGTGTTGGGTATATTACATTATTAAAGAAATCAAGAAATCAGCCTTGCCTTACTTGAGTTCTTTGTTTTAGATTTCCAGTTTCTATTGCAGACTCACTTAAGTTCATTCGAGCACTTGAGACTCCCAAGTCAGAGCACGATGAATTAAAGCGAATGTTACGATTCGAAAGGTAGAGGCGTTTTTTTTTTTGGTATGATGTTCTTTTGTTTTAACACGTTTTTTTTCAGTTTCATTTCTATCTTGTACATATATTTTATGTAGGCTTTTCTAGAATGTTACAAAGGAACCTTTGTGGGGTTTTATTTCATACTAGTTACATAATTTTCAGAGCTTTGGAACACTTGTTATGAACTGTTAAAACTAATTTGAATATTTGATAAAAACATGCCTTTGTATTAAAGGCTAATTTGTCAGAATCTTCTTTGACTTTATTTGGGGCCATTTCCTCTAAAGATCTATTTTTAGATATCATATATTTATTGGGATGAAAATTTCTTGAACCAATGCAGATTCGTATTGTTAAATCATTAGAGCATAGAAAATTATGTGTAATATCATGGTGCTGTTTATGTCAATCTGACCACGAATTGGTGGAGTTATCTTTAAGAGTAATGCATTGCTATATTTTTTAGTATTATATCATGATTTTGGTGGTGGTAATGGGAGATGTTGGGCTGTTTAAATTTCATGTGGAGATAGGAGAATTATTTTGTATATCCACCTTGTAAGTGGATGTGATCTGAACCACAAAGATGAGGCAAGATTTTCCATACAGTTTCCTTTTTTTTTTTTTTTGCCACATGTGTATGTGTGGAAAGAAGTTGCATCTGGATAACCTTGTTGAGTAGGATCCCTTATGGTTGATCAGGTCATTGCTAAGGGCGAGTGTTGTTTTGGTTAACTGCTATTGCTGGTGTTCCAATGTTGGCACCTGTTAACGTAGGTTTCTACTTAATTAAGTTTGTCCTTGAAAGTATGATGAAGGAATTACTTGAGTAGACCAATCTAGTGACATATCTTAAAAAGCTCAAATGAAAGCTTACTATTCACCTTTATAGATACTTCCTATTTCTCATCTGCTTTTCCCATTCATCTCAATTTCCTATAAATTACCTCAATCACTCCTATATAAATGCTTCAAAATACTATTAAATGTGCTCTCATAAAGTTTAACATGGATTTGGGTTAATATGAATATGATATCTTTCTTGCCTCCCTTACATGCAGCCTCATACGTGCGTGGAGAGTGAACAAATGAATATAGTCGCCATGGACTTTTAAATCCAACAAATGGGGAATAAATTGTAGAGAGGTGGCTCGTCCAAGACCACCCTCTCGAACTAGAGAGCTTTTAATCCTGTGTTAAATGACCAACTCTCACAAAAGCTCAAGGTTCTTCGGATTTTAGTTAATATGAATATCATGCCTTTAACAAATCTGATAATAGACCACAGTAACTAGAGTATGTGGCTTTGGATGAGAATCATGCGAGCCAAAGCATAATTAGAAGCTTGAATGAAAGAAAAAATCCCCAAAACAAGGAACATGATGTACAGAGAAAGGAGGAAGCTGAGAGACAGTACAAATTACGCAAGCCAATCTATGAATCCCAAAAGATGAGTCTATATTTTGAAATGAAACTGTTCAGTCTAGTGAAACAAAGTCTGGCTTAAACAAATGGCAGGTGCTTGGGTCCAAATAGCAGTTTTTACAGAGTAAATAATTCATGAATACCACCACAAAGGGGCTCACAGCAACAAGGATGGTTAGATTGTGGTTTCCTGAATTCTAACACTACTTATACATTTCAAGCTTATGTTTTAATTAAGTTCAAACTCAGGCAGTTGACTACTCGCATTATAAATGTACTTGGTTGCAATTCTTATTCTATGTTTTATTTATTCATTCTTCTTGTAATTTGACAGGTGATATTAGAGCTTTGTATGCCTTGATATGATTAAAGGGATTGTGAAAAGATACTGGCACATTTGAAAAGTTTCTTGAGGAAAGAACTCAGAGTGTAACATAAAGTAGTTTGAATTTAGTGCATTTACTACAAGAACAGACGTTCCCGAGTGTATGCTCCTTCCTTAATATACTTTGAATTTTTCTTTACATGGTTTTTAATCGTCCGGCCTCAAAAAAATAGGGAGAGTTTCAGGCATGAACATCAAAGCTTGACTTTGGCTGTCTATTTTAACCCCAGCCTCCCATTCTTCATAATCAGTATTTTATAATAAAATGCTGAGATCTTTGCATTACTTGACATTTATCCTCATATTTAGCTATATTATAGAGATTATTAAAGTTTTAAGTGGATTGAATATAGTTATTTATGTGGTTTGAGGTCTGTGCCATTTAGAACCCATACCACAAAGTACCCGTTCCAGTTTGTGAGATATGCAACTCATGAGACAGTACATAATTTCTGCATCTGCATCAACTTCTTTTAGTGCAAATCTCAAATACCCGGTAAATAAATACAGAAATGGAAACTTCAAGATATGAAGAAATACATAGAGTGGCTGTAGCTCTTAGTATTAGTTGACAAGATGAAGGCATATGTTAAGAATTGGATTAGAGTCCTACACATGATGGAATCCTATACACATGATGCCACTTTTGACATTTGAAGCAAGTTTCACTATGAATCCCCCCCTCCCTCTTAAAAGAGGAAAAAAAAAATCCAGGGAAGTATTATGAGGAAAGAGAGAATGTTTTGAGTATTATGAGGAAAGAGAAAGAATGTTTTGAGTATCAACTGGGTCTTTTAATTACCTTCATGAGTTTTCCATTTGCAGAAATCTTAGATAGTTATAGTTTCTTCTATGCATTTGCCAATGGATTGATGTCATGGCATTTTACCAAGAAAAACTATTGTTTCCTTAGTGTTTTTATTTACATAATGGACGTGATTTGTATATCTTATTTTACTAGGAGAAACTGTGCATTGATCTATTTATTTATTTTCTACACTACACTTTCTGAATAAAAAGCTTTAAGTCAAGTTCATGAGGTGGGACCTTATTAATATAGCAGATTCGAACTCTGACAGCTGTTCCAATACATCATGGTTTGTCTAAGACTCTGGAAACTTATAATTGATCCATGCGATATCTGATCTGTTGACACATTATTGAGATTGATGAAGATAATCTTATAAATGTAACAAAAAATTATTTGAGGCTTTATCTATTACATAATCCTAGGCCTGCAATAACTCTTTTCAGGTATAGTTTTATAAAAAAAAAATGTATATTTCTAAACAATTTTATTTTTTTTCTAAAGTAATTTTTATTAATTTACAGGATCGTTCTCTTGAAACTTCTACCTAGATTTATTATTGCACTATATGCTGTTACAGGTACTATTTGTGCTCTTAACATAATATTCATTTGATGACAGAAAATTTACTTGGCTCAATTTCATGATGTTGCTGCTATCCTTTAAAAGACTACAATTTTCTTTTTGTCTCTAAACCTATGATTTGAGTGCAGTAAAGCATCTTCTAGCTAATGAATATTTTCTCATGTAATTCAGTGAACACCTAAAATGATCTGGAGTTGGCATCTTCTACATGAGGGCTTGAGTAGAATACCTCTTAAATCAAACATGTTGATCAGGGATGTCAACGGGGTAGTAGGGGACACGTTTCCCTCTTCCCTACCTTATTTTATAGAAAAATACTTTATCCCATCCCTGTACCACCCCCAGGGCTGGGCAAGGCCCTACTGAGCACTTCTTAAGCTTGTCTAAAAATTTAGGAAATGGAATCTTTACATACCACTGTTACTTGCATTTCATGGCAGGATGTATACAACATTCATAGAAGTTAGTCATACCACGCATTATTTTTTGAATCATAAAATGTGAACAGTTGTTCAAGAGGCATCAGAAAAGTTGTTTCTTTCTCTACCAGTTGTAATTGCTTATTAAAGGATTACCCAAGAATTCATATGCGCAAATTTTTTAACGAGCAATTGTTTCTCCTTACCTATTGTTCAGGAATGTGGCACTTGCTTAACATCTTTGAGGGATGGAATGAATCTGGACAGCTAGCAGGTTTGTGGCTTGCCAGATCAGAGTTCTCATCCTTAGTGAGGTAGTTTCAATATCGTGTAACTATGATAATCGTTGCATGTTCATTAGTTTGAAGTGTTACCAAAAGTTTTGTGACTAGAGAAAAATAAAAAAAAAAACAAAGTATATTTTATTGGTCAAGGGATTATGTTTTTTTTCCCAATCCTACCAAAAAACGCTTTCATGTTAAACTAATATTGAAAATTATCATAAATTTGTTTAACACAAATCTGCTGGCTGTGAGTTGAGTTAGATTTGCCTCATTGTCCCTTAGATATAGAGAAAGAACAGGCAATATACATACATACATACATGCTTACATAAGAAGTGTGGCCCTAAACTTCGAAGGGGCACAACTTCCAAGAAGGTTGGAAGGGGATATATGTTTTAAACCCTATTCTCCAAACCCCTATTGCTGAATCCTGACTCATTTGTTATCACAGGACCTCACCTGAAATCTGGTTTTTCCTTATTAATTGTCTTTTTATCAAATACTCAGGCCTAACCCCCTTCTTGTGGAATGTTGTTATCTTTTTATTTGTTTAACTTGTCATCCCTTTTGGGGTTCTTGTAGTTTGCGGGTGCTGCCCAATCCTTGGGCGCCGGTGCAATCCTAGTGAACACTTGGGATATCACAGAAGTTGCTTCTTCAATTGCTCAGGCTTTGAATATGCTACCTGAAGAAAGAGAAAAGCGGCATAAGCATAACTTTGAGCATGTGAGAAACCACACTTTGCTCAGTTATGAGCTGAGACTTTGTAAGGTACATAAAGTTGCATGATTCATTCCAGGCATTTGGTTTCCCAAAGTGTAAGAAAGAAAAAGGAAAAAATTAGGGGCAAAATTTTCTCATATTTGGTTTACTATGGAAAATATAAACAAAAATCAAACATAATTAAAATTAGTTAGGAAATGTATGCATTCTTAAATTACTTAATCTTTATACAGAAGAGGAAAATTTTGTGAAATGAGTTTGAAAAACATATAAAAAGTAATTTATTGCTTTTCAATCTATTTTTATTTTCCTTTACATTTATCTAAGCAATTTATTGCTCTTCAATCTATTTTCATTTTCCTTTACATTTTATCTCCTTTTTCTTTTCCTTTCTATTTTCTTTCCTTGCATTTTCCTTCCAATTTTTCAAGAACCAAATATAGATTTAAGGTTGCAAAACTTTAGATACTTTCATATTTATTTCTGAGGATAAACTTAAAAGACCTAAGCCCCCATGGGAAGCTCAACTTATAGATGCTCTTACATCTAAATGAGAGGTCAAGGATTTGAGTCCCTGGCTTACGATTCACTTTTATAGGGAGAGGGACCATGAATCTATGGTTTTCCCAATCCTTCAAACTGGGGTTAGTTAGTTTTGGGTGTTACGAGAAGAAAAAAATAAACCCAAAAGAAATTATAAGGCATGAAGATCTGAGTAAAACATGGAAATTTTTAAGCAAGTAATAGGCACTTCTATCCACTTGTAAATGCCCAAATTTTCACCTTATTTGTTTGTGATGTTGGATTAAAAACTAGAATTGGTGTCTTTGATAAGCACAATAATTATTATCATTGAAATAAATTTTATTTATTTTAAAGTAAATGAACAAAAAAAAAAGGTTCATTTTTCATTGTTATACATAGAGGTCTAGCACCTAATTTGAATTCTGCTATTATTCTTTTGCATTGAGTTGAATGAAGCAAGTTGTTTAGAAGGCAGATGTTAGGAAAAGGAAGGTCCACAAAACATACCTGAGAATGCAATCAAACGTTATATGAGTCCAATTACTCATATTAGTAAAAACTGTTTTCACATACGAAGGATTCTTGTCCATGAACAATGAAATATATTCCAAATATTTTATTATTAATCCTCATGATTGGTATAAGAAAAAAAAAAGGTGAAGTGGCTTATCTACTAAATACCTGTTCCTTGAAGCATGGTTAAATATATCGCTTATATGTGCTTATGAAGTAGACTAATTGAGATTTACTTGCATGGATGGTGAGGTTTCTACTTATCCTTTAGCTTTAATCATTTCATATGACACATTTAGAACTAAGAAACTATTTGATTCTGAGTATACTATGAGATGTAGCTTTTTCCCTAGAAGTTTGGGAAAGGAAAGAAGAAACAATTCAAAAAGAAGATTTGAATCCAGGAGATATTGCATTATTTTATGATTTGAATTATGTTTATCTGATCCATGTCTTGTGTACTATAGATTCAGATCTCATCATTGGCTAATTGATAACAAAATTTGCTTAAAATTGCACCTCTTTGGTGGCTAAGTGGTTCATGCATGTCTGGGCTCTGGCTGTTAGGCAAGCATCAACTGATTAACACATAAATTTGACAAAGCCACAGAATTTTACGTAGTGAAAATTATAATAGAAAGCAGGTTATCTTGTGATGTCCCATATTGGATGAGCGAAGTTCTTGATATTATATATGTACTAGGTGGATGCATTTTAAAATAGTAAAGATTCATTGTGCATCTAGCAAATGAAATCCACATGGAAGGAAGTGGGCTATTGCAAATGCTAACATAGTGAATCCCCAACCCTCACCTGAGACTTTGTTTGTAGGCTCCTCTTAATTAGGTAAATAGAGGAGCAAACAATACCTACATATAGGAAGGGATGAGTCGTACATATCGAGCACGATCTCGATCTCTGATCGAGGAAGTGTGCTAGCAGAACGTTGGGCCCTAAGGAAATTGGTTGTGGTATCTCACATCACCTATAGAGAGGAAGGTTAAGATCCATATATGTAAGACTTTAACTCAATACTATCGTGGCATTTTCTTGAAGGTGTAGGCCTAACAGACAAGCAAAACTGGGGTTGGTTGGTGGGAAGCCGTGTGCGCGCCACTGCACCCATAAACTAGACAATTACATGTTTCTTAAACTTCTTTTTAACGTTGTTTACTCTTATGTTTTTGAATGGATTTCATCTTAGTATTATCTATCATCTGTTGGATAATTGCAAGGTGCTAATTGTTCAATTCCACCCTCTAGTGTTGCAACAATTCTCGAGAATCATGGTCGAAAACGTTAGAAATCCATGCTCACTTCCTATGTTACAACTTCACTGGTTCAGTGTCTAATTATCATCAAAACCTGCAGGGATTAACCGAACCAGTGGATACTCCTGGGAGACGAGGAGGAGATTAAATTAAAGAAATGCATCTTAAACTTCACCCAGAGTTAAAGGGACCCTTGACAGCACTCTGCCGTGATAGAAAGACAACCATTGTTGTTCTTAGCGGAAGTGACAGCAGGGTCTTGGCTCATGTACTTCATTCCGCTCATTTTCACTTAATTCATACCCTACCACTACTATATCCTCTTCTAAACAATATGAGTTCTTCAACAGAAATTTGGGGAGTTCGACATGTGGTTAGCGGTAGAAAATGGGATGTTTTTACGTCACACCAAAGGGGAATGGATGACCATAATGCCGAAGCATTTAAACATGGAGTGGGTTGTGTGAGTACCATGGCCTATGTGCCTAGACCCGCTACAATCAATAGGCTGGCGCCGGCCTTAGGCCCATCGCACGGCCCATCACATGAAGCGGCTGGCGAACTGGTATATATGGCTCCTTGCAGGGGAACCACCCACAGGCTTGATATATTCCTGGCGCAGTCTAGGGTCTGCTTGAGGTCCTCATCGTCTTCTCCATGTGAAGGTTGGTAAAAACTTGAATCCTCAATGAGAGATAATTGGTGCATGATAAAAGGAAGAGAGATTTTCTCACCAAAATCATGAGATTATCTTTCAAAAAATCTAGGAGAATTGGTCTTCGATAAGGAGAGAGATTTTATCACCAAAATTAGGAGATTATCTTTCCTAAAATCTAGGACAAATTCGAGTATTAAACAAGAGCCCACACACGAGAGAAGGTATGCAACCCAAACGATCATACTTTCTTCATCCTCTCTATCCTTCCGCTAACTTAATCATCGGAGAGGCAGCCAGCACACCATTGTCGGACCCTTTTTTTGCAAGTTCGTCGTTACGTTGATGCGAGTTTGAACGAATTCGGGTAGCAACAATTGGCGTATACGTAGGAATTGAACAAAGTCATCGGCGGCCAGGCGAGGCTTGGCTCTAACGATTATTCAATAGCCGCCATGCACCAATTGCCGGCCAGGTTCCCCTCCACACGGTTGGTCGTTTGATCTGAGGTGCAATGACTAACGCCTTGATGACCTGGTCGCTTTGAAGGTCGATTTCTTCATTGGCGTCGAATATGGAGAAAAGCGGGGAGTAGGCGAGACGGATGAAGAATTATAGGAGCCCGCGGTGACTGCGGCGAGAAAACGATCGTCTACGGACCCAAGAAGAGAAAAGGCGCTATCTTGATGAAAGAGGTGCGCAAGATAACGATTAGGCACAACATCCAATCGCTCGCAATAAAGGAAAAAAGCTTATCGTCCTTGACTATGTAGATATCCTGGCAGACGACGAACTATCCTCAGACAGCTCTCCAGATCCCTCCCCAATAAAAAGCAACAAGGACAGATCACGCAAGAGACACTCACATCACCCCGCATTCAATGGGCCAAGGTCAGAATTAGACAAACGAAGTGCTCGAGAATGTATTTGCTTTGCCTATGGGCGTTATACCGCCCATGCAACCGATTTACCCTGCCTTCGGAACAGGGCCCGCACTTTACATACCGCCTACAGCAGCGATTTGAAGCCTCAATGGCATGCTATCTTCCCCCCTTGGGCAACACATCCTTGATTATGAGCCACCATAAGGGTTCATCATGCCAACCTTTGCCATGTTCGATGGCTCCAACGATCCTTATGACCACATGCTTCATTACAACTAGGCAATGACTCTAAATGCCAGAAACGATCACCTGCTGTGCAAAATCTTTCTAGCTAGTCTCCAAGGGCGGCACTAGCTTGGTTCCACAGGCTCCCGCGTAATTCGATAAATTCGTTCAGCGAGCTCTGGACTGTGTTCATCTCCCAGTACCTTTGCTCAATGCGAAAGAAAAGGAATATTAGTTCATTGTAAACCGTGATAAAGCAAGAAGAGGAAACCATACGGGACTTCACCAGGAGATTCGGCTAGGCCATCAGCCCGAGGTAGAGGTTTAAGCATGGGCCTTGATCCTTGGAACACAGGAAAGGCTTCACGCCGTCCACCCCGTTCTTCCACTCATTATTGTTAGACCCGTCGTCTACAAATGCAAGAATTGTACAGACGGGTAGATAGGTATTCCACCTTGGAAGACAATATTCGGGTAGCAACTCAAGCCCCAGTATGATCACAAGCAAGCGGTGTTTAGGCTTGATGGCCAGGAGAGGGAAGAAGGCTGCTGAGCATGGTGAAGAGACGGGGCAAAAGCGAGACGACCGAGACTAACCACGAGAGAAGAGGGGAGCCCCTTACAATTTACTCCTATGAATATCACCTATAAGAGGTTGTTGCCTCTCATTCGTGACATGTCGGATTTCAAATGGCCAACACCAATCCAAACGGACCCCTCTAAGAGAAATCCGTCCTTATGGTGCGATTATCACAGAGATCATGGGCACGAGACTAACAAGTGTCGAAGCCTAAAATTTATAGTAGAAAGACTAATCAGAGCAGGGCACCTCAGGAGATATATTAGGGAAGTTGATAGCGAGGAAGAACTCGCACCTACAGTAGGCAGAATCACAATCGACGTGGTCGCGTTGCCCGAACCTAGGCCGATCATAAACTATATGTGACGCCCTAAATCCCGGGGGTTTGTTGAAAACCTGTCAACCCGTTGAAGATTCGTGGATGTCGGTTAACCCGACACCACATCATTGAGTCCCCTTTTTACGGGACCCAATATTTAATGAAAATTGGGCAGAGTCTCCTTTATACAGGGAGTTCTACCCAAAATATAACCTATGCAATTACATGGCAACATGACCCAATATTATACAATGACCTCACCGAGTCCACATACGAGTAAAAATGGCCACGTAGGGCCAATTTATCCATACTCAAACATAAAAACACATGACTATAAAACCATAGTCCATAAGAGTTTAAATTACATCACTCTTATATAAAACATATATCAAAATTAAGCATTCTAATACATGTTTTACAAAATATAAATCAAAGCCATAATCCGGCTTTTTTTCTCAATATTGGCCTCTAGTGAGCACCGTCTCCTTGCACATTTTCTGTAACTGAAAGGGGGTCCCACAACGGGGTGAACAATGCCCAGTAGAGTGAAATCTTACAAGGGTTACTCCCAACCTAAGTGCACAGCACATGTAATGGTCATGCAACAAATAAACATTCCCCTCCAGAAGATGTCATCCTAGAATGGAAACCTACATGTCATAAATGAGATGCGACTCAACATGTCCCATGTACTAAGCCCTTACCGACTCCCTCTTGAACTTGAGTCCCAATGGAGCTCCTACGCACGTGCTTATGCTAGTGAGAAACTCACAATTGGTATTTCAATAATGGTCTTTATCTCAAATGAAGCTTTTGTTTTATAAATAAAAAATAATGGAAAATCTCCGAAACCGCTTTAAAACAAAAGCATTGGACAGTCTTCGATAAATCGCTTTATTCAAAAGCGTTGGACAGTCTTCGAAACCGCTTTAAAACAAAAGCATTAGACAATCTCAGAAACCCTTGTGTATATACAGAAAATACCTTAACGATTTTATAACATGTTCAGAGTGTAAAATAAATTAGATTATATTTTTCCAATGTTTAAATGACTAAAAAAAATGATAAAAACCCGGAAATTTTACAAGAGCCAAATAAATTTGGTAAAAATGGCAAATGAGGACCTAAGGGTCATAAATGAGGAGTGTAAATGTTAAAATAAAAATGAAATGAAATGAAGTGAAAATGAAAATGAAAGTGAAATGAAGAGTTAAAATGAGAAAATATGAATTTATGTGCAAGCCAAACAAGGCCTTATGAAGACTTAAGGCTTGAGACGGAAATTTGGTCTTGTAAATGCCATTTCTCACATTTGGCAAAAAAGGAAAGAGGAGAAGGCTAAGACAGCACATTGCCGGTTGAGAGAAGAGAGGGATTTGTAATTTCTTCTCCATGTAATCAAGGGACAAGTTGATCAGAAAGAAGGAGGAAGAAAGAAAGGAAAGGGAGATCAAGATTTAAGGTATGAAAAACTTAACCCTAACCCCCTTTCTACTTGTGTTTGGGTTTAATAAAACCCCAAATGTGGTATAAAAGTGTTTTGAAAGGTTATAGTTCGTTTTGGGATTGTATTGGGTAAGATTTCATGGTGTATTGTGGTTTGGATTGTTATTGATGAATTTTTGTATAAAGGAAATGAGGAAGTTTCAAAGGAGTTACTGTCAAATATTTTTTTAAAACATTTGTTTTGTTTTATTATAAGTTAAGTTATAATCATCCAAATTGATTGATTCCGGTGGTAAGAACCATAAGAGCTAGAATACAAATGTATAGAAGGACAAGGAGAAAATTGCTTCATTCTAGGCTGAATATAGTCTTAAGTTAAGTTTTTGGATAAATTTAGGTATGCTTTCTGTTTTGGGTGTAGTTGTGGTGTTTGGCCATAGGATTGCGGAGTTTACTCATCCAAATTAGGTGATTCAAAATTAGGAGTAAGCTAAACTTCTGAGAATAATTTAATTGAAGGAAGTGTAAGCAATTTGTAACCCCAAAGTGCCCAGAAATCCGTCAAAGTGGAGCTATGTGTAAGAGCAATCTAATTCTGCTTTGCAAAATAGAGTAATCTTGGGTTTTGGTGATCTAAATTGGATGATTCCAATTGGAGAAGAAACCTTAGAACTATAGATTTAAATGAGTAGAAGGAACCATTACCAATTTATGGAGTTAAGACCCCTGAAATCGAGAATACTTGTTAGGTAGCAGAAGTGAAATTTGGGCATAACGACCAATTTGGCATTAAAATGTCGTAGCTTGAGTTTGAGTGATCTAAATGAGATGATTCCATTTCCTATTGAAAATAGACTCATAGAGCTATCATTTTCTTGAAGAAATCATGAGCAAAATATGGCTCATGTGTCCCCAGAAGATTTTTCAAGTGAAGGTGTATTGGGTAGACATCAACCCTAACCAAAATCCTAAAATGCTGGCGATTTTTTTTTCTTGGGTTGTTCTTTGATAGTGACATATTTGTGATGGATTAGGGGTTGGTGACGAGGAAGCTTGACCCAATAATGGGATTCCGATAATAGGAATCAAAGAGTGACAACCTTTTTGGGTTTGTTCTTCACACTTCCTTCCTTGTTTCGATTTTGTGTTTTGTTTGACAAAATAAATCTAAAAGGTTTTATATAAATATGCATGTGTGCTCTGTTTGAGCCATAAATGAATTGGTTTGTTCTCCACTTCTCTCTCTCTATTTCTAAAATGTTTGAAGGATTATGAAATAAGTAGATTTATTGAAATGAATTGCGATAAATTGCATATTGATTTGTTTTAAATTGATTTGTTTGAGCGATTGTGAATAGATTACTATGAAAACTTGCATGAGTATTGGAATCCAAGTATTTGGATATAAATGTATATACACTATTGTAAATTGCTATGAATGAGCGCCCTTAATAGAATGTTAACCATTAAATTCGAGTTAAGGATAGATTGATATACCAATAAAGGTCAAATGGTAGTGCTGCGTCGAGCGTAATGATGTCACTTTCCGTCCAGAGTAGCCCGAGCGGGACAATATCGGTAGTGTTTACGAAATGATTTTTAATAACCAGTCAGTAGCCAGCGGGGACCGTGCGTAATTTATAAAACCTTTTATACGGCTGCGACCCAGCGGGGCCAGTGCCGTGATTAAGTTCTGTGCAAAAGCATGGAAGTTCAAATTAAGCTTAGGGCAAAATAAAAGAAAATTGTGAAATGCATGATTTGTGTTTGAATGATTCATTGCGTATGGCTTGTATGATTGAAATGACCAATGAATTGTAATTTGAATGTATATGAAATGAAAATATACATATATGAAGAAAAATTATACAAAGGCATCGATTTAGAAAAATGCATGATTTACTTAAACTGAAATGAAGAGAGAACTGTATAGAACCACTAGACATGAAAATTCTTAGCGCGTTATTTTATCATATTGCGGTACCGATAAGCAGGTATGAAGGAAAAGGCAGCGGCAATTAGGTAGGAGTCAAGGCCTCACGAGGTTGAGTAAAACTCCCGAATATTTGCATTCATGAAATATATTTGACACTTTTGTATGCACTATGATTTTTGTTTTTGTAAATATTTTGGTATTGACGACATAATGTCGTAATGTATAACAGTGGTAAATGGACCAAATGGGCATGTAATGTCATATTTAATGGAAAATTTGTATTGAAAACAAAATGATTGGCCCCCTTTAAGTTGAATTAGTGTATACAAATATATTTTCATAGGAATGAAAATATCATTTACAAAATAAGCTTTGGAAATGTGTTTGCGATAAAAAGCAAAATGGTGGATTCGAAAAGAGGCCGCGTCTCGGTTGGTTCGCCTCGGGTCGGAGTCGGGTAGGGGCGCGGTACATCACATTTAGTGGTATCGAGCTATGAGCCTAAGTTTAGGCAGTTCTACAAATGATTTTGAAATGATTTTGAAATTGTTTATGACATGCATTGAATTTGCATATAAATAATGACGTGACTCTGATGCGGATCTTGTCGGTCTTAAAAGGTAAGCATGGAAAGTTCAGGCTCTAATAGTGTCGTCGTGAATAGAGTCTATAGAGATTGTCCCATTAGAATACGAGACTATAACTTTATGGGAGATTTTATCGAGTTGTCATTTAAAGAGTTTGATGTGATATTAAGGATAGATTGGTTATCCCGACACCAAGTGGTAGTTGATTGTAGAATGAAGAGAGTGATCTTAAGGACAGAGTGGCGAAGTGACTTTATCGGCTAGAGGGTCGAACCACCTCTCTAATGTGATATCATATACTACTAGAGCGATGGTTGAAAGGGGTGTGAAGCTTATGGCGTATCTTGATTGATACAAAAAAGCCAGAAATAGCCACAGCTTATAGGACATCCTACCAGGTTAGTGATTGACCGGACGTGTTTCGAAGGAGTTGTAGTGCCTCCACATAGAGAGATTGAGTTTGCAATTGACGTTGTTTAGGGTGCCACTCTGGCATCCTTCCATACGTGTCAGATAAGCCGATGGAGTTGTGAAACACATTTGCAAGAATTGTTAGAGGAAATGATTTATTAGTTTTGGGTGTATCACCATAGGGAGCTCTAGTGCTCTTTGTTAAAAGAAGATGATGCGCTTGGGTTGTGTGTTGATTATGAGCAAGCGGAACAAAATGATAGTGAAGAACAAATATCCGTTACCGGGTTGATGACATTCGAGGCTAATTGAAAGGTGCAAGTGTCTTTTGAGGTGACTTACGATCAGTATCGTGATTAAGTTAAGGATGCGGATATTGCATAAGACGGCGTTTAGAGCAGCGGTATGGACATTATGAGTTCCTTATGTGTCGTTTAGGTTGTCAAATGCTCCAGCGCTTTCATGGACTTTATGAATTTTGTTTTAAATGCTGTATGTGGAGATGGGTTTGTTGTTGTGTTTATAGATGACATCCTTGTGTGTTTCAAGGATCGGGAAGATCATGATACACACCTTCGATGATGCTAGAAACCTTAAGAAAAGACGATTACCATGCAGCGAACAGATAGAATTTTGGTTGAGAGAAGTGTCCTTTCTTGGACACATTGTATCGGAAGGGAATTCAGCGTGAATCAAAGGAAGATAGAGGTGATTATTGAATGGAAATCACCCGAGAAATATCCGCAGTGTGTAGTTTCCTGAGTTGGCGGATTACTGAAGGTTCGTTAAAAGTGTTCGATGACTGCGGCCTCGATGACAAGATTGCTCCAGAATAATGTGAGATTTGAGTGGAGTGAAAAGTGTCAAGCTAGTTTTGAAAAGTTGAAAGCATTCTTAACCGAGGCACCGGTTCTTACTCAACTGACCTACGGTAAAGAATACGTGATTTTAGTGATGCTTCATTAAATGGACTTGGATGTGTCCTTATGCAAAAGGGTAAAGTGGTAGCTTATACTTCAAGGTAGTTGAAACCACATGAAAAGAACTACCCTACACATGATTTGGAATTGATTGCCATTGTGTTTGCATTGAAAATTTGGAGACACTATCTTTATGGAGAAAAGTGTTTCATCTACACCGATAAAAAAAGTCTTAAGTATTTTCCCTCGCAAAGAAAGCTTAACTTAAGACAACGTAGATGGATGAAATTAATCAAGGATTATGATTGTGTGATCGATTATCATCCCGGGAAGGCAATGTGGTAGCAGATGCTCTGAGTAGAAAGTCAGTACAAACGCTTTGAGCATTGAATGCTCATTTGTCATTATCAGACGACGGTGCAATGGTGGCAGAATTGATAGCAAAACCGGATTTGTTAAATCAAGTGCTCGAGACACAAAAGAATGATGAGAAAATTGCAACAATTGTAAATCAGAATAGAGTGGGGAAAGAAACCGAGTTTACAGCGAAAGAGGATGGATTCTAGTACTATCGAGATCGGGTTTGTGTACCCAATGATGATGAATTGAAGAAATCCATTCTTGAAGAGGCACATAGTGGATCTTTTGCTATGCACCCTAGTAGCACAAAGATGTATCAGGAGTTAAAGACTTTATATTGGTGGTCCTGAATGAAAAGAGATGTATCAAAATTTGTGACCAAGTGCATATTTGTGTCTTAAAAAGTGAAAGGTAGGGACATCCAGTTCTTTCAGGATTATTGCGCCTATTAAAATACCGAATGGAAATAGGACTGAATCACAATGGATTTTGTGGTCGGGTTACTGTTGACAAGAAAAGACGAGGATTCGGTTTGGTAGTAGTAGATCGATTAACAAAACCAAGCTCACTTCCTACTGTAGGCCGACTATACCTTGATTAGCTGTGAGCTTTACATAAGGGAAATAGTTCGGTTACATGGAATTCCCATATCGATCATTTCAGATAGAGATCCGAGGTTTACCTCGAGATTTTGGGGAAAATTACAAGAGGCTTTAGGCACTCAACTGAATTTTAGCACAGTGTTCCACCCATAGACGGATGGACAATCAGAGAGAGTGATCCAAGTGTTGGAAGATATGCTGAGAAGTTGTGTGGGATAGACATATACCTCTAGTTGAATTTGTGTACAACAATAGATTCCAGTTGAGTATTGGAATGACGCCTTACGAGGCTCTCTACGGAAGGAAATGCATAACACCATTGTGTTGGACCGAGTTAAGCGAGAAGAAGATAATTGGCCCCGATTTGATTCAAGAAACCGAGGAAAAAGTGAAAATGATTATAGAAAGATAGAAAGTTGCCACAAATAGACAAAATCTCACTGTAGATATGAGAAGAAATGATATTCGATATGAAATCGTGAAGTATTTTGAAAGTATCGCAGAAGAAAGTAATGAGATTTGAGGAAGAGGCAAAGTTGAGCCTAGGTTCATTAGGCTATAAGGTGATAGAGAAAGTAGGTTGATGACATCTAATTAGCTTTACCTCGAGAGTCGAAAGATCCATAATGTTTTCCATGTGTCAGCTACTTTAAGGAGTGCAATTCGGACCTATCACATGTAGTCTCTTGAGAGACAATTGAGCTTAGACGGATTTGACATATGAAGAAGAATTGATGGAGATCTTGGCAGGAAGTGAAAAGTTGTAGAAAAGAAAATCCCACGTTTAATTGATGTGTTGTGGAGAAACCCTGAGCCCAGGAAGCCACGATGGGAGAAAGCAAGCGACTATGGCAACAATACCCTCAACTGTTCAATGAATGTAATTTTGAGGATGAAATTCTTTTGAGGGGAGAGTTGTAACGCCTTGAAAATACCCTAACATGTTTATAACATGTTCAGGGTGTAAAATAAAATAAATTATATTTTTCCAGTGTTTAAACGGCTAAAAAAGAAAAATGATAAAAACTCGAAAATTTTACAGAAGCAAATAAATTTGGTAAAAATGTCAAATGAGGACCTAAGAGTTATAAATGAGGAGGGTAATGTTAAAATGAAAATGAAATGAAATAAAGTGAAAATGAAAGTCAAATAAAGAGTTAAAATGAGAAAAATGGGAAAATAGGAATTTATGTGCAAGCCAAACAAGGCTTTCTGAAGACTTAAGGCTTAAGACCAAATTTGGTCTTGTAAATGCCATTTTCTACATTTGGCAAGGGAAGAAGGAGAAAGGCTGGGCACATTCCGATTGAGAGAAGAAGGAGGATTTCTTCTTCTCCATGTAATCAAGGACAAAGTTGATCAAGAAGAAGGAGGAGGAAGAAAGGAAGAATCGAGATTTAAGGTATAAAGTAAACCCTAACCCACATTTGTACTTGTGTTTGGGTTTAATAAAAACCAAATGTGGTATAAAGAAGAAGTGTTTTGAAGGTTTGTAGTTTGTTTTGGGTTTTTATTGGGTAGATTTCATAAGTGTATTGTGGTTGGATTATTGTTGATGAATTTTTGTATAAAGGAAATGAGGAAGTTTCAAATGAGTTGCTGTCAAAAAATTTTCAAAAACTCTGTTTTTGTTTTGGCTATAAGTTAAGTTATAATCATCCAAATTGAGTGATTCTAATTGATAAAGAATCATAAGAGCTAGAGATACAAATGTATAGAAGGGACCAGGAGCAAATTGTAGCTTTAAGACTCTCGAATATGGGCTTAAAGGTAAGTTTTTGGTAGCTAACAGGTATGCTCTGTTTTGGGTGTAGTTGTGGTGTTTTGGCCGTAAGTTCAGTTTCACTCATCCAAATTGAGTGATTCAAAATTTTGGGCAAACTAGACTTCTAGGGGAATAATGTACTTGAAGGAAGTGTAAGCAATATGTAACCCCAAAGTGCCCAGAAATCCGTCGAAGTGTATGTGCAAGAACAATCTGATTTTGCTTTGCAAAATAGAGTAGTCTGGATGTAAAATGAAATAACTTGAGTTTTGGTGATCCAAATTGGATGATTCAATTGAAAAACCTTAGAACCATTGATTCAAATTAATTAGAAGGAATCATTACCAATTTATGGATTTAAGACCACGAAATATTGAATAACATTAGGTAACAGTGAGCTAAGGCATACCAAGCCCCAGTTTGGCATTAAAATGCCGTAACGAAAGTTTAGGTAGTCAAATGAATGATTCCAATTCCTGCGAAATAGAATCCATAGAGCTATAATTTTCTTAAAAAAGAAGTATGAGTAAAATATGACTCATGTGTCCCAGAAAAGTTTTCAAGTGAAGATATATTGGATAGACATCAACCACAACCAAAATCTTAGAATGCAATTGATTTTTTTCTTGGGTTGTTCTTTGATAGTGACATGTTGTGATGGATTAGGGTTGGTGACATGAGGAAGCTTGACCCAAGAATGGGATTTACGAGAATAGAAATCGGCGATGACTTTTTGGGTTTGTTCTTCACTTATATTCCTTGTTTTGATTTTATGTTGTTTGACAAAATAAATCTAAAGGTTTATATGAATAACCATGTATTATCGTTTGAGCCATAAATGGTCTGGTTTGTTCTCACTTCTCTCTCTCTATTTTTAAAATGTTTGAAGAATTATGAAATAAGTGGATTTATTGAAATGAATTGCGATAGATTGCATATTGATTTGTTTTAAATTGATTTGATATAACTGATTGTGAAATGAATTGCACATGAAAAATTGTATGAGTATTGGAAACAATATTTGGATATAAATTTATATACACTATTGACCGATTGCTATAAATGATTGTACACTCAATAGAATGTTAATCGTTAAATTCGAGTTAAGGATAGATTGGTATACGATAGAATTCGAATGAGCAATCTTTGCGTCGAGCGTAATGATATGTCACTCCGATCCTGGCCCAGCGAGGCGGTATCTACGGTAGTGTTCACGAAATGATTTTTAATAATGGTCATATTTCAATGACCGTCTTGTGTTATAAAACCTTTTTTTATACCAGCTTGCGGCTGTGGACAGAGTGTCGATTGATTAGTTATCGTGCCTGGCATAGGTTAAATTCGAGCTTAGGAAAAATGAAAAGAATTGTAGGAAATGCATGATTTGTGTTTGAATGATTTATTGCATATGTTTGCATGATTAAATGACCAATGAATTGTAATTTGAATGTATCTGAAATGAAAATATACATATATGTATTGTACGCATTGGTCATTGAAAAATTATACAAAGGAATCGATTTAGAAAATGCATGATTTACTTAAACTTAAATGAAGAACTATATAGAACCACTGGGCATGAAAATGCTTAGCGCGTTATTTTTATCTTTGATAGTGATACCCAAGGTGAATAGGTATGAAGGAAAAAGAGCGTAGCGATTCGAGTCAATGTCAAGACCTCACGAAGTTGAAGTAAAGCTTCGATCCTACATTCATGAAATATGTTTGACACTTTTTATCTGAGCTACGATTTTGTTTTGTAAATATTTTGGTATTGAAAACGACATAATGTCGTAATGTATAAAAGGCGGTGAATGGATAAATGGGCTTTGTAATGCCATATTTAATGGAAAATGTGTATTGAAAACAAAATGATGGGCCCCACAAGTTGAATTAGTATATACAAATATATTTTCATAAAGAATAAATATCTTTTACAAAATGAGCATTGGAAATGTGTTTGGTAATAAAGCAAAAGGTGGACTTGAAAGAACCGCGTCCGGATCCGGTTTGACCTCGGGTCGGTCGAGATTCGGGTCGGTATGGTATGAGGCAACCGCAGCTTGACTCTTTAGGACATTGTCCTTGGGCCGAGCCAGCACCATCAACACACCATACCAGTGTTGATTTACAATCGAGGAAAACTGTGGAGTGTGGAATGATGTCTCTATTAATATCAGTCCACCGCCCCATTCATCAAGAATGGTGAAAGATAACAACCATGCCTCTCACTTGTTTCTGTGATGTCCCCGTGCACATGAAGTGCAATACCAAATTGCCATTGCCTATTCATACCATACTACATATATATAATAGTTACTATATGCACATATGCCTACTCATGCATATTCTTATACATCAATTGGACATTTATATCCTTGAACACATAAATTCCATTTAAATCATAATTCATGCCAACATACTAACACATATACATTGACATCTCTAGTCATCTGTCGGAGTAATGACTTATTTTATCCTCTAGGTCTAATTGTGACACCATGTCCACAAATAGCCTACAACCAAACCATCTGATAGCCTCGATCATACACAAATTCATGCATTTCCTTAAGCCTCATGGATAATTATATCAACATGTATATACTTACCAACATACACCTTATTTCAATGTATTAGACCACGCATATCATCACAACCAAGCAATTTGCACACTTGGTGCTCTGATCAAATTTTGAAAAATATGTAGACTCAAATTCCATTCACGAGCATGTGGCGGATTATAGACTCAGGAAGTTTCCATAAAGTCGAGAACTTGTAGTACATTGCGGCACTTGTAGGCTGTGAAGGCTATGTATTTCATCATTTTCAAACCTAATATGAGCTCAAATTGCATTAATATATATATATATATATATATATATATATATATATATATATATGGATAAATTTTAGATTGAAAGATATTTCCATAGAGTCTAAGAACACACAAATCGGAATTCGGACGAAAAAGTTATGACCGTCAAAAGTTGGAGGCTTCACATGAACAATGACCCACAGCGTGCTTGATTTATTTTCTTCCTTTTGAGTGTGGCACCATCAAGCGACCCACTGGGCTCAGCGAACCAAAGCGACTCCTAGATGGAAAATAGCTTTAGTAGGTTCCCTACCTCTTGAAGCATGGCTTGACGCCTCGAAGTCTGGACACTTCCTGAACCATTTGACTTCCCGAACATTTCGCACGAACCTTGGCGGAACTTGGAGTTTTCGATATCCACGCATAGCTCTCGTCGAGTACTCTGACTTTAAACCTTGGCCCATTGGAAAACGATAGATCGATCTCCATAGATTGTAAAGAGAAGGTGAAGTCTCTCTCTTACTCTCTCCCTGCTTCTCTTCCTCTCTTTGAAAATGGCCATTTTCTCTTTTGTTCTTTATTTAAGTTACTTGTGGCCACGTCGTACCGCATGTCCCTCCGGTCCGGGTTCTTTTACGTCGAAATGATTCATTTCTTTTCAATTTAATTTATTTTAAACGAACTTAGCTCAAGCCATTCCCGACTTCTAGAAATTGTAAAAAAATTTGATTGTCTCGGAATTGACGAAACTTTTGGAGATCATTACATTTCACGAGAGGCCGAATCCAGCAATGCAGTCTGTTTAAAATCATCAGAGATCTAGAAGGGCTCTAGGATTCCACTGAACTATACTAGAAATTAATTATTATTATTATTATTATTATTATTTTGCCATTTTCTGAAAATTTCTAATTTTCACGGGTTTACTATATCTTGGGAGGAAGTAGCAACGATCAATACCAGTCAAACGCTAACAAAATAAGCTTTTGAGGGCAACCACGGTGAGAAGCCGAGATGTGGTATCACACAGCGGTAGCCGGGGAGGGAGCCTAAGCTATAGACGTATATCATACGATGAAGCCAGTAGAGATCATTGTGCCCCATTTTGATGCACTTGTACTCACCATTTGCATTAATGGTTTTGATGTACACAAAGGCTGGTAGATTAAGCGTATTCTGGTTGTTGCAAATAGCTTGACCTTCAAACGATGAAGTTTTCCCCTCAATATTAAATTAAGTGGGACCGAATCCTCGAACTTCAATGGCGTGACAACTGTAACCCTAGGAGACATCACACTTCTTGTGCAAGTAGGAATTGATCCTGATTTTATTCTCATTTGTCGAAGACTTGGGGTGTAACACCTCAAATTATACCATAGCAGTTTATTACATGTCTAGGGTATAATATAAGTAAAATTTGCTTTTTCGGAAATTAAGTGTAAAGTGGGAAAAAGGTTAAAATGGTAAAATTTCACATTAAGGACTCAAAGGTCATAATTCAAGAAAATAATATGTTATTATAAGGAATTAGTTAGAATTGATGTGTAAATGGAATGAGTGAAGGACTAATGAGCAAAAGGAGAAATTAAGTAAAAATGTGATAAGCCAAACATGTGTAACTCCAAAATGAGGGGATAAGACCAAAAAATTGGTCTTAGAATTGGAGGGAAGATATTTTGGTGTGTGAAATTAGGGCATTCCAATAGGGAGAAGGAGAACGAAGAAGGAAGAAGAGAAGTTCAAGAAGTCCAAAACTGGAATATCTCTTTTTGTATGGAACTCATGTTTGGAAATACTTGTCTAAGTTGGGTTAGGAAAACCCTAACTCTTCAATACATGTGTATTTTGGTTGGTTTAAGTCAGTTTAGTGGTTGATTTTGAATTGTTTTTTTTTTTTGTTTGAAAGATTTCCGATGAGAATGGCCTTGGTCGATTTCTATTCTGCGACACCCTATGCCTAGGCATGAGTGTAAGCCTAGGCGATCCCCTCGCCTCGACGGACCAGAGACCCCTTTTCGAGAAGTTTACCTTTCTTGCTAGGCATAACAACATAAGCCTGGGCCTAGCACTACGCCTAGGCCGGAAGCTACGAGATTCAGTTTGTTATTTCTTGATTGGTCTAAAATCCGTTCTTATTTGTTTGGACTATCAATGGAAGATAATTAGGCATAAAATTGGATTAATCGAGGATCCTAACAAGTGAATGAAAGGGTATGTACATGTATATAAATTATAAGTTATAAATTTCTTTGAACCTCGCCCCTTGGCGATCTTGTTGTTGGGCATACATTGTTTATCGCCCCTTATTTGCTAATGTCTTAAGAAAAATATAACAAGCTCAGTAATAGATATAATTATATGGTTGTCGAAGATCGGATAGTGAATGAATAGACACGTCTGATCAGTGCGACGACACTCTTGCATTGTGCTACAACAATCCTGCATTGTGCTACGGTACCTTTGTTACGTGGGCAGGCACGTATTTGTTCAGTGTGACAACACTCCTGCTAGTACTACGACACCTCTGTTACGTGGGCAGACACGTCTCTGTTCAGTGCGACAACACTCCTGCTAGTGCTACGATACTTCTATTACGTGGGCAGGCACATATTTGTTCAGTGCGACGACAATCTTGCATTGTGCTACGGCACTTCTATTACGATGGCGAGGCACATTTACGTTGATGCGTATCGTACTTCCAGTACCTATTATCTTTAATTCCACTCTCATTCATTATTACTGGTCTATACAAGCAAACTTTATATGATAAAAATTTGAATAATGAACAAAAAGGAAAGCATAAATGGAGTTTTGTTACATGTGTACCTACGGGTACCTTACGTACAAGATCACTATTACGAACTCTATAGGAATGTGAAATTAAGTTATAAAATTAAGTTATATAAAAACTATGTTATAGAATTCTATTATATGTAAACTCTAACATATACATTATGTTATATGTATCCTATAATTGAGGACCACTTCAAGTGGTTATATCTGTTATCTGTTTTCCACTAAGCTACAAGCTTAGCACGGGTGTTTCATCACGTGGAGTCTTGCAGAAGGGACATCGTGTGGCATTCCGCGTCCACAGGGCGACACGGTAATAGGAGTCCCACCATATGTAGGTTTTGACTCTGACTTTGTAATGTAAATGTAATATTCTTGTAATAGTGGAATTTGTGTAAGTACAAGTAAATGGGACTCATGTATGTATATGTACAGGACATTTTAAACACCACTACGATGGTAGTTTTACAAGTTATATTATGATATATAGATTTGTTTATTGAAATGGGCCCACTAATGTCAGAAAGTTAGGTAAAGGAATCGCAGTCCCGTGCCGTGCCCCCTTTCTTCGCCTAGGCGGGGGTAGGGGTGTGACATGGGGGCCATATAATTTCATAGTAGGTAGAGCCTGGCTGCACTCAATGAAGGTTGTCCCTTCGACATATCATCAAATGAGTCGAGTTACTTAACCTTACAGTGGAATTGATCTTTTAAGCAACCAATGTTGCCGACAATGCTACCAATTATCATGAGAAACGAGAGAGAAAAGGTTTCGAATGGCCTTCCCCACAGGGATCACACTCCCACGTAGCAACTCTGACTAGCCGCCCGGGTAAGAGGCGGAAAACGAATCGTTAAACTGTGGATCCTCTTGGAGACAATAAGCGTTAGGCAGATTATTACATATGCCAACATACATTATCCGGCGAAGAAAAGAGCGACTCACGGCCCAGTATTCTTCAGGAAGCACATATGTATTCTCTTGGAGTCACTCAGACATGACCGGGATTGACCCAGCATTGGCCTCTCATAAACTAAACATTATTGCCATGGCAAAGCCCGTTAGGTAGAAGATAAGGTGCTTCCACCCAGATCGCCACCGGATTATTCAAATAAAGGTAGACAATCTGTTGAGTGCAGGTTTTATCAGAGAGGTGAAGTATCCTGAATGGCTTGCAAATGTAGTGGTTGTCTTAAGAAGGAATTAAATGGCGGAGTGCATGGACCACATAGACCTCGATAGGCATGCGAAAGAAGCGGCTTCCTCACCACCATGAATAGATCATATCGTTGATTCCTTTACCGGGCATGGGATGCTGTCATTTCTGGACGCCTTCTTAAGTTATCACCAGATTCCAATGCACTCCCCTGACATAGAGAAAAAGGCCTTCATTACGCCGCACAAGTTATACTGCTATAACGTGATGCCCTTTGGTTTAAAACGTCGGAATTTTATCGAGAGACTAGTGACCAAGATATTTAGACCTCTAATTGGGCGATGGAAGTCTATATTGAAAACATGCTTGTCAGTCAAAGAATGCCCCAATCATCTGAAGCATCTGCGAAGACTTTGAGCTGTTCAACGCCTGAGCGGTATGAAACTTCGATCTAAAAATTGTGCGTGAAGTCATTTCGGATAAATTCCTGGGTTTCATGGTGACGCAAAGAGGGATTGAGGTCAATCCTATTCAACTCAGGGCCATTATGGAATCTCAGTCTCCTACCACTAAAAAGGGAGTGCAACAACTGGTTGGCTGTTTGGCAGCTCTAGGGTGATTCATCTCTCGTTTTATAAATCGATTGAAGTTGTTTTTCACCACTCTAAAAGGGCTAAATGATAGGTTGGGATAAATAATGCGATCGGAGGCCCTTATGGCAATCAGCGATATCTCAACGGAAGCCAGGTAATTCTTAGCTAGCCTCGAGACGGTGAAATGCTCTATCTTCACATAGTTGTTTATGATGTTTCAATGAGTGTAGCTTTATTCAAAGAAGACGAGTACCGACAGTAGAAGCCCATATTCTTTATAAGAAAGTCCTTATCCAAGGCAGAAACTCAATATGCCCGTCTCGAGGCGGTAGCCTAAGATGGCTATAAAAAACTTATACTACCTTTGGCCTTTTTGATTATGCTCACCAATCTTCCTCTGAGAAGTACTATACATAAGCCCGACCAATCAGGGCGAATGGCTCGGTGGGCAATCGAATTAAGTGAGTTCGGCATTTAATTTAAACCTCGCTTGGCGTTGAAGGGGTAGGTGCTGGTTGACTTCTTAGCTGAAATTCCTTAACAAGAAATGGAACCAGACAGCTCTGGCTGGTGGACTCTGAATGTGGATGGCGCTTCAGAGGCAGTAGCCTAAGTGCAAGGCCTCAATCGGAGGGAAGTCATAGAAGCGGGCCATACGCTTGAATTTTCCCTTCTAACAATGGCTTGAATATGAAGCCGATCATAGTCGGGCTCGATCTCGCAATCTCTATATCCTCAGAAAAAATCGTCATAAGAAGTGATTCTCAATTGGTAGTAAGGCAGGTAAATGGGGAATATGAAGTAAGAGACCATTGTATGGCCAAGTATGTGGTCACAATCAGCCTCACGGTGGGAAGCTTTGCGGCAGGCGATTTAAGACACGTCTGAAGCTCTAATGAAAGGCCGGATGCTTTGAAACCGCCGTGCATCCACCGATAAAGGAAATAGTGCTCCTCCGTCACTATCAGCGAGCGAGTCGATCACTACCACCCGGGTAAATGAAATAGATGAAACGAGTCCTTCTTGGATAACTCGGTCTTTCGCTTCCTTAAGTTAAGAGAGCTAGTCAAATATGAAATTTGAAGCCCTTGAGATCTAAGTCGAGCCATTTCGGTTCTCCTTAAATCGATAGTCGGTTGTATCGCGCTCCTAAGAAGACTATCTTAAATGCCTCACTCAACAATAGGGACAGTATATATTGGCAAAGCTCCACAATGGGATATACAGAAATCATCCAGGCGGTAGGACATTGGAGCATAGAGCTCATACCCAAGGCTACTATTGGCTGACCATGCGGATAGATGTCGTCGCCTATGTTAGAAAGTGTGACCGCTGGAGTGTCGGGCCTGTCTCAAAACTCCCGGCCTAAGATTTAACAACCATAACAAGCCCATGGCCCTTCGCTCAATGGGGTATTGATATAGTTGGGCCATTGCCCTCTTGCCGGCTGAAAAAGCTATTGTGAGTTTGCCATGACTACTTGACAAATGGATGGCGAAACTTGCTTTGCATTCATCAAAAATGAGGAAGTCGTTCGGTTTTGTATGGAAAAATATTGTGTCTTGATTTGGGATACCCAATCCATTATAAACAATAGACCATGATTCGATAAATGGGTATTTAGGAACCCACGCAGAATTAAAAATAAAAACCTATACTCACCCCATGGTACCTCTGAAAACAATGTCGAGGCGAGAAGCATCTAACAAAACACTCACGTCGGCTTTGAAAAAGCCTACATTCGTAAGGAAAGTGGGTAAGAGCTTCCAAGAGTGTTATGGGCTTATGGGACAACCAGCAGAAAACCGACGGGGGAATAATCATTCGCCCTCACATACGGGATGAAGGCTATCATCCCCACAAAAATCGGGATGCCCACCATTCAAACACAAGTTTATGAGGAAGCAAACACTAAAGCCATAATCACAGATCTGGACACAGTTAATGAACTTCGGGAGGCGGCAGCTATACGCATAGCATCGTACCAGCGAAGGTTGGCAAGTTTGCACAACCGGCATGTAAAGACGCATACATTCGAAGCTGGGGATTTAGTCTTAAGAAGAGTTTTTGAGAAAAAATATAACCCAGCGGATGGGAAGTTCCAGCCTAATTAGGAAGGACCACTACGGTGGTTCGGAGTGACGATTGGCTCTTACTGGCTGGCGAGAGCCGGAACCTGCTTATGCTCCCAGAATGTAGAATGCCGTGCACCTCGAAGTATTACGGTAGTGTATTCTTTATGGAAATTATCATCAAAGATTATCCTTTACACATTTCCTCTTAAACTTTAGTATTTCTCTCTAAATATCCGAATCTGGTTGTTGTCGGCTAGTATAAAAGACCGATCACGGTTGCTGTCCAAGCCGACATCTAAAAGGCAGTCTGATTATTGTCGGTTGGCACCTTAAAGACGTATGGTTGTTGTCGGTGGCGTCTAAAAAGACCAGTCTGATTCTTGTCCAGAAATGCATCAAAAGATCAAATATGATTGTCGGTTGGCACCTTAAAGACTAGATACAGTTGTTGTCTGACTGGCACCTAAAAAGTCCAGATACGGTTATTGTCTAGATGGCATCTAGAGTCCAGATACGGTTTTGTTCGACTGGCATCTAGAAGACCGGATCCCGATTGTTGTCATTTGGTGCTTAAGAGTCGAGATCTGGTTCTTTGTCAGTGGTATCCTCTGAACATGGATTTCTTTATCCTACTAGAGTTCTTGACGAACAATGCTTCCCCTGGTTAACATTTTCAAATTTCATTAAAATACACAAAGTGCCACCATAAATTACAAATAAAGTTCATATGTGGCTAAAGCAGCGCCACTTGCAAAGTTTCCCAACATAGTCGAAGCTAACACATGAAAGAAGGCCTTATTCCTTGGCAACGACACTCCCTTTCGAGTCTCCAACCGCCCCGCCTTGACTTATTTTTGTGTCTATGACCTCGTCGGCTACTAAGGCCGGGGGGCACCTCTGGTTGTCAAAGAATTCTAGAGGAAGTGGGATGGAGGAGTTAGGCATGCCATCTGGGATGTTTAGCCGATCACTGTAGATGTTGTTCTTAAACGCGCAACACCCAAAGCCGTAAGAAAAGATGAGATCCAGGGACCCCTGGTAGTCTTCCACCATGTCTTCCCTATCCTTGCTTTCGAGGAATGAAGGGGAGCACCCACCGTGTTTGGACTCTCGAGCTCCGAGAAGCGACGTGCCTTTCGGCCTTTATGGGGCAAACTCAGCAACTATCGTAAGGCGATTTCAGCCTCTGACTTGCGCCCGTCTTCAACCTCAGCCTTGGTCAAATCGACTTCTACCCTAGATTTGGCGTCTCTTGCTGCCGCAACCACCAATTGGGCCGCCTTGGCTTCTTGCTTCGCCTCGTCTCTTTCTTTTTCTGCCCGGATAACTCTTATCGCACCCTCTCTAGCATATTTTTCCCAACGTTACGGCGAAGGTCAGCCTTGGCGGAAGCGGTCAGGGTCGATGATCTTGAAACTGCGATTGGGCATAAAGAGTCGCCGGTTTCTCGGTGTCATCAAGTGAGACGGAACTCGATCTTTGGCGGGCCACATGTTATTTCGGAAATGGTCGTCATAGCCTAAAAGACCGAGTTAGATAAAATCTTTATAAAAATGTGATAGGATTAGCGCCAGTTCTATCGACCGATTGACGTTGTGATTTCGGATGAGCATCCCATCATCAGCCACAGTCTGGAAGTCCTCTTTATTAATATAAACAAGAAGCGAAATGAAATACTTGTCACGTAGATTTCGGTCGACCCGATTAGTGGATCCGTAGAGGTTAGGGTGCAAGACCATATACTAGGACTCTTTTGATTTTTTTTTTTAAAGCCGAACTGGTACACATTGGGTATGGCCCATCTTACTCTTGAATCAAAATGTCATAAACACTCAAAGAACTACTCACCCGGGTGGTGTCCATCAAAATCATACACATTCTGGAGTCCATTTACAAATACAAATTGTACTTTTACATTCTGAATCAAAGCCTGAAACCTACATGTAGTGAACCCATTACAAGTGTATTGGCCCGGTTTGTATGTGGATGTTTTCCATCGTCTTCTCCTCGTACCTACGAATTAAGAACAGTGCTAGCTTTTCGCTTAGTGGGAAGCCTATCTTATAACCTCTTTGATACACATGATAAACATATAACGAAACAAAGCCATCAAAATCTTCATGAATTCATATAATCCAAATGTATAGCAATTAGGATCATATTAGATAAACTTGGAGCATATCTGATAATAAGGCATCTAATTCATCTTTTTTACATGTATCATGACTTTCTCGGGCTTTCAGGTCGTTTTCCTATTCAGGTTATTGACATAATTATGTTTACTTGTACCTTGTGACTTTTAACAGAATTCTTACATCTCCCATAGGAGTATAGAGTCTATCTGAGATACGCATTATATAGTCGGAAGCGGATGAATTCCTTTTATTCAAATTTATAGTTTATGTTCATAGATTTATTATACAATCCAGACATATGCTTATACAAAAGTCACCAAAATGAGTACTACGGTCATCGAATCTGAGTACCGTGGGTACTGCGAGTGTCGGTCTGTGAAGTACGCGGTAGGTACTCACGAGAAGTGTCGAATGCGAAGTACGTGGTACCCTACGGGACTTATACTTATCTGGAGATACTTTGTATCTTATACTTGTACTCTGAAACATATCCTTGTCTTACGGATCTTATATTGGTATTGAACTATTCTTGTCTTGCGGATCTATAAACGTCTTACGGATCATAGCGTATTCACCGAAGACTTATTCTTTTTTGATTTCTCGTATGTTGTGCGAAGCTTATACATGTACTTATACTTATCTGACTTATACTTATTTCGATCTTTCGTAGGAGTTACATAACATGCTTACTCTGAGGAGGTACTTAAACACGTATTGGCATATATCTATCTCGGATCTCGAAGTGAGGAGTTCTGAGAACTTATACTTATACTACGGGTTTACACTTGTTCGGATGCAGTGGGTATCACGAAGTTATGGAGCATTATCTTGGTATTGCAGACTTATTCTTATACGGAAGTACTTGTAAGTTCTACAAAACTTATATTGGTACTTTGTATCTTATACTTGTACTACGAAGTATATCCTGGTCTTACGGAACTTATACTTGTATTATTGAACTTATTCTTGTATTTCAAATCTTATTCATGTGCGAAGAATTTTTGTAGGTCTGATAAGTCGAGGAAACCAGTCAGAATCATATCACATACAGGCCGGATCAGACTTATCTGAATCGGACATTAGTCCTTAGTAGGTACGAGGATCACATCAAATACATGTCTGGGGTTTATGCGGTCGGAATATATCCCAAAACAAACGAGTTGTGATTCATATTAGAGTCATCTTTAGACTTATACAATTTCTTATGCTTCTTAGGCTTATGTATTGAGGATCTCCATAGGGTTTCAGGCTTGTTCGTATACAAAGTACCGTAGAGTACTACGATTCATTATGCAGTGCGGTAGGTGCTCTTGGACTGCTGTTTATATTCACGGAACTTATGCTTGTTTTAGATGCGAGAGTGCAGTAGGTACTACGGAACTTATGCTTATGTTCTTGATGCGAGGAGGTACCGTGGATGCAGGGCTTAATCAAATCACGAGTGCCGTCAGGTACTACGAGCAGTCTGAGTACATTCGGATCTTTATATTATTCTTTATTCAGAGTCTTATCATATAACTGTTTGACTACTCGGACCAATTATAAGAAATGAGTAGGGCTGCGACCTGATAAGTACCCCGAAAGGTATAATACGATGCGAGGTGCCGTAGAGGCCAATAAGAGATGCCAAAGTGCGACGGAATCTTGAGCACTAATCGGAATCTGGGAAATGCGAGCAGGAGTGCGAGCACCCAATCAAAATCTTGAAGTACTAATCAGATCTTGGGAGCACTAATCAAAATCTTAGAAGTACTAATCAAGAGTGCCGTAGCATTAATCAAAACGTCCACTCATTCATTCTTTGGTCTTAGGTAGTCATATAATCATATGTCTTTCAGAACTCATAATGTATCTTAATCACATTCTGTGTTCATGACATATTGCTTTTCACGTTCATGTTCATGTTTCAGTTCGTTTTCAGGTTTCATATCATACTCAGGTTTCATGCCTATTCCATATGGCATTTCAGATACTTGTACGGTATGATGCCTATCCACACATCATTCAAGTATTCTTGTCCCTCTATGAATTTATTTTACTTATAAATTGGAATCATTCAAATTGGATCATCCGAACTAAAGTTATGGCATTTTCATGCCAAACTAGTCGGTTTACCCGGATTACACTAGGAACAGTCTGAATTTCTTATTTTTTTTCAGGAGGATTAACTTCGTACCTGACCCTGGTTCTTTGTATTCATTTGAAGCTAAGGTTCTAGGGTTCTCCTCAACTGGAATCACCCAAATGAGACACTTAGAAACTCAAGTTCACGTCAGAAACAACCAGGGACTACACTGTGTTAAAAAAGCTGAACCGAGAAGTGGCAGACATAGCCCACTTTGAGTGAATTTTTGGGCCACCTAGAGTCGGAATTAGAAGGTAGATATTTCCGGATGTTTGGTTCTCCTTGAAGTCTATTTTAACCCAAAACTTGAATCACTCAAATCGGATCAGAAATGAGCAAGTTATGGTCAAAATACAAACACTGGTCAGAATAGAAAAACAAAACACTACAGCGCGGTATGGCTCGACTGTACCGGTGCATGTCCTCGAATTTTGCCCGAATCATGGGCTTTTCTTCTATTTTTCCATATGTTGATACCCGATATAACTCACTACTACATATACACATCAAAACCACTCCAAATTCATCTTGAAATGGTGGTTTAGAACCATATTCATCTTAATTTTCCTCAAATCTTTCAATACATATGTTTCTTCAAAAAACCTTTCATGAATACTCCCCCAGGCAAAACTCTAATATGGGTCATAGCTTATACCTGAGCCAAACACAAGATTTGTTAGGGTTGTTCTAAACCTAACTCAATTACTTGAACTTAAACCATGAATCCAACCTCGAAGGAAGTTCATACTCTTGATACTATAAGAATTTATTCTAGAGTTGGGTTCTTATTAGCCCCAGGCATGTATCCTAGCACAAGAAATCCATGTGATCCATACAATTCCATGCAAATCGTCCATACTAGAATCCATACTTTAAGGTTAGTTTCCATACCTTTTTGTAGCTTCTCTTCTTCTCACTCTTCCTCTTCCTCTTCCTCTTTAATAGCTTCTTCTTCTCCTCTTCTCTTCTCTCCTCTAGATTTGTTCTTTTACTCTCTTTGGAGACCAAATTTGATGCTAAATCACATCTCTTCTGACCATGTTTGGCTCCTAGAAACATTTTTGGGTTAAGTTTTAATTATTTCACTTTAGTCCTTCAATTCCTCTCTTTTTGCAAATCAAATTAGGCATATTCTAATTTAGCCCCTAGCCTTTTCATCTTATGACTTCTATGCCCCTTTTTGGAAAAATTACAATTTTATCCTTAAATCTTGTAAATTTCCGGGTCTCTCGTTTCCATGTTTCGCATTTAATTCACGAAACATTCAGGTCACCTTACAAATACCTAAACATGTCGGCACTGGGGTATATTTAGGGTGTTACAATACTTGCTCAGCGGGTGCCACGGGCATCGGAGTAATTGATTACAAGATCGTGCATGGCGTAACCGAATTCCTTTTTGTGAGGGGCTCGGCGAGCGATTTTCAGCGTCACCGAAGATCCGAGCCACAATATTGCGTCGAGGAAGGAGACCCTCACGATGCGCGGAACACTCTGCTCACCATCACCGAGTGGGCATCCGTTTCTGGCAGCGGCGTAGCAGTGAACGGCGGGGCTGGGCAATAACTACCCTTGATGAGGCACCCATTCCAACCTCTTCAACACTTGGAGGACTCACAGTCAGAACCTCCCCCTCCAAAGGTATATTAGCCTCGGCAGGGCAATCTCTCTAGGCCTGTTGGTCATCAGAAGCTAGGTCTAAGGATTCTACCAAGACTACGGCCCAGTCATACGGCTTCCACACCTAAGAGGCCGCCTGGTCAAACTTCTCCCGAAATAGAGTTGTCTGCACCTCACAAGGTCACGGGCCGTTTGCGCTTCTATGACCAGACTGGCGCGAGGCTAAACATTTCCTCCTCCTCGACAGGTTCACTATCGGCTACTCCCGTCCAATCTAAAAAATCTTCTAACCCGACGCCGACTACCTTTATCTGCCATTCCCTCGTCTCTTTTTTCCTTGCAAGTCGAGGGGTAGCCTGTGGACTCTGAGGTTGGGAAACACGGTCAGACCTCACTAAGGTCCTTGCAGCAGCCTCCGTTTCTTGAGCCTGGTGGTTAAGAGGAGCATTGGGACAGGCTTCAAGAGATCGGCAGGCAAGTGCTCCCCCTCAATGACCTCAGCAGGAAACATGCGGGGAATGATGGGTATAATATAAGAGAAAGGGCTACCACCCAACTCTCTTAAATTCTTCCACTTTGTCAGCGAGCTCCATGATTCACGCTTTGCACTCCATGTAGAAACCCCAGAGGCTTTTGCTTTGACTCGGATTGTAGTCGACAAAACAAGAACGCTCTGTTTCATTCTTTTTATTTTCGTGTTATTACCTTTTCTTTTTCAAAAGTTGTCGCGACTGAATCCACGGCCGGGCGGTCGTGAGGATCAGACGGAACCCGGTTTACTCAAGCGTTTTCGTTTATCTTATCAAAACATTTTATTAATTTGTTTAGTTGCGGAAACGGTTTCAGTTTTGGGCAAGCCTATAATCATTTACCAAAATTCAAAGCAATTCGGTAGGCCATAGCATTAACTAAATACATTTTACAAGGAAAAGCATTCTATGCCCTTTTCAAATGATATACAAAAATCAAGTTCGGGGTTTAACCCTTTTGCTTACAAAACACCACTTGTTCAAAAGATTATATGCAAATTTACGGAGTATACACTTATATGCCCTACTCTCTCTATGATTTCGCACTCTGCTGATCTTGTACTTCTTAACACTTACTCGATACTGCGTAAGGTCATTACATTAAGCATTTTCATGTAGTGGTTCTAAGTCTATTCAATATTCAATTTAACTTCGGCATGCATTTATCATTAAGCCATGCCTAATATAATAACATATACTCATGCTATTCATTTCTTGCATGCTTTCAATACAAATCATTTAACATATCATATCATGCATTTTCGATGCAACAATTCATTCACGAAAATTGATTCATGAGATTTAAGCATATTCATAAAATCCCATTTACACTTTCGTCAATGTTGGTTATTTCACTTTTGACTATTCATTCCACGTTCGGCCAGTTTCATTAATGAATCCGCTATGTATTATCATTCGGTGATGTGCTTTCATCAACTATTACCGTCTCCCATCATGATGGATAGTTTGGTGCACCCGACATGTGGTATCCTTTACTAAATGCCATACGCCATCATAGCGGATCGATTAGTGAATCCCGCCAAGTGGGACATTTCTTGGCCTAATGTCATGCGCTATCATGACGGATGCCAATTAGTGCATCCCGCCAAGTGGGACATTGGACAATTTCAGGGTGCCTTCGTGACGGATGTCGATTGG